>BSBK01007249.1:0-233956 GCA_027943335.1 Chamaecyparis obtusa | reverse complement strand
TACATGTTTCAAGGATGATCAAACCTCTGATTAGTTCAACATGATCAAATTCCATCTTATCTTCATCTAAGAATTCCTTCTTGTCTCAATAGTGTCTCTTGCATCAACCTTTTTTTTAATCATCTTTTCCTCTATCACATTTTCAATCTCAACCTCCATTTGAACCAATTTCTCAACAATTAGCTAACCTTCTCACCTTCATCCTTATCTCATCCATATTTATTTTCTTCATCACCATCTCTCTTCTTTCCTTCAACATGTTCCTTCTCCCCTACAAAATCAATCATAGGATCAATTAAAATACTAAGAGGAACTCCCAAGATATACACATCATGATCTTTATCTACTTTATGAACACTTCTTTGCAATGGTTAAATATTAGGCACATTGGTGTCATGAATATCATCATCCTTTATAACTACTTCAAATTGATTTTCCAATAGGATCTTCTCCAAAATCTTCTATGTATCATGCATAACTTCATTTGTATTCCCAATAATCAAGTTATCGATTCTTGTCTTGCTTCTTAATTCCTTCTTTTCCTCCTCAATAATTTTATTCATTTCATCCACAACAATAACTAGACAAATAATGATGGATGCATGCTATATTATCCTCTTATCCTCTTCTTGTGCATTAAATCTTCTTATTTCTGAAATATCAAATAAATCTTGAAGAATGTTTGACATTATTTCAACAAGTTCTCTATTACACTTATTTTGATGCTATATATTTGCCTCTTCAAGTAACCTTTATCATTTTTATCTAGTTTATCAAATAACTTCCTAAGTGGAACCAAGTATTTAGGTACTGTTGAATTCTTAGCAACATTATTTACTGACATAGGGGGCCTACCAATATCTTATTTTTGGATTTCTCATCATCAGATCCCTTGGTATTTTTAACTTTAACTATTTTGATTCTTTTAGATCTCAATTATTTCATTGCATTGTTAGAATCAGTTGGTTGGTTGTCATGCCCCGCAAGGGAACTGGGGAAGAGAACAAGGATTCTCTTTGTTAAAGAAAACCTAAGTAATAATTTATGAAAAAATTTTAATTTTTAAAACAATTATAAGAACAAAACTTAAACTTAGATTCCTCCCAAGGTTCCCTTTTCATTTAAATGCATGATTCATTCAAATCCATTAAGTAAACTAACAACAAGATTTATTTCTCAAAGCAAATTTCAGCATATCACTATAAGATTCTTTATTAAGAACTACAAAGTACTTTCATTTCAATTTTCCATTTAAAATCATCTACATTCCTAAGTACCCTTTATGAACAATATAAATTTTAAATCAAATAGAATCATCTAAACCATTTGATACATTACAAGTAATACATTTGTTTTTCAATAGCCTTGTTTTTTCACTTAAATAAGAAACATACTACTATACTTGAAATGTTATCAAATCTTTTTTTTCTTTTCCAACATACATCTGATACATAAGGTTCACATCCCCCTTTTCCCTCTTTCCTAAGTCTACCCATTCCAAATACATCATTTTAAAATACATTATGATTACATTACATTCAACTCCTGATGGGAGGTAACAATAATTTTACATCATGAAATATAATTACAAAGCCTTCATTCTTCAAATTGGTACATAAGCAAGCATAGATCTTCAAACACTGCATCCGCAACAGATACCTTGATAAAATATTTACCACCCAACCACATGGATACCTAAAAGGCCCACTCCCCCATGCTAGGAGATAAACACCAAGGTCCACAAAGAAGGAATAGCTAGGCCAAACCTAGGCTTGGGTAACCTTTCCCAAAAGCAAATAAAAGATGATCAAAGTATGAATCTTTCCCCAAAAGGCTCTAAGGCTTGGTAGAAACTCTAAGCAACAACCTAAGTGAGTGTCATCACATAGCCCTCCCTCCTTGGGTTGTCTTGGTACTAGCCACTCTGGGCCCCGGCCCCCAAGTAGGCACATGCGGGATCGAATGCCTTTCGTACTGACAAGTGCTATTCGATCGTACCTACGCATAGGTACCTTCTCCCACTCCCATCCATAGCCTTTACTAGCGCTAATGGCATGGGTGAGACACATTTAATCATTTTAATGTTTTAACCCATTTCCAAAAGTTTAATTAAGTTTTCACTTGTTAAATAACTCTTCAGTCGGTTATCTTGGTTCTAGCCACTTAGGGCCCCGGCCCCGCACTGAAAGCCACTCACTATGTGTCGTTAGGTATTCTACCCTTAACCCACATTTCACAATCAAATCATAAACATAGTAGAAACATATCATAAACACATTTGTAAGATTGCATCAAAGAGTAGAAAATAATAAGATAGTTTATGAACATTTAGGGAAATTAGGAACGTTTAAGGATGTTTAGAATGTCCTGATCCTTTAGACAACCCTAAAACCTAAACTGCTTCCTAAACACATCCTAACCCTATTAAGGCATCTAAATGCATTAGATATAACCTCCACCAAACATATTTAAGGTTTTCACGAATTTCCATATGCCAAAAGACAATGTTCCATAAATTTCCATCTAAGTTTGAAATTTGACTAAGTCTAGTTTTTCTGAAAATCTAAAATCTAGAAGCCAGAGCTTAACTCCTAGGAACCTAAAACCTATTCTAATGGATTCAAAGGGTACCTAATCCCTTTATACAAGTATAACTTAAAGTATAAGAATTAAAGTAATTAATGTTATACTTGTATAAACAGCTTTTCTAAAGTTAATTAATGTTTCCATATAAAACTTACACTATTCAAATAATTATTAGAACTCTTTACGTTTACCCAAGAATCACATACTTTAAATCCCATATTCCAAACTTTGAGTTTATCATCCCTTTAATTTAACATAGTATCAAGTTTTATTGAAATCCTATGTTTTAAAAAAATTGGTTTACCGTGACAAAACATCTTCAAAAATGTGCATTCCTTATTAAAGTTTGATTTCAAAAGTTGGAACGGCTTGCAAGGGACTGTTTTATAGACCTAACTGGCAGCAAGCAATGAATAGTTTATGGTAACAAAAGATGTTATTAGACTGAGGCATTCTTATTGATTAAATCTGAATGTTGAACATTTTTCATAGAAAACGTTACATCCCTCTCACAGCAACGTGAAGTGTAGTCTCCTTGTTCTTATCTACTTTGCAACACGTAAGCCTATTTTCTTCTATTAAACTTGCCTAAAAAGTCTCTAGGTTTTGACAATACGTGATTTCTTAATTAACAGATTGAAACTTCCTATTTGTAATTTTGTGCATGAGTAAATCTCTAGCAGTAAACCTAATTGTAATTTAACAGAAACATGTGGAGTGTTGTCTTTCTGTATACAACTCCGTGAAGTGCACAATAAGAGATTCGATGCTATTTATAAAAGAAATTTGTAGATAACAAGCTGTTAAAATAGAAAACCCTATTATCCATGTTAATTAATGGCTATTCATTAATACTTTATTCTTTGTTCACTTTCACATTATCTTGTCATTTCTTGTACAGCGATGGTTTTATTATTATTATCATGAGGCAGCCAAAGGAAAGGACTTTTAACAATCATCATTTGAAAGAGGTTTGGTAAAGAACTATATGCACAGTAAGCATTATTGGAGGCCCTTTCAACTACGATATCCAAGTTGTGATTGGCCTTTGATGAACTTGGCCCTACACTGAACATTTTTTCCTACTGTGATAGTCAAACCTGCGTGCTGGAGAAACTGTGACACTACTCCAGTCATTGAATAATGGTGAAATGAATCAGGGACTTAGTATGAACTATATGATATACATTAATGGGGTTATATTTGGTTGACATTGTTATGTGTGCACCTCTCAATCAATGTTCATAGATGAAATAGTATAATGTGCAGATTTTAAGAGGAATCATACCGTGAAGTTTGTGGTTTTGTCAAAAACAATAGATTTGTACCACATAATAATATAACTAGCAGATTGTAGATGTCCAGAATTGATTTCATTATCAAACAAAACATAAACCTTTGAGACTTAGCAAAAATAATAAATAATCCCAATTTGATTTAGTTTTGTAACTTTGTACTGTAATTATTCAAGCAAATATAACAACAATCAAACATAGCAAAATATTTATTATATATAAAAGAGAATAATTTTCTCAGTGTGGATTCCAACCTGGAGTCCTATCGAATCCGGTTGATGAAGGTGAATCCTCTCAATCTCCTTCCAGCAATTTTTGAAATCTCCAGCCTCTAATCCCAAAATCAAAATGCCCAACTTCCTAGATTATGAGAAATTTCTCTCCTGTAAATAAATTGGAGGAGGTGGTTGCACGGGTAATCCAACCGGTGAAACCATCCCAACCTCCCAACCATTAATAATATGGATTTTTTATAAACTTATTCCTATTAAGGAAATCAAATTTATATTCCCTTTATTTTAGGGAGTTAATAATAATAATTATTATCTATCTTTCCCAAAAATTACGGCTATCAAAGTGAATATTCTAATCTTAAAATAATTTATTAAATTATTTAACTATGGTAATAGGATAATCCTATTTACCATACCACTAATTTATCTATTTATTTATTAATATAATAAATAATTACTTAGTAATAATTATATATAAATATATGTATGCATATGCATATGTGTGCACCCATATGCCTATGTGTACATATGTTATTATTATAATAAATATTATTACAAGCATAATATTATTATTATAAAACATATTATTTTCAAATTCATATTCTTCCAAATCTAATAGCGATACCATTATTTTTATTGCTATAGACTCTTTATCATTATGAGTATTATAAAATAATACCATAAATAGGGCACATCATTAACGTTAAATGTTAAAAATAACATTTGTTCTACATATATTATTTATTATTAATGACATTAAATCTCATAATTTAAAAGACATACCAACTCGTTCCCAACAACACACTAGAATGTATAACGTAACTTTTAATAACAATAAATTACTAAGTCATATCTATCAAAATCTACTAACAACATTGAACATACCATGAAGACAAGAACTAGCTACCAGATCCACCAATCCAACAACTATGAGATCACATAAGACATCCACACAAGGGATTGACTCGACACTTCCCACCTAAGGATAAAAGGATCAAAGGTGAAGTTTCTCCCTGTGGAACCTGGTGATATCTCCGTAACAACAACAATGATCAAGGATTTTGAGGGATCGCTCAGACCTGTGAAGCCAGGTGGAGACAATACCCGATACCTGCAATCCTACATCACCAAGAAGAGATACATATATATACATATGGATATACAAATCAGATATATACAAGTAGATGACCAGCATCGATACATCGTGTGGACCTTAACTAAGTGAGTAACTACGACTTCGTCCTGAGTCATGAAAACATATCAAACACATATCCATGAAACATAAAACATCAGGATAATGGTTAGATTCAATCCTTGGGTTAGATCCATAAAACATATAAAAATAGATGACTTTCTAATCTCATAAACATATAAATGATAACCATAAATGAGCATATCCATCATATCATCATTCACAAAACATAAATGTAAATGTATAGTCTTGACCATCATAATAAAAATGTCCAAATCAGAGAAGTCTAAGAATCACCGTAAGAGAGGTATTACATTGGTTGCAATAAGTTGACTCCCCCTTTTTTGCGAAAAAAGTGGAAGTGTTTACCATGTTTTTCAAATTTCCTCTGAATTGATTTCAAAATTTGAGGCACTTAGAGATTAAATCTCAAGAAACTTCAGGATTAGAAAATGTAGTCCTCGGAGTCTAATATTCAAATATTTAATTTAATTAAATACCCACATGGTATAGATTAATTTTTGGTAGGAATGTTTAAAAACCACTATTTCAAATGCTCATTTCAAGACCATACCATAGTTGTAAAAAACCACCATATTTTGACGTCAATAAGTTAATTTTTGTGAATCCTTTTGGGGAAATATACCTAAGACAAAAAAGATTGATGAACATATTTTTTCTTATTTTTTATTGCATATATGTTTTTTAATTGACTATAAAGTACATTTTTGAAACCTTTGGTGTACGACCACCATAATTTAATGAAAATTTCATATTTAAAAAAAAAAAAAAAATCTTCAAGAGAATTGTATGTAAATTGATGTCATATAATTTATTTTCAAAAAAATCTAAAAACAAAAAATTTATTAAAGTTTTAGTGAACCTCACTATTTTATATTTAGGTATCACTTTTCATTAATATATAATGCAAAAATAGTAAAAATAATCATATCACTACGAAACTTACTTTTTTTGAAATCGAGATATTTACTTTTTTGAAATCGAGATAGTGAGAAGTCTAATGGATTTTTGTTTCATAAAAAAATATGATTAGGAAGACCCTAAAAAAATTACAACAATGAAGAAATATGGCATTCTAGTGCCTTAACTAAATTTTTAGAGGTCAAGGCATAGGCTTGGTACCACCAAGCCTATTTTGAACCAAAATCTGAGGAAGAGGTTTTTTTCTAGTTCATGTATTAATAAATGGGTGCCGGTTAATTAAAATTCAAAAAATGGGCACCCGTTTCCTAAAAAAATAAATCCATTTGTAAAAATGCATTTTTGGTCATAATTTTTAAAAAAGAAATAGGTACCTATTTTCAAAAAATGGGCACCCATTTTTTAAATTTTTTATTGGTTTTCTGAACCTAAATCTCATGCCCATTTTTTGAGAATGGGTGCCCGTTTCTAGTAGCATTTCCCAATTGCATAAGAATTATTCCTAATAGGAACTGAACTTCTTGCACTTGCCCAATTTTCTCTTCATTAGATCATGGATTTTTGGATATTTTCTTGAACTTTTGGTCTTTACAGTTCTTGCCTCTACAATAGATGGTTTAGCTTGTGTCTATTATTTCTTTGGACTCATGGTTTTATGTGTAGATGCAAACTTTGGTGGACTTACATGTGGTGGAACTGATCTCCTTGATTATCTTTTCTTTAATGAAGATGCAATGGGAGTAGTTTCCTCCACGTCAATAGGTTCCTCTTCTTCTTTCTTCTCCTCTTGTTCCTCCTTCCTTTTTCTTTCTTATCTCAACTTTTTCACTAGTACACCAAAATTTTCTTCTAGATGTTCAACTTATTTTTGGATTGTCCTCTCTTTGCTAGGCCTATTCACTTCTTAATGTATTTTTAAATGCTACTCATTTTACATCTTGAACCTATCCTCATATGGATCAATAGGTCTCTTTAATAAATCTTGAGCATAAACATCAAGACTGATGTCATCCACTTCATATACTATAGTCATTATAAAAGATGTTCCTATTAGGAATATTCCCAAGAGATAACTGAGAGGGGGGGAGGGGTGAATCAATTATGTACAAGTTTCAATTCTTTATCCAATTAAGTATACTTAAACATAAAGCATAAAAACAATGAAAGAAAACTTGAACACAACACCAATATTTTGGTTACAGGGAAACCCAAATAGGTAAAAAACCCAGTGGGAATTGACACCCACTAATAATCTACACTAGTTTTTTATGATCCTTGTTAGAAGATCCTTAACCCTATTAGGAGTTTCTTTACAATATACTTAGTACAATGACCTAGTCAAGGGTCAGACCCTGTTAGGAGTCTTTTAAAATTAACCCTATTAGGGGTGAGGATGCACTATCTGAGAGCACACTGCTCAAAGGGGTGAAGGCTACAACCTTCTAAATAATAGATACACACTATATTTGGATCTTGGTGAACTGTGCTTTGACATATTGTCTGGATTAGTTCCAATCTATGGCATAAACTCTTCACTTGGTCACATAGATCTTCTGCTGATGGCTCAACACTTCGCACACTCTGCTCTGCTCTTCACAAAAAACTCTTAACCATACTTTGGCAATCACAAATGACTGCCTATAAATATATTTCCTATAAATGATATAATCAAGTCGACCTATTAGAAACACCTTGAAATAATATTAGCGAAACTATAACATACTCTAATAATAATTTTGTTGGCTCTACTAAGAACACAACACAATCTGTGACCTGTCCAATAATAATGAATGTAGATGCACACTACACACTTGTCGACTCTACCAAAGTAACTGAAACTTTTTCTTCAAGATGAATTACATCATGTTCTCTTAACCAAACATTCTTAATGCTTCTCTAATCCATAATCCAAGGGCACATACCAAAATGATAGGTGCAACTCCTGAACCAATACAATCTCTGTCGGCTCTTCTGAATAAACACAAGAAACTACTACTAGTGAGTAGTGACTGCATAAATTCACTTCTACTGATCATCAAAATTTGTGTTCATGATTGTAACACCAATAACATGTCTTCATCACATATCCAAAGTTGCAAGGCTCCATGATGACTATACGGACAATCACTCACATAACATTGCCTGTAACTCTGTCAGGAACACTGCTAACATAAGTTACTGCATAACTTTCTAATCTAGCAATTAACCTCTACATCCATGATATCATGATGATAACATGTGCATGCTTCATATACTCAAAGCTTATTGCATAATTATTCTATGCATGTTACTTACCATATGTTGTCATTAATGACAAACATACAGTCAACACGGGCTTGTTGGAAAATCTCCAATAATATCCCCCTTTGGCATTGATGGAAACATATGGAATGAAAAACACCATCAACCCAAATGAGAAATTATTTTATAAAATTCTCCATTTCCTCATAAAAACTCCCCCAAGGTTGTGTCCTCCATCTCCTGCTATATTCTTCAATATTCTTCATTTCCTCAACTAAACTAGTTTCGTGACTAAATACTACTCCCCTTTAGTATAATACTCCTTCTTTGCTTCTATTTTTCATGACTCTATATATTACTCCCCCTTTGACATCAATGGAAAAGGGCACCATTCTTTGTAAGCATCGGTACTAGTCCTGAAGTAGAGTAGTCAACCATCCATCAGTCCCTGAGGACTGATGCTCTATCTTCTTTCTTCTAAGTAGAATCAAGGAGGGGAATTACTCCTAGCTTCTCCCTGAGATACTAAAAAGTATCATTTGTCAAGGGCTTTGTGAATATGTTTGCTAACTAATCTTTAGTACTCACATAGTCCAACTTGACTTCTTTCTCTACCACTTTCTCTTAGGAAGTGATACTTGATCTCAATGTGTTTTGTCTTTGCATGCATCCCAGGGTTCTTTCATATATTGATAGTGCTAGTTTTATCACAATGTATAACAATAGGATAGTCAATTTGAATTCTAAAATCCTTTATCATTTTTTTTATCCAAACAATTGTAGAACAATTCAAGGCTTCTGCAAGATACTCCACTTTTGCTATTGACTGAGAGATACAATTTTTCTTCTTGCTTGTCCAAGTGACAAGTCTATCAGCAAGAAACACTTCTCTTGATGTGCTCTTTCTATCATCAATGCATCATGCCCAATCTGCATCAGTATATACATGAAGCTCAACATTTTCTGAATTAGGATACCATATACCATAATCTATAGTGCCTTGCAATTATTTAAATATTCTTTTTACTACCATGAGGAGACTTTGTTTAGGCTTTGCTGAAAATATGCCAACTATGTCAATTGCATTGGAAATATTTGGTCTAGTTTGAGTAAGATAAATAAGTTTTCCAATCAAAGACTTGTATAATGTTATATCTACTACTGGTGAATCATCATCTTTTGTAAGCTTAGATCCTATTATCATGGGTGTACTTACTAGCTTGCAATCACACATCTTGAATTTCTTTAATAGATCTTTCACATATTTTGACTGATTAATGAAAATTCCCTTTTCTGTCTGTTGCACATTTAATCCCAAGAAATATTTGATAGGTCCAATCATGCTCATCTCAAACTCAATTTGCATCTCCTTAGAAAATTTAGCACTAAGTTTGTCATTACCTCCAAAGAAAATGTCATCAAAAAATATAGCTACAACCAGTAGTCCTTCAAATGTCTCTATTATGAATAGATTACAATTTTTGGCTCCTTTCTTGAATCAAATTTTAGTTAAATATCCATCAAGTCTCTCATACCATGGTCTAGGAGCTTACTTATGTCCATAGAGGGTCTTCTTCAATCTGCATACCATATCAAGTCTGTCTGATAGGGTGAATCCTTTTGGTTGTTCAATATATACTTCTTTTAACTCTTCATTCAAGAATGTTGACTTGACATCCATCTAATAGACTTTGAAGTTTTTGACTATTGCATAAGCTAGAAACAACTTAATAGCTTCTAATCTACTCATAGGTACAAATGTGTCTGAATAATCAATGCCTTTTCTCTCCGCATATCCCTTACATACTAACCTTTCTTTATTTATTACTGCTGCACCATCTTCATTCATCTTATTTTAGAATATCCATTTTGTTCTAATCACATTCTTATTACTAGGGCTTGGGACCAATTCCCAAGTATCATTCTTGATAATCTGATCTAGTTCCTCTTTCATAGCATCATGCCAATCTAAATCATTACATGCATCTTCAACACTTAAAGTTTCAATCTGAGATAGTAAACATATCACCTCATTGCTTGCTGAATTCTTCATTTTTTATCTTGTTGTGACTTTGCTACTCTGATCTCCAATGATGTCATCCTTAGAGTGATATCTAGATATATTCTTCAGAGCTTTAGTTGAAACTAACTCATCTTCCTTCTGAGTTTCCTCTTCACTTATTTTAGGGTCATTGAACAATACATCGATACTATTTCACTAGTGGAAGGACTGGGTTCTTCTTCAATCATAGGTGAGTAATCATGATATCTTTCTTGAACCATAAAATTTTCATCAATCTTAACATGATAACTTTCAATGATTTTATTCAATCTCAAGTTAAAACATCTATGAGCTTTACTTTTAGTAGAGTAGCCAAGAAAAATACCTTCATCACTTCTTTCATCAAACTTGCCTATTGCTTCATCCCTCTTGATGTAGCACTTGCTTCCAAAGATTCTGAAGTATTTCACTATGGGAACATTACCAAACCATAGCTCATAAGGTGTCTTGTCTACACCAGGCCTTAATTGTATTCTATTGAATATATAGACTATTGCATTGACCGCATCTCTCCACTAGGTGTGTGCAACTTTTCCTTCAGTCATGATGGTGCACGCTGTATCAAGGATTATCCTATTTCTTCTCTTTGCAATCCCATTCTACTGAGGGGTTCTAGGTGCACTCAACTGTCTCTTTATGCCATGTTGTTCACAATACTCATATAATATGTCAGATGTGAATTCTCCTCCTCTATCTAACCTTAGACATTTTATATTTAGTCCAGATTCATTCTCAACCTTATCTTTGAATATTTTGAACTTCTCAAATGCTTCTGACTTATCTTTCAAGAATGCAACCCACATCATTCTAGAATAATCATCTACAAACAAAATGAAATACCTTTCACCATAGTATGATCTTGTTTGAGTTGCTCCACATAGGTCTATATGAATCAGATCCAATTTGTTCTCTACTAAATTAAGCTTTCTTCTGAATGAATTCCTCACATGCTTTCCCACACATTCCCTTCATATAGTATCAACTTTTTTTTCTATGCTAGGTAGGTCTCTAACTGCCTTTACATTACTTATCTTTACTATGTTATCAAAATTGATATGACATAGTCTTTTATGCTATAGCCAACTGTCATCTACTTTATCAACAAAGAAACTTGCTTTTGGATTAAGCTGAAACACATTACGTTCATTCTTTGATCCTGATGCTATTTTTCCTCCTTTGTTGTTAATGATGCACTTGTTTCCATTGAAATCCAACCCATAACCTTTATCAAGTAACTATCCAACACTTAGTAGGTTATTTTTCAAACCATCAACATAAAGAACATCATCGGTGTTGTTATTTCCATCCAAGGTGATGGCTCCTCTACCAAAGATAGGTTTGGGAGTGTTATCTCCAAATCTAACCATGCCTCCTTTGTATTTTTCCAAATGAACAAATCTATCTTTGTCTCCTATCATGTGATGTGAACAACTATTGTCAATGATCCAATCAATCCATATGTCAGCTTGTGAAATCAATGCAAACTCTTGTGAATTTTTTTCATCTTCAAGAGAAATGAATCCAATCTTCTCTTCTGTTGATTCTTCATCTGATATTCCTTCTCCAGCATAGTAGCATTCCTTTGTATACTTAGGCTTGTAGTCATTCTTGAACTTTTAAACTCTTGTAGGACACTTAGATGCAAAGTGACCAATCTTATTACATGAAAATCATTTTAATGGTAGTTGACCTTCATATTTTCTTTTTCCTTTCTTTTCTCTTTTAGCAATCATAGCAATGAAATTATCTAGGGCTTCTTCTTCATCATCATCATTTAAATTACCAGAGGTGTTCAAAGATTTCTTACCATGGACCAAATCTTTGAAGGTTGTCTCACTTTTAGGCTCTATCTTCAAACTTGATACCTCAAATGTAGCAATCTTGCTGATTAATGTCTCTATTTTGAAATTTTTTGATAATTGCATAGTCTCATCAAGGATTTTTATCTTGTTCTAATATTTTGGTGTCAAGGTAGTAATTACCTTATCCATGATGTCTTCTTCTGAGGTTTCTCCACCATTTTTTCCTATTCCAGCAACTGCTTCATTGATCATTTGATTGTAGGCTCTTATGTTTTCTTTAGGTAGCATCTCCAATGTATTGTACTTTTTCTTCCATGTCTTTCTGTGTGCATTGTTTTCTTGTTTATCTCCTTCAAACATGTCTTCTAGGTGCTTCCATATCTTGTAGGTTGTTTCTACTTTCTTTATCTCTGAAAAATCACTATCAGATAGGGTGTTGATAAGGCCTTCTTTTGCTATTGCATTTTGATGGAACAAATCCTTCTTCTTTCTAGTAGCATCATCTTTTGTAAGATCTTCTAGAGAGGGGATCTCAACTTCCTTGATAGCCGCTTCAAAAAATTCAAAAGCAATGCACTACAAATGTGTCATCATCTTGTTCTTCCAATCAAGATAATTTTCTCCATCAAACTTATGACTATCTTTTCTAAAGAATGCCATTTGATCAACCTCAAGTTATTAAAATTTCTCTTTAAGGCACTTGGCTCTGATACCAATTGTTAGGAATAGTCCCAAGAGATAACTAAGAGGGGAGGGCAGGGGGTGATTCAGTTATCTACAAGTTTCAATTCTTTATCCAATTAATTATACTTAAACATAAAGCATAAACATAATGAAAGAACACTTGAACATAACACCAATATTTTGGTTACGGGGAAGCCCAAATAGGTAAAAACCCCAATGGGAATTGACACCCACTAATAATCTACACTAGTGTTTTATGATCCTTTTTAGAATATCCTTAACCTTGTTAGGAGTTTCTTTATAATATACTTAATACAATTACCTGGTCAAGGGTCAGACCCTGTTAGGATTCTTTTACAATTAACCCTATTAGGGGTGAGGGCACACTATCCAAGAGCACACTACTCAAAGGGGTGAAGGCTACAACCTTCTGAATAATAGATACACACTATATCTAGATCTTGGTGAACTATGCTTTGACCTACTATTTGGATCAGTTCCAATGTATAGCATACACTCTTCACTTGGTCACATAGACCTTCTATTGATGTCTCAACACTTCTCACACTCTGCTCTGCTCTTCACAAACAACTCTGAACCATACTTGAGCAATCACAAATGACTGCCTATAAATATCTTTCCTCTATATGATTTAATCAAGTCAACCTATTAGAACCACCTTGAAATAATATTAGAGAAACAATAACATATTCCAATAATAATTCTGTTAGCTCTACTAAGCATGCAACACAATCTAGGACCTATCCAATAATAATGAATGTAGATGCACACTACACACTATTGGATTGACCAAAGTAACTAAATTTTTTTCCTCAAGATGAATTACATCATGCACTCTTAACTAAATATTCTTAGCACTTATCCAATTTTTAATCCAAGGGCGCATACCTAAATGATAGGTGCAACTCCTAAACCAATACAATCTATGTCATCTCTTCTGAATAAATAGAGGAAACTGCTATTAGTGAATAGCGATTGCATAACTTCACTTCTACTGATCATCAAACTCTATGTTCATGGTTATAACACCACTAACATTTCTTGATCACATATCCAAAGGTGCAAGGGTCCATGATGACTATACAGACAATCACTCATAGAAGACTACCTATAACTCTATCAAGCACACTGCTGACACAAGCTGTTGTATAACTGTCTGATCTAGCAATTAACCTCTGTGTCCATGATATCATGTTGATAACATGTCCATGCTTCATATACTCAAAGATTACTGCATAAGTCTTCTACACATGTTACTTACCATATGTTATCATCAATGACAAACATATAATCAACATTGGCTTGCTGGCAAATCTCTAATAGTTCCAGGTTCTACTACCTCAATTAGAGAGTCATCTCTCTCTACCATAAACCATATGGTATCCTCATATTTTTCCACAATATATTTTGTAATTATTTCCCTCAAATTCATTTTCTCTTGAATATATTTAAACAAACCCCATAGGGATTTCATCCTTGTTTTATTGTCAAGCATATAGAAATAGTTTCTAATATGAATTGCAACAAGTCTCTGAGTAAACCATTAAATTTTCTATAATAGGGAGCTCATTCATGAAATAGAATAAAATTCATAGAATAAAAGTTCCATATTGAATACCTTCTTCTTTTCCCTCTTAATCTTTGTAAGATTCTCTAACAACTAAATTCTAAGGACTTCACACCAATCATAGTCACCATCTTCCTTCACCCTCCTATAAGTTGAATGAATAAGAGTTCTAGAAACATAATTTTCTCTACTATAATGATATGCCTTATACCCCAATACCATATCTGAAAACCTCACATTAGGTTCTATAATTTCATTTATAGGTATTTCTCTCTTCTATCATTTAGAACTAGTAAGTTCATCGACCAAGTTATTCTTAATTGACTTGAGTGTAGAGGACCTTAGTGGATGCATTAAATTTTGTTACAATCCTCAACACCTCCTTTGTTATCTTTTTAGGATTTTCAAGACACATAAACTCTATATGGATTTTTTTCAACACATATTTGTTCCACTCATTCACATCAAATTTAGAAAATTTCATGATATGAGCTAGTTTATTCTCCTTTAGGACCTTGTATTCATCTTTCAACTTAGAATCAATAGATAATTCTTTATATAGTTGGTGAATTTTATGACTACCTAACTCTTCCAAATTTTATTGAATGTAAGCGCTAATATCCTCTATGTGAAGCATGCCATATGCTAATGATGAGAATGCATCATCATGATCATTTTCCAATGATTTATAGGTGTTATTTTTTAATTTTGGCCTAGGATGCTCCCTAATATCTATAGTTTGAGGCTTATCCATGATTAAATATGCAAGATATCAAATAGTGTACTTAAAATTAAAATTTTCCAATGAATAAGGGTTTTATCACCAAATTACACAAATCACCTTAGATCTTATAGAAATCACGTTCAAGATCTTCTACAAATGATTTTGCTTAGTCGTAAAGTGAAAAATAAGGTGTTAAAATGCCTTTCTGACCCTTCACACATATAAATTTTATATTTAAATCTATATTTGTCTAATTACCTTCCTATATTGTATTATCATTTTCATTTTCCCTCTTTCCATTTCACAATTTACATATGTAGCAAAGGATCAATATACCATTCAACACTCAAGTTCTACTAGAGCTTATTGGGATATCTTCCCTCCAAGTGTGCAAATTTGAAAAGGAGGATTAATCTACCCCTTTGTATTTCTTCACTTTTCACCATGTGCAATTATCAAGAACCATGGTTGAGTGCTACTTAGCTCACTCATATTGGTGGAAGGATGCCCAAAAGATTGGTAGGTTCAAATATAGTGGTATAATGAGGAGATAAGTGATTGGTATAGAATTTCAAGTTTTTTATTAGCGAGTGAAAAAAAATTATTTCCTTGATCATTAACACCCTCAACAATTATAATTTTATATTTTATAAGGTATTGGATAAGGCGTTTTAAAAAATATAATTTTCAAAATCATGGTCGGGTAGATGATGGTACATGAAAGAGTATTTGTGATCATAGGAAGTAGGTAAGGGCTTTGAAGGTTCAATTGGCCTAATGGGAGAAAGTTTCAAAATATTAGCATTAACTATCTTCAAGGTAAAATTATGCAAAGATTCAAAAAGAGGTGTAAAATTGTTGGATGGTTTAAAAATTGATGACAAAGGAGACACAACAAATTTTGTATCTATCACATGTAAATCAATATTATTTGAGGAATTATTAATATTGATGAATCATTTTCTTTAAATTTGAAGTATTTGGAAATATTTCAGGGAAACATCATTTTTATTAATTGAAGTGATTGAAGTGGATGACTCAACTGGATCACTTGAAGTTGATAATTATGAACCATTGAACACAATTCAAATAAATAAGAAAACTAAAAAATAGCTTATACATAATGTCATTTTGTAAATCAATAAAAAAATTGTTTGGCCATCGATATTAAGAATAGGATAAGATGTTTGAGCATGCAAATATTAGAATCTATCAATAAAATTAGTCATTTTGTCCTTAACCATTACTTACAATGACTTAAATCTATTATAGAAATTTTAGGACCAATATTATTTTAATTTTTTTCTAATGAAAATAGTAGCTCATTTTTTAAAAGAATCCATGGAATAATGAGGTAAATAAAACTATCATAAGGCCTTATCTCTAAATCTCCTAGAAACTAATTTAGCCATATGTCTATGATCATTTGAGAAGACACTACAAAAGGTTTGGAATATTTTCACAGGAGTCAATGGATTACATTTTCCATTGTAGGTTTCTAAGTGAGATATTTACACATATTGAGGGATAATGACATGAATGATGTCTTGGGATAGTAGGTTAGAAATGTCACAAGTTGGGATGTTGTACTTGGATTAGGTTATGGAAGATAGTTGTTTTGTAAGGATTAAATACTTTGGGCATGGTTAAATTAATGGTTTCTTTCATAGATACATTGGTATTGGAAACGTTTAATAATGAAATATATACATATTATAGGAAATGGATAGAGCATTAAAATATGAGAATTGGAACATTGTGGTAGGTGTGTGTAGGTGATGATTGGGAAATACATGGAATACTCACAAGAGGAGGGATAACTAGATTAGGAATTCCTCAAAGACTAACATGTGTAGGAATGATATTTTTAATGGATGTAGTCATGATAGGTAGATTATAGGTGGAGACATTATGTAATCATGTTTAAATAGGGATATAATTCTCAACATTATTATTAGGAGTAGAAAGATTTAGAGCTTTAGAACAACAATTCATAGACATAATACTATCATGGATTATATGAGATATATCATGTCAAAAATCAACACCAAATTCAATATTTTAGACCATCCTTCTCAATCCTCCAATCAAGGGGTTTGCATCACTATTTCAATGTTCTTGACCAATCAAATGTTTAAGCTTTTATAAATCACTAACATGGTTTTCCACTTAGCTAGGTGACATTCATGTTAATGATTCATCTCCATACTATGAAGTTGTTAAATGCAAAAATTTGGTGTGCTAAAAAGTAGCCACCCACCCAAAAAATATTGTAAAAGACCCCTAACATGATCAACTACTTAAAATTCAAATAACTAGATTGTACTTAGGTTTGGTAAATTCCTAAGCTAAGAACAAGGCTAGTTAATAGGCTTGGATAAAAAGGTTGAGGCTTGGGAGATTTATTTCCCTCTATTTTCCTCCTTTTTCATGTGTTTCATTATTTGAAATAGGTTTACACATCATCACTTGGGTATTTGTAAAAGTATCACCATAATTTCCCACATCTTTTGAGCTCTATAACCATGCAATGTTTTGTATTTTTGGACAAATTTAACATATTATATTTTAATTTATTTAACAAGTGTCTCTATAGTTTTTAGAGACATATTGTACCATTTTTTTAATACCTTTTGATCTACTTGACCAAATTTAAAACAAATTATATATTATTATTGTGCACTTTATTCTTTACACTTTAACAAAATAAATTTTTATTTTATATTTTTTAATGCAATTTATCTTGCACAAAAGAACAAACATCTAATTTTCAAGATGTTCTCACTTCAAAACATCATTAAGAAAAACTCAACAAAAAATTATAGAACAAATAGACAACGTATAGATCTCACTCTTAACTATCTTTCTACCAAAGGATTTTTAAAATACTTGTTTAGGTTTGGAATTACCACCTCAACTGAGGCATTAGGGCTACATAGTGTTTCTATCCTAACAATGGAAACCTCCTCAAGTTGTGGATGGACTCTGATTAAGGAGGAGTCTGATGTAGGAGCATCCTCGGTGTAAGAGAAATCTTGCATCATCCAAAAATATTTTTGGTTTTGTGTTCAATAAGGGCTATCCTGTGCAGAGCTGTTATTTATGGAAACTTTCTATTTTTAATTTAAGTTGGTCATCTGATCTTGGAATGTTCTGATTTCTTCCTTGGAGGCTCATTTTGGTCATATCAGCCTGCCAATAAAGTTTCATTGACAGATCAAGTCTAGCTTTGTAGATATTGAAGATTTTTGGTATTGGCAATAGGGTACAAAAACTTTGAACTTAGTTTTGAAGGCTTTAGAGGCCCCAGATGAGGTCAATAATTTGGGTGATAGGTGCTTGAACCAATCAACGTTGTAGAGCGCTTTGTGGACTTTCCAGAATGGGGTTATAATAGTCAATTGGGTCAACTGGCAATGACTTATGGTCTTCAAAAGTTGGGTCACCTGAAATGGCGGAATGTGATATTCCTTCAAAAATTTTGTTTGGGTTTCAAAAGTTATTTTGAGCTGAATTTGATGTAATAAATTGTAAAATAAAATAATTCTAAGTTTGGGTGGCCTTGTTGGCTAAAATTTTGGAACCTTCCCAAGCGGTGGAAAATTTCCTATATAAGGAAGGTTGTAGTGTTGTCTTAGGCAGTTCAAGACAGTTCTGGGTAGTAGGTCTAGGTATTGATTCGAGGCTTTTTCCTACAAAATATTGTAAGGGAATGCCCATGTGGCTTTGCATATTGTAATTCTAAAAGTTTGTAATTCCACATTTGTGGACATAATAAGAAGCCCATTTTCTGTTCTTGCATATTGTTGTTGTTTCTCTATTTCTATTATGTGTTTGTGGTATTAAGGGGAGCATCCTTCATTAGAGTCTCTAGATTCTAGGCTAGTTCCTATTTGATATGGAATATCACCACCTGATTGGTAACTTAGTGGGAAAAGGGAAGAAGGAAACTTTAAAACTAAAAATAAATAGGGGTGATACACCAAAAGTGGATTCACAATTTTCTTGAAAGATAAAATAGTAAATCCAACTCATATATCAAAGGTTTGACACTTTATATCACTCTTCAACATATAGGCTAATAGATTCCACTACTAGGGTTAAACCACAAATAGCTTAACCAGTCAACAAACATAGAGATTCCTTACAAGGTTTGAATTATTGATCACCTTAAGAAGGAATATGGATACACTCACTTCTCTTGGATAGCAATGGGATAAAATCTTGCAAAGAAAGATGAAAATAGGATTATGAAATTAAAAAAATCCAAATATATGGTCCAAATAAATCATTTTCTTTATTCTCATCAAAATCTGACAATGTGGTTACAAAAAATGATCTCCAAGACATCGAGGAAGGATAAGTTCACTTTAGCCCTCTCTCCAGAACTTGCAACCCCCTAAATTGATAATGAAAAATAGTTTTATACAATCCTAAAGCCTCAAATTTGAAAATGAAAGCCTCCTTTATCTACCCTAATTCAGCCAAAAACTATGCCAAAATCTTAGCCTATCCATGACTAGTGCCCTAAATATTGGTTTCTAATAAGGATAACAATCCTTTTTACATTGCTATACCAATATTTATATGATTAATTTTTGAATAAAATTCAAAAAAATAACAAAACCTACAATACCTTAAAAAATAGACCTAAGAAATGAATCCCTAAGTCTAAAAATGCTAAGTGGAAGAGGATCGAGATGACCACTCTTCCCACTTGCATCATATGCAAAATCAAAGGAGTGAGGTGACACTATTGTCAATTTCAAAGCCTGCAAGATGTAGATGTATGCCTTAATTGCATTTAATGTGCTGCAGTGCAGACTCCAAAATCTCAAAACCACTTGTCAATCTTGAACTTGGTGTTATTGTTTAGCTTCGTAGAGAACAATCAGGAAGAGATGAAACCCTAATTGCAAGGAAACTTTGGTAAAATTCATGAATGAAGCTCAAATTGACTGTCATGGAGTTCTCTATTTTCAATAGTTTATGTCCTGACATCAGATTTGGACTGAGAGTTTGATGAATGAAGGCTTGGGTGTTCTAACTATAATCTAGAGATTTGTTTGCTTGTTCTTTGACATTTGACTGTTGCTTTATCTTTGATCTTTAAAGCTCAGCTTAGATTTGATTTCTAGGGTGTAACCCAAACTTACAACCTGTGTTGAGAAACTAACAGCCTCAAAATGGTAAGTGACTGGTAAGTGATTGTGTGTTTCTCATTTGGGCTATGAGTTGGTTGTATCCTTTAATATTTTGTATGGGGCTGAGATTGTTGCCTTACTTACAGCTCCACCTTTTGCCTTGCAGCTGTAAATGAACATCTCTCGACCTATCATGGCTTGACATCTTGGAGTCACACCTGAAATGTAACTTGGCATTGATCTCCTCTATCATTAGTCACAACTTGTGACTATAAATTTTCATCTGGGCTATATGTGTATTTGACTGTGACTAGCCTTTGAGTTCAAGTTCTCTCCTATCATAGCTTGTGATTGGCATGTATCTTGGCTTTTTTATGAACATTCTTCTCAGCTCAAAGATGTGAATAAATCATGGGCTATGATTCTTGTTTGAAACATGAAGTTACACATGGCTATAACTTGGCTTCGAGCTCTAGTTCCTTCCTATCACAGCTAGACTCTTAACATTTTGGTCTTTTGGTGAACTCAGTCATGACTCAAAGTTTCAACTCACTGTGACCTCTCTTTAGAAAAATGGTAAGCTTCAACCTCTAGCATAATTTAAGCATGAAATCTATTTATTCCACCACTTTTAATGGGGGTCTTTACATTTGAAAGCTACATCACTTATGGGTCTTCTTCAATCATCTCGGCATAACCTAAGCTTTGATTGAGAGATGTAAAAAATGAAACTCGGCACTAGCTATGACCTCTCTCAGTCATAGCTTAGGACTCTTACCAAGCTAACTGAAACTTTGACTAAAAGAAGGACAACAAACAAAATCAATGATTGAAAGATATGCAGATAAGTTTGGCTCCACTCTCTATTTTTTTTTCATTAGGGCTTTTAACCAAAAAATGTAGAAGCTCAATTTTCTTGAAGCTCTTTTCTGAAGCTGTCATGATTTTTTAACACGTGAGTTGTTACTCTGTCTTCTTTCTTTTAATAAATACTTGATAATGATCAAGTTGATAGCACTATTTCAAGCTCACAGTCAATGAATATTTTCTAGAAGTTTTTAAAAAGAAAAACCCACTAATATTTAAGCCCATAGCTTAATTGGAACTATGATCTAAGATAATAAATTCAAACCAGTCATTGTAAATTTTTTCTCTCAGCTCCATTAGATAAACATTAAATTTTCCTTGGCTGGGCCACAATTTCTAGTGAAGATGTATGTTGTAGATGAAAACTTCCATGAATTCTATTTTTACGTTCCTTCGATGATAATAAAATCTTCTAGCTTGGCCTATAGAGTGTGTTTATGAAAATCATTGTAGATATATAATTAATGTAAACCTCCATGAATTCATTGTAATTTTTCCTTACAGTCACTTAATTCTTGAGCACACACTAGTTATAAACATAGTGAATTCACTCAACTTTAAATAGTGGCCATACTTGATCTTTATTCTCATTAGTATATCAATGATGAAAACCTGAGTCTTAAGAAATATCATGGTTATTATGCACTAGTCATTTCATCATTGTGTCTAGCTGGAAATTATGAGCTATGATCTATAAAATCAAAGGATGAATGATTTCTATATATACCTAGTAATGCAACAATGATCCATGTTTTGATTTTTATCAATCATCTTTATTATTTTCAGCTTCATAGATGACATTGAACACTTCCTTGGCTTCATTTGTGTGAACCACCATGATTAATCAAAGTCCCTTCCTCTTTTCTTGCTGAAAATGAATCTCTGATGCTAAACATGAATTCTTAAAAGAAATGCAATAAGATGTAAAAATGTTTGTTTATTTATGGGCTCATGAAACTCAAAGATATCATGATGAAATTTGATGGAGTTCGAGCACGAGCTCATGACACCCATCAAATACATATTGTAAACATTTTATGATACTTTGTAGCACAATTTTGTAGCATTCCTTCTTTTGTTAATCAACAACATTATATTATCAAATCTTTAAACATTTTGAATTCAGCAATATCATTGATATGGAACTTCAAAATTATGAGTTACCAGTGACTATGCTATTGGATCTTGGTACTTGAACATGACTGTTTCTGAAGCACATACTGTAGCATCTTTCTTTCCTCTCTGGCTATGGTGTTAAAACTAGTCAACTTGAAACACTCCAAAATATTATGTTAAGTTCTTGAAACAACAACACTATAAACTTGTCATATTAGTGAACATAATAAATAATCAGTTTATGAGAAATGCCAAAAAGAAATGACACTTGTGAATCAAAATTCAAGTTATTATGTTCACTGATGTAACAAGACATTGCTATTTTTTTAAAAAGGTTTCTTAGTTGGAAACACTAAGTCCCTTTCATTCATATATCTGGTTTATAAAAGGACAATGTATATCAGAATGACCATAAATAGAAACGGGTTTAATGTTTAGAAAATAGGTCCCTTTAATACTATCTTTCAGATATTATGGATATAGTTTTCCTTATTGCATTGAATTTACCAGATAGATATGCAACATTGAAATAATTGATTGTCACTGTATGTTTTTTGTGTTTCATGCATTGCTTATATCTAATAGGATCTAACACCACTTTCTTTCTCTCATGTAGGTAAAAACCCTAAAAACCCTAATGCAGATGAAGACTTGGACTTGAAGACCTAGGACCTAATAGACAACCATCAACAAACAAACAAAGAGGTAATGCATGGGACCCCTACTCCACACTTCTATTATTTTTTCTATTCTACAAATGTACTCTTTGATTGACATTAAATATGAAATATGAAAAGACATTTGTATACTACATTTAGTTTGAATGCATAATGTAATGATTAGTTATGAATTTTGAAATTTGAAATATGATCAATACTTAGAGTACAATAATGAAATCTGATAATGAATGCAATAATAGAATATAAATTAATAAATACCTGAAAGGTAGTATTAATTGGACCCTCTAAAGATGCAATCTTTTCCTATTTATGTTTATTCTATTGTATGTTGTAGTTTTAGATAACAATACTAAAGTTCTATGACTTTTTTGATGCACACACTAGAGATTATGTTATATTGTTGTAAAATAAATATGAATAGTTTTCTATGCACATAGTATTTAACCCTCTTAATATTATCCATTTTTAAAAACTTTAATAGTTTAGAAACTAGATTTGGAGTAATACTAGATTCTTATTCTTTTCACATATTCTAATTTTGAGTCTGTGACTCTAAAATTTATTTCCAAGTTTATTTTTCCCTAATTTTATAAAAAAAAGTAGCCACTTATATCCTTTTTTTCACACAACATATTGTTATACATTTACCCAAGTATGAGAAGAGTGATTTTAAGGAATGTTAGATATTTCATTTGTAGACATAATTGTATCACCTAAATTCTCATTTAAAATTACAGTTGACTATAGCTCTATACTCTTAAGAGAAGCTATAGGCCTATAACCTCTTCTCAAGAGGATTTTATATGTAGGGATTAAGGTAGTAAAAATCATGCACAACGTCGTAAAATAAGGCAATGTCTAAAAAATACAAATTCTTAACAAATTAACCATTTAAAATTTATATAAAATGATAGAAAATTAAACATATAAGTGAATAAAATGTAACAAGAGTAAAAATTAGATCTAGACGTCCAAGTCAAAATTAAGAATTAAAATGTCAAGCTCACCAAAATGTAAGGTTTTGGTGAACTATGTCTTTAAACATATAAAATTTAGAAAAAGTATGATATATAAACTCACATATAATAATCTCAATCAAAACTAATATATAATAGACTAGGTTCACCATAATGTAAGGTTCAAAATATTGTCCACTAGGATGGACAAAAAAAGTGATAATCTTAGGGCTATTCCCTCTTTCATAGGAAGGAAGATGATCCACTAGTCCTTAATGGGGATGAGGCACTAGGAAGATGGAATCATCCCTTTTTGCTCAGGGAAGGGAGCTATCTAATTCATTTATCAATGGAAAAAAGTAATATTAGGGGCCAAATGGAGATAAGTAAAGAGTTTTTGTATACATATAGTGAGATTGAGAGGATATAGGAAAATTTTAGAAAGGATTTGGAAGAAACAAACTATAACTAATATATGATTGAATTTTTTGATAAAGTGGAAGAATGAAGATGCTTTGATCAAAGTATTCTAAGGAATGGTTCTCTTGACATGACTGGTTATTGATAGTTTTTATTCAAAAGAAATCTATCCTATAACTCTTCGCCTGGTCTCTTTGTAGATCTTATCATATGTCTGCCACCTATACCTACACATGGAAAAGAGGAAAAAAATTATGTAGAAATGGGTTTTCTTTAGTCAAAACCATATTAAATAATTAACCTTGAATTGAAAATAAATGGTTCAAATATGATTGAAAGAATGTTGAAGTATAGTAGAGGCTAGATATGAAAAATAAAATGTTTGGACCATGATTAACCTTCTTGAGCTCATGAAGATGCTTGAAGTTAACTTGATTCTAAATTTATGATAAGAAGATTGTGGATGCCTTCACATGATGTTTATATTTAAAAATACTCCTTATCTTTAGTACCTTAGAACTTGATATTGTGCCTAGGAACTGAAAAATAAAAATTAGAAAGAAGTGTTCTAATTTATGCATGTGAATTCAAAAAATGAGGGAGGGAAGATTTATCTTATACCTCTCACAATATTTTAGGGTAAAAAAATAATTTAAAGTTGACATGTGATTAAAATTGTTGCTAGAACAAAGAAACCATCACCTGGTTTAAGTTTTGGCCCAATTATTTTGGAATAGAGGACACTGATTGGCTTGTTCCTCATAATGGAGCACCCTAGACACCTTGTTCCCCTCATTAAGGATTAAAATGAAAACTTGATGTCCTATTTGGTAATCTAAAGATGGAATAACATATACAATTGGGTTGGATCAAGTATATCAAGCATTGAAGGCTAGGAACACTAAAATAGGGCCTAACTAAGAAAGAAATTGCATAGGCATGTAATTTACAATGCTACAAATGCTGAGAACTTTGAAGAAAATATTAAAGGTACCAAGGATTACTTAGTTGATCAATCATTTAAAATGGGAGAATGCCATAAATATCCTTTAAGAGACTTATAATATAAAATGGTTTATAAGTGACATGTGTGGAATAGGATACTAGCTCAAGTGTTGGTGTAATCAATTTTTCACCTAATTACACTTTACTTAGGTTACTTGGCATACTGTAGAGATAATAGTTTTCATTTGAGACACTTAGGATTTTGCACCTTTACTTGCACATGGTGTAGGAGAAATTCCACTTTAGGATATGATAGTTGTTATCACATTTTCACTTTATATGTTTACTCTACCTTTATTTCACTTATCACTTATCATCCTCCATATTGTTTCACATTTTTGCACGTACATCATTATACAATAGAGGATGATCAACCTTTGGTGGACATTGTGCTTCAACCTAGTGTGGGTGATAATTTAGCTCTTTCTTATCTCCTAATTATCATCTCTTTCCTATTTAAGAAGGCACATCTATATTTTATTCATTCATTACCCATTATCTACTAGAATTTAGTTATTCCATATAATGGGGAATATAGTCTATTCTTGTACATATTGTCTCTCTTATTATTGTGTCATTTATTGGTCACTAGATCTTGAGTACTTATTTCTATTTCCCTATGCTTATATGGTATCAAAGCTATTGGAGAATCCTTGAGTGGTTATTTTGGATAGATCTTCATTTTATTAAAGGAGGCTTGTTTGTAGAAATAAGGACTAGCAATATTCAACAACATCTTTTTTGAAATCAAAGCTCACCATTGCATCTAGGAGGCTATTTTGATAAATTTTGAGTATAAAATTGTCCATATATGGTAATCCTTGAGTACTTGTTTTGGAAATATATTCTTGTTTGTAAAGGAGGCTTGTTTGTAGAACTAAGGAGTAGCAATATTTAACAAAATCTTTTTCCAAATCAAAGGCCACTATTGCATCTAGAAGGCTATTCTAATAAATTTTGACTATAAAATTGTCCATATTTGGTAAAAGTTATTTTTGACGATTTTGTTTTTACAAAAGTCATATGTAAAACCCACCTAGACAAGATGAATGATCTATTCCAAGAAAAACTAATATAATTTATTATTTTTCAGTCTCAAATTTTTATTTTCACTCAACTATTTTTTCATCAAAATAATGTTTCTAGGGTTTATGTACACCCCTATTTTTTATTACAACTTCGTTGTAGTACAAAACATATAGTTTGATAATACAACATACTCCTGAATGAATATTACACCAAGTATACAAACCATTGGAAAATTCATATAGTTTTACAAATAACATTTGGTAACCCTGTCATAATGGCTTCACCAATAATGAACACCTTTGTTACAACTATTGAGTGTGCGAGTGTCCATAAATACCAGAGGTGTTAAAACCCTATACTGTGTGGGACTAAATAAGTCCCAGCATTGGAACTACACCTCCAAATCACCACCTCGATCCACTATTGTACCACCTCAATCAACTACTAGACACCATGTGAGCCCATCTCGCCAAATGACACTTGGGAAATGTACCAGGTGGACAAAATTTGAGTTACATGTAGACAATCCACCTAATCACTATAAGATAGGTGGTCCAACATCTCTACACCATACCATGAGAAAATAACACACATTTAGGCATACAAAAAAAACACGACAATAATTGTAGCCTATTCATACAAAGCTACAAGTCACAATAGTACCTTCCACATCAATAATGTGGATATGTGACATGTTAGCTATCAAGCCACAAAATATACATATGGCCACATAGTTAGTTCCATGAGGAGACCCGCAAGTGACATAAATTATTTATAAAATGGTGATACCGCAATAGTGTGTCCCACTTTTTGGCCAACTTTGACACAGAGATCAACATTTTGAGAAACAACTTCACTTTCAAACACCTGTTGCCGCAAAACTATTAGGAATTTGAAGATGATGTAAACTAGAATCTTTTAGAATTTTATTTCTAGTTTCTAAATATATTTGAAAAAAAATTAAAATTTAATTAAATTCACTTTTCCTTCTGCTTCAAAAAGTGGTTTGTGTGAAAAAACTATGTTTTGAAGGAGTTATTGTCACTTGGATCAACATAACATTTTTTTAAAATATGATAGTGATGTAATTCTTTTGAGATTATATTTTTAACTTCAATATCTAAAGGATGCAATTGGTTTCATTCATTTTGGGTCAATATTTCATAGTTTATTAAGTTCTAAAGTGACAGTAATTGTAATTTAGACATAAGGTCACTTGGATCTCTCTAACTTGATCTGTGTATATCAAAATTTATTTTTTCTTTTTTTCCTACATATTTTTCAAAAAAAAATTTAATTTACTATTTTTCCCAAAGTCTTGAAGAGACAAGTTGTTGAATGACCAAACAACCTATGTTTAGTTAAAGTAATATTTAAAAGTGATAATGAACTCAATATGTATTAAAACTATATTCATTAGAAAGCTTGTTCCGAACAGCATCATTTGACATCATATGTTTGGAAAAACCATCTTGTTTGGTCCTTGTCCTAGGCCCTGAAATGCCATTTTTTTTACTTTACTTTCTTTTCCTAAGAGAAAAATTTCAATTTAGGTGTCTTTGAACAAAGACCCCCTTCGTGCGAAGGCACTTGAGGGTCTTTGTGTGAAGTTTCTTCGCTTGAAAACCCCCATGTGAAAATTCTGATGAAGAAACACCCCGCCAAAATTTTTCCCAGGCTACTTCGAGCTAAGTAGGTCAGCTAGTTATGAATTTGGTTTGTAAAAAAGATTAGAATGGTATAAAACTAGAACATTTTCTTTCAATTTTCTAGTGAATTACAATAAATTAATTCACTTTTTCTATTGCTTTTTCTATTATTGATCAATTTTTACAAATGCATTTTTTGGAGGAGTATTTCTATTTCTATTTTTTTAAAGGCATAATTTTGGAGAGGAGAAATATTAGATCAAGGTATTTTTTGAGGGAGACAATTTTTTTTATGGAAACTACAATTAGAACAATTTTTGTATTGTCATTGATGTTAAACCTTAACTGGTAAGATAGTTTCTATCTAAGAAAGTACCATATCTATTGATTGATGAAAAGGATTAGGGAGAGAGAGATAACAAGAGAACCTAAGGAAAAAATTGAGTTATTTGATACTTCAATGGGTACTTGATTATTTGGCACATTGATAAGATAATATATTGTTTATCTAAGTAAGAAGAAAGACTGAAGAAGTAGGCTTAACCAAGAAAAAGTGAAGAAATCTAGTTTAAGCCAAGTGATGTTAGTGTCAACCGAGACCCAGTATATGCCGAGTAAATTTAGTGTTGAACAAACATCAGTTTATGCTGAGTGATAGGAAATTATCGAGAAAGATAATGTTAGCCAAGGAAGATAGTTTTTAGAGATCACCGAGTTACGCAGTGATGACCGAGGAGATGAACACAGTATCGACCGAGTGTCAGTAATTTACATTTGGAGAAAGAATTGAGATTCCCATCCGACATAGTTAAATTATTGGGATATGTAAATTGTGTTGAATTTATTAATTGATTATATGGAGAATTTAATTCATGGTACATCATTTTATTATGGATTCAATGAGAAGTTCGAAGATTTATCTAGAAAGAAGGATGAAGTGTTGGAAATATAGATGTAGTAACTGAGAGGGGGGGGTGAATCAGTTAACCACAAAAAATATTACCACTGATCCCTTAAATATCTTAACAAATTATTTACTGTGCCACTCGGTAAATATACAGAGAAATGCTAAAAACTTGATCCTTGAAGTGTTTAATAATTAAACTGTTCTTAAGCATTCATCACTGATTAACTTACATGAATAAAGAAAATAACATGAACACAAGAGACACCAGATTTACCATGGAAACCCAATATGGGAAAAACCACCAATGTAACTAGTTATTGTTTTTTACTCTTCTGAAGTGATGCCCAGTTAGAAGCCAACCCGGTAAAAGGTTACAAAACACATTGTTAGGTGTGACCTTGTTAGAGGATTTAATCACCCTGCTATGAGTGGCCTTGTAAGAGGTCTTGAAACAATTCAATAGAACTGTTACCTTGTTAGAGGATTTACAAAATGGTTGTTAAACCAACTCGGTTAAGAGATTTTGATATCACTGCTACAATTGCTAGAGAGTAACAATGAAATGACCTGCAACTGAATTGTTGAATATAGATCTCTATTCTATTTCACTAGATCCTTACTAATCAATTAAATCTTTTCTCCTCCTCAAGGATATCTAACCATCCTTCAAAATTCACACACACCTTTCTTCAAAATGATTTCTGCATGTTGTATATCTTTTATTCACCACTTGACCTTCTATATATATATGCCATTTCATAATCATTTAGATTGTCAAGTTGGCACTAATAATTATTATAACAGTCAGCTGGGATAAACAAACTGTAATAACAAAAATCTTTGAAAGGGCCGACCTTGCTCGGTAAACATTAATCCTGAAAAGATTTCCTTCGGTGACCGAGAGAACTCGGTAACCATAATGAATTCTGCAACATCCTTTGGAGACCGAGAGAACTCGGTAACCACTAATTTTCCTTTGATAACCAAGGAGGCTCGGTTAACACTGTTATCCTATCATGTTTCCTTTAGACACCCGAGAGAACTCAGTAGACACTAAAAACCACCTAGCTGACCGACTGAGCTCGGTAGATACTGAGAACCACTTAGCTGATCGATTAAACTCAGTAGATACTGAGAACTGCTTAGCTGACCGACTGAACTTGGTAGATACTGAGAGCAATAATTGATATGACATTTGTGTGACATCAAAGACAACACATAGCTAATCCAACAATGTCCTTCAGACAATTGTATCCAATAATCTCCCTCTTTGGCATTGATGGCAACACAACATGTCATAGCACAATGAAATTTCACAGAGAAACCAAGAGTAAGAAACATATCCTTAGCTTCATTTCTTGATTCCCATCATCTTCAAACTTCTTTCTCTGATTGGGAACTCTCCCTCTTAACTTCTCAAGTTATTCTTCTTAGAAATTTCTTGAAATGACAGCAAACTCTCCCTCTTTGACAACACATGCCAAAGACAACTTACACAGTTTTAGTAAATATCAATGTACCTTATGTACTGATTCATATGTAATGATTCCCTGACTGTGCTGCATCAACTAATTGATTTTCAACATGTTCTGGTTGATGCATCACTAAAACTTTATTTAGTGAACCTCGGACAGGGGAGTGACCCCTAACTTGCCTCTTAGATACAAGAATGCATCCTTAGGTAGTGGCTTGGTGAAGATATTTGCAATTTGTTCTTTTGTATGAATATATTCCAATCTGATTTCCTTGTCCTACACCAATTCTCTGACAAAGTGATATTTAATTGCAATGTGCTTGGTTTTGGAATGCATTACTGGATTCTTTGAAATATTTATTGCACTTGTATTATCACAAAACATAACAACTAGTTCTTTGATCTCAACCTTCATGCCTTCCAAAAGCTATTTAAACCATATAATATTAGAGTAGTTTACTGTTGCAGCAATATATTCTGCTTCTACTATGGATTGGGATGTGTAGTTTTGCTTTTTACTAGTCCAAGATACTAACCTCTTGCCAAGAAAGAATACTCCACCACTTGTACTCTTTCTATCATCAATTTTTCCTGCCCAATTAGCATCAGTAAACACTTTTAAATCCAGATTGCCTCCAAATTTATACCACAAGCCATAATCTTTAGTTCCCCTTAAATACCTCAAGATTCTTTTGATTGCCATCATGTGATTTTCTCTGGGTTTAGCCGAGAATCTTGCCACTATTGCAACTACTAAGGCAATATCAGGCCTTGTGTGTACTACATATTGTAATTTTCCAATCATTGATATGTATAAGGTCTGATCTACTTCTTTTAAATCATCATATTTGGTAAGCTTCAGTCTAGTACACATGGGTGTACCAACTGGTTTTGAATCTTCCATACCAAATTTCTTAAGTATTTCCCTGATATATTTAAACTAAGTAATGTAGATACCATTTTTTTTCTGCTGAATCTGAAGTCCAACAAAGAATTTAATCTAACCAAACATAGACATTTCAAATTCTTTGTTCATAAGCTCTGAAAATTCTTTGCACTAATCATCATTTCCTATAAACACAGTATCATCCACAAATATTTCTACCAAAACAATTTTGTTATCTGACACTTCTTTGATGTATAAATTGATGTTGTCATTAGCCCTTTTGAAATCAATCTAAGTAAGATAGTTATGTAATCTTTCATACCATGCTCTAAGAGATTTTTTTAGACCATACAATGCTTTGTGTAATTTGTAGACCATATCCCTTTTGTCTGGATCAATAAAACCTTCAGGTTACTCAATGTAGACTTCTTCCTCAAGAATACCATTGAGAAAAGAAGATTTGATATCCATCTGATATACCTTAAATCCCTTATGTGCTGCATATGTAGGTAAAGTCCTCACACCTTCTAATTTTGCAATAGGAGCAAAAGTCTCTCCATAATCTATTCCTTCTTCTTGAGAATATCCTTTACATACCAATCTTGCTTTGTTTCTTAATACTTGACCATCTTCATTCAACTTATTTCTGAATACCCATTTTGTCCCAATTACATTTTTATCTTTAGCCCTAGGTACAAGAGTCCATGTCTTATTTTTCTCTATTTGCTCTATTTCTTCATTCATAGCCTCAATCCAACTTTCATTTTCTAATGCATCTTTGACATTTTTAGGTTCAAAATCAGCAAATAAACATGTACCTTTTAGTTTACTTCTTGTCATCGTACCATCTAATTTGTTTCCAATAATCTGATCTGGTTTATGATGCTTTCTAATGTACTTGGCTAATACAGGTTCCTTGCTTCCTGAATGAGTTACATTGTCATCTTCTTCATCTTCAGGTTTAGATTGCTCGGGCTCGGTAGCTTCAGACTAAGACTCAGTACTTTGTGACTCAGTTATTGTACTGGGCTCGGTAGATGTAGTCTCATTACATGTGTCTAGCAATGTATCAGGTTCGATGTAAACAAATTTTCTATAGTCCTCTGGTTCCTTTTTGCTTTCTTCTTCAATCTTTTCTGCAAACTCATCAATCCTCACATGTGCACTTTCTATGATTTTGTGAGTAGACAAATTTAGACATCTATATGCCTTACTTTTGCAAGAATATCCCAAAAATATTCCTTCATTAATTTTTACATCAAATTTTCATTTTCTAGATTCTTTTAAGATGTAACATTTACTACCAAATACTTTTAGGTAACTTAAATTTGGTTTGTAGCCATACCATAGCTCATTTGCAGTCTTGAATGTGTCTTTTCTCAGCTGTACTCTATTCAAGGTATGAACTACAGTGATGATAGCTTCCTTCCAGTATTTCATAGCAATGTTCTTTTCAATCATTAGAGTCCTTGCATAGTCCATGATAGATCTGTTCCTTCTTTTGGCTATTCCATTCTGCTCAGGAGTTCTCGGGGCTGATACCTATCTTTTGATTCCTCTTTCAATGGAGAAATTATTGAATTCATGGGAGATGAATTCACCACCTCTGTCTGATCTCAAGCATTTTATTCTTTTTCTTGTTTCCTTTTCTACTCTTGCTAAATACCATTTGAACTTCTCAAATGCTTCAGACTTTTCTCTTAAATACATAACAGTCATCATTCTAGAATAATCATCAACAAAGAGAATAAATAATTTTTCTCTGATATAGCTCTCAATTCCAATAGGTCCACATAAATTAGTATGCACAATTTCCAAAATATCTTCAAACTGATAGTTTTTACTTTTGAAACTAGACTTTCCCATTTTACCAATTTGACAATTCTTGCATAGACCAACATCAGGTTTCTTCAAAGTAGGAATACCTCTTACTTTCTTGAATTTTCTTATTTTCATCATGTTGTCAAAATTTACATGACATAACCTTTTGTGCCATAACCAAATTTCTTCAATTTGAACAATAAAACATGAGTAATCACCAAGATCAAGATAAAATAGGTTACCTTTGGTTTGTTTGCCTGATCCTATCAGTTTTCCTTTGTCATCCAGTAGTCTTGCTTTTCCATTCATGAACTCAACCTTGAATCCAATGTTGATTAGTTGTGCTACACTTAGAAGATTATGCTTTAGTCCTTTGACCCAATATGCATTATCGCATATAAGTTCTTTGGTTAATGAAATTAGTCCCTTTCCTTTTATACAACAGGGTTCATTGTTTCCAAACCTTACATTACCACCATCAAAGTATTCAAAGTGTTCAAACTTGGTCCTATCACCAGTCATATGATGTGAACATCCACTATCTATAATCCATGTATCATTCTTTCTTATATGAGAGATAAGTGCCATCTCATCTTCATCATTATCAGATTCATCTTTTACATCAATAAAAACAATTTCTTCTTCACTATCATCCGAATCTTTAGCTAAAAAACATGTTTTCTTACCTTTATCTTTGAATGATTCAAAATTTTTCTTGCCATTGTACTTGTAATTTTTCTTCTCATCTTTGCTTTGCTTGTTTGGACACCTAGCTGCAATATGACCAATTTCTTCACATGAAAAATAGATTAAGGGAATTTTACCTTTGTATTTTCCTCTGCCTCTTGAATACTTCTTTGCAAGTAATGATTCAATAACTTCAAGATCGCTATCAGAACTTTCCTCTGATTCTTCTTCACTTTTTGATTGGATTTTCTTCCCTTTCTTGAGTGAAAGTTTGGCCTCAAAAGCTGATTCAATATTTTTAGAAGTTGGAACATAGTTGTCATAGTTATCCAGTTCAAAGGCTGTCAATCTTCCAACTAAGGCATCCAAAGTTATATTGTGATTTTCTTCACATCTTCTTTCTTGAATAGCAGAAACTCTTATTGCATAAATAGGGAGTAATGTTCTAAGAACCTTACTTATAACCGTTTCATCATCAATTTTTCCTCCAGAAGCTCTGATTGCACTAACACTTGTCTTGATCCTTTCAACATATTTTGCAATGTTTTCTTCTTCTCTCATTTTAATTTGATCAAACTATCCTCTTAGGATCTCTGCTTTGGCTCTCTTCACATTGTCATCACCACCATAGATTTTCTTTAGCTTGTTCCACATTTCATGAGCAATTGTGCAGTGTTTGATTTCATCAAATTCTTCATAGCTAAGAGCTAATGCAATGTCTATCATCATAGTGTTATGGTTCTTCTTCTCTGTAATCTCTTCAATAGTTAATGTGCCAGTAGGAATTGTATATTCTTGATCAATATATTTGCATCCTGAATCACCAATGGAAGCTAGATGTAGTCTCATGAGACTTTGCCATGCTGAAAAGTTATTTATGTTAAGCCTTGGAATTTCTCTTTTGTAAGACATCCTGATCTTTAGCTTAGGTCCTTGAAACCCTTCCTGCAAGCACCAAAAGCTTTGATACCAATTGTTGGAAATATAGATGCAGTAACTGAGAGGGGGGGTGAATCAGTTAACCACAAAAATATTACCACTGATCCCTTAAATATCTTAACAAATTATTTACTATGCCACTCAGTAAATATATAGAGAAATGCTAAAAACTTGATCCTTGAAGTGTGTAATAATTAAACTATTCTTAAGCATTCATCACTGATTTACTTACATGAATAAATAAAATAACATGAACACAAGAGACACCAGATTTATCGTGGAAACCCAATATGGGAAAAACCACCAATTTAACTAGTTACTATTTTTCACTCTTCTGAAGTGATGCCCGATTAGAAGCCAACCCGGTAAAAGGTTACAAAACACACTATTAGGTGTGACCTTGTTAGAGGAGTTAATCACCCTGCTAGGAGTGGCCTTGTAAGAGGTCTTGAAACAATTCAATAGAACTGTTACCTTGTTAGAGGATTTACAAAATGGTTGTTAAACCAACTCGGTTAAGAGATTTTGATATCATTGCTACAATTGCTAGAGAGTAACAATGAAATGACCTGCAACTGAATTGTTGAATATAGATTTCTATTCTATTTCACTAGATCCTTACTAATCAATTAAATCTTTGCTGCTCCTCAAGGATATCTAGCCATCCTTCAAAATTTGCACACACCTTTCTTCAAAATAATTTCTGCATGTTGTATATCTTTTATTCACCACTTCACCTTCTATATATATATGCCATTTCATAATCATTTAGATTGTCAAGTCGGCACTAATAATTATTATAACAGTCGGCTGGGATAAACAAACTGTAATAACAAAACTCTTTGAAAGGGCCGACCTTGCTTGGTAAACATTAATCCTGAAAAGATTTCCTTCGGTGACCGAGAGAACTCAGTAACCATAGCAAATTCTTCAACATCCTTTGGAGATCGAGAGAACTCGGTAACCACTAATTTTCCTTTGATAATTGAGGAGGCTTGGTTAACACTGTTACCCTGTCATGTTTCCTTTAGACACCCGAGAGAACTTGGTAGACACTAAAAACTGCCTAGCTGACCGACTGAGCTCGGTAGATACTGAGAACCGCTTAGCTTACCAACTAAACTCGGTAGATACTAAGAACTACGTAGCTGACTGACTGAACTTGGTAGATACTGAGAGCGATAATTGATATGACATTTTTGTGACATCAAAGACAACACATAGCTAATCCAACAATGTCCTTCAGATAATTGTATCCAACATGAAGAACTTAAATGATGGAAGGATTCAATGAATCTAACCTAAACCTAAGATCTACAAAGGATATCAAGCAAAAAAAGATGGATCTACCTTATTGAAGAGGTATAAAGGAAATCCTAATTGTGAGGTTACAAAATGAGATGAAGTTGTTGATGTTATTGACCGAGAACTCTAAGCAGAAGGCTAAAGGTGAAATTGTGAAGGAGTTGATCAGAGTTATGATTTATTGAAGTGAATTTTGAGTAGATCATTGATGGAGATGGAAATGGAGCTTAGTGAGGAAATCAAAATATATGTGCGAAGTGGATCTGTTATTTATAGAGTTGTATGTTTTTCAGATCAGAAACTACTATTACTTTCTAACAATTGTATCAGTCTAAATCCTTTAATCAAGGTTGACCTAATAGTCATTGTTTAAATCCTTTAATCAAGATGGAATTCTAATTGAATGTACTTAAATCCTTTTACCAGGTCACTTTTGACAGAGTGTTTAAATCCTTTAACAGGGTCACACCTAGTAGTGTGTTTGTAAAACTTTAACAAGGTTGTCTTTTCACAGAGCTCACTTTAGAAGAGTGAAACTATTTGTAACATGTTACAAAGTGGTTTTTCCCAAGTTGTGTTTCCACTATAAGTCCTGGTGTTATACTTGTGTGAATATTTTTATGTGAATGTTTCTATATTCTGCAAGTTAATTACTTTTTGGATAGTGAACTGCATGTTATATGTTTCTGATATATATACTTTAGAGACCGAGTTGTGTTGGTGATTAGATCTGAGATTGTTGAAATGTTTAAAAGTTCAATTGGTACATCTAGACTTTGGAAAAACTGATTCACCCCCCCTCTTTGTTGTTCTAAACAATATTTGTTAGGAATGGGAACATTGAGAGGGGGGGTGAATCAGTGTTCTACAATATTAATTTCTGATACTTGAAACTTAATAACTTAATTACTGAATTGAATATTAAAGAAAGTAAAGTAAGCATTCATAACACATAACACAACAATATGATTACATGGAAGCCTTGGAGAAAGGAAAAAAATTAGTGGGAATTAATACCCACTAATAATTGTACTTGTGTATTATGAACCTGTTAATGTTCCTTAGCCTTGTTAGGAGCTATCATTACAATGCTTAAGTATAATGACCTTGTCAAGGGTCAGACCCTATTAGGATTCTTCAGTAACAAACCCTATTAGGGGTGGTTGGCTTGTAGCCAAAGCTCACTGCTGAATAGAGAAGGCTACAACCTCCTGGATATCAGATATACACTATATCTTCAATGGTGAACTGCTGCTATGACACTTCTTTTTTGATCAATTTCTTTTGTGCACTAATGATTTAACCTCTTATAAAGCTCTCTATCATTCTAAATGTTCTTCACATACTTTTTCTCTTCTTCTATGAAATCTATATCTCATGCCATGCTCAAATACAAAGGCGCATGTCTTATATATAGGCACAAACAAAACTATTCACTAAGTCAGCCTATAACCTATTACATACAATGCTTCCAAATGAATTGGCTTAAGCATGTTTACATAAATTTCTATTAACATGTTTTAAAAATATTTACAATAGGTTCATAGCCTTTACAAAATAAAATAATAATCCCTAATCAAAATCTTTTGTGTCGGCTGCATGCTCTATTCTGCTCTGCTGCTCACTGATTGTATCACTTCAACTCATTGTATCTTCTTCATACTAACTCATCTAACCATGTGTTCTTAACCATAGCTTACTAACCTATCCAAAAGCTTATCTTTAAGGGCACATGCCAAAACATGATCATATAGATGTGCGTTGATGCTCTGTTCATCAAGTGCTTTACTGACTGCTCTGTTCTTCATAATTAGTCATTTTCTTATCTTCTAAGTTATTGTGCTGACACCAAAACTCTGTATGAATTTGTTACCATAATGAAAAATCTAAATCTTAGTCATATACACTAGTATAGTCAACTTTCCAACAATCTCCCCCTTTTTCATTAATGGCAACAAAGGAATATGACAAAGTTACTAAACTATAGCTTACACAAAAACTTTTTAACATATATCCTTATCTTTTTCTATACATCATATAATATATTTATATCTCCCTTCTACTACTCCATATTAATCTATAATTACTCCATATTTACTCTACTCCCTCTTTGACATTAATGAAAAAGGTGCTAAAAAATGGAACTTCAAGTACTTACATAGTGAGTACATCTAGGTATGCAATCTTTAGATTTTGGATCTCTTGCTGCCAAAATGCCTTGAGTGCATCTACTATTTAGAGATGGGCGCATAGTGCATAAGTTATCTTCTCCATCTTCTCCAATTCTATACACTAATCATATGTCATAATCATGGAATCAATCTCCTTGATATTCTGATTCAACACATCCAATGAGGATGCAAGTGCATGTCTCAACTGAGTTTTCCTATCCCTTATCTTAGCTATCTCTTTCTCTACCTTCTCAATATTGTCTAACTATCCTTGATAGAAATTATTACACATGCTCACATCTTGTGAGGCATCTATCACTCAATTTCTCATAGCTACCATCATGGATTCAACTTCCTGAATTTTCTTTGAGAGGTATGATGTAAGTTTGTCTTTATCCATACAACTATTATCTTTCTTAATTTTATTGCTATTGCATACAACATTACTTGAACAACCTTAAGAGAATTAAGTTCAAGTGTGAAGTTACCTATTAATTCATTTTGCCTCTTCTTAAGATATTTCCCTTCTTTAAATTTAGATGTTGACTCTTCAATACTTGAGAAATTTTCTTTGAAGCATGTCAAGATGATGCTGACATCATCCACTAAATGTACACTTGATACTTTCTTGTCTTCAGGAAGTAGGCTATGTAGTATCTTGACTGATTCAAAAAATAATGGATTCCTCATTACTTGTTTCTCCTTTTCTTTCTCCATTGCTACCACACTGATCTTAATTAAATCTTCTTCTCCCTAAGAGTATAGACTTGTTGTGCCAAGGGTCAAACTTGAAAAGAATGACATTGATGGCTTAGGGGTAAGGAGTGTGCTGTCCATAAATTTACTCTTTACCTTCACTAGTATTTCAATAAAGGGCTCATTTGTAGGTTCATCTTCCTTTTCTTCTTCCTATCTAGTCAAGTCTTCAATCTAAACTTCTTCTTGATGCATAGGTGTGTCATCACCACATAGTATCTCGGCCTCTTCTATGATCACAAAAGCTTCCTCAAACTTATCAAGATCCTTATCTTTTTCCACCGTTGATATTTTAACATAATCGATCATGATAGTGTCATCTTTTGTTTTAGGCATGGGCGCAGACTCCATTACTCCACTAGGTGTTGTCACTATGGGTACATAATCTTGTGGACCTGTCATAGGTGCATTAGGTGTCTTAGAATCCTTGGCTTTCTTTGAGGTAACTTGAGTTGCAAGCATAGTAGGAGGATACACGTGTCTATCCATGAACACCTTCTCAAATCCCTTCTCTATTTCCTTCACAACCAACTTATAGTCCTTATTCATAATCTATAGAGTTCTCATCTTGGTTCTTAGGTGAGGCTTCACCAAATCCAACAACAGTGTTTTCTTTTCAACTGAACATACAGGGAGGCTTTCATCCGATATCTTTTCTCTTATCCTAAGATATTCTTCTATATCTTGTCTCTTCAAAAAGTCTAAAATGTTTCACACATTATCTGGCATAACTATCTTAAGTTCCATAACTATTTTCTTGAGCCTAATCATATGCTTGATTATCATACCATGGAACTCTGATTTATCTATCTCACTATATTTTTCATAGAAATTTCCTATTTAATCAATTCTTCCCTCATCTACTACCCTGGTTCTCAATACTTCAAGATTCAGTCTAAATCCTACCTCTGGAGCTTCTTGAGTGTTTCTACCTTTGATTCTTGTTATTCTAGAGGATGGATGGCTTGTGCCAATCTACTTCTTTCTCTTAGGCATTTTTCTAGGCTCAAGAGGTGGTGTGGACTTCAGATCAATAGTATTTACAAAATAAGGCATGTTATCTTCTATCTTTTTCTTCTTCTCCTTGGGATCATCTGTATTCTCTATTTTGATATCACAAGAGGGTGTACTCTCAAGTTTCATTGCAATCTTAGCTTCCCTTTCCTTATCCAAGTCTGCTTGTGTAACACCATGGATTTTCAGTATGTTAGAGGTGATCTTTGATGCTTTTCTCTTGGTTACGGTACTATACAAGAATAAATCTACTTATCTTTTCTTCTCCTCATAAGTACCCCATCTTGGTTCATTAGGATCCTTAGGCACTAATAGTAGGACTTGTAGCTTCTAGAATATGTTCCTCAACTTCATAACCAAGTGGATGAATCCACTTGGTTCTAGGCTCTGCAACTTCCATGAATGTGATATCTGTCTCCACCATAAATAAAATAATGTCCTTATACTTTTAAACTATACTCTCATGTATCCTATACCTTCTCTACATCTTGATGCTGAATTTCTTTATTTCTAGGTCCATGAAATCTTTCAAGGTGCTTTCAGATGTTGCCTTAGATGAAATCTGTGGCATTGTAGGTATGCTTCTGTCTAGGTAGAGATTTGATACTTTTCCAACAATATGGAAGTGCATATAAATGATAAGTGACCCAAATATTAACACTTTTCTCTTATCATGCTTGATAGCTCTTATGTAATTCATCAACTGTGCACACAAGATGTCACACAAGTTGAACTCATGATTTTCCTTTACAAATCTAATGGCTACTAGAATAGTGGTTACAGATACACTATTAACTTTTTTGGTATGATAGAACTTATGACCAAGTATCATAGACATTAGCTTTATGTCCTCCTCTATCAAGCTCAATTGCCATGCCACACTTATCACTACAGGACTTGTAGACTTGTTCCACTTGTTACCTGACATCCTTACGAAAGGGAAGAATGGTGCCGGTCTTAGGAAGTCTAGTCATCTCATAAATGAGATAAGTAGTTGTTGGAAATTTGGATGAGTTAGATATCTAGATGTCTATTAGGAATGAATGCTTAATATATCCTATGGGAGTATTGGCAGCCATTCTGTAGTAGTTTTTCTTGCATTCATGACTATGATTGTCATTGATGTCAATATAGTGATCTACTAGAGATTAGTAGAAGAGTAGATAGTGTTTTGATTAGCATATGTGGGATATTATAGATCAAGCTATGTGATGTTGAGGATTTACTCTTTGATATGTTATATGTTCATGGTTAAGAGTGCAGATAGTAATTCATTTATTTGTGAAAGTTATGAGCTTTTTGGTGGAAGCAGTATTCAGGAAATGTTTTGTTAGAAATAGGGAATACTGAAAGGGGGGAGTGAATCAGTAGTCTACAAAATTTATCTTTTTCCTAATTATGGATATAATAGATTATCTTTATACATGCATAACATAAGAAGCTAAACAACATGCATAGAAATAAAACTAAAGAACTCATAACACATTATTTGTTCTCGAGGAAACCCAGGCCAAGGGAAAACCCCGGTGGGGATGGTACCTAAAAAGATCCACTAATCAAAAGTATCATGTTAAGGATGTTGACCCTATTAGGAGTCTATTACAAGCATATAGTGTATTAGTCCTAATTGAGGAACTATAGGCCTTGTTAGAAGCCTCAACCCTTTTAGGAGTTGGCAGTACAAAATGTGACTACCAGATGAGCCCACTGCCCAAACAAGTATTGCTCAATATACACTGATTAGAAAAATAGGTTAAGTCACATAACCTTATACGACTTGCATCAATATCTCTTCACTACTCTTTCACTATTGCTATTACATATGCATCATATATTTCACATCATATCAGTGCTTCATTACATTTCATTACTTCATCATACATCTTTATGTTATTACAATTACAATTACATTTATAAAAATAAATTTATCCAAGATTTAACATCTAGGATGTCATCCCTTTATATTGTTAAGTCATTATTTTGATAAAAAAAAAAAATCCCTTAACTCTTTACTAATTTTGTCTTCATATTCTATCCTATTGGCTTAACACTGTCTTTGGGTAAAACTGTCATAACTTCTTCCATACATGCCATACTAACTTGCACTCTAAGATGGGTGATCAATAGACATCATAGAGTCTATGTTCAAGTGTGCAAGCACTGAACTTACACCAATCAACATTGCAAACAAAAACTATGTCTAGGTACATTGGTGAAAATATTGTCTCATACTTAGACAAATTTGCAATGCACTCTGTCATACTTTCTCTTCGACCTATGCAATCTTCATGTGGATCATATGTTTCCATAATGACAACATCTATGTAATCAACTTAGCCAAATTGCCAACAATCTCCCCCTTTGTCATTGGTGGCAACATATGAGAAAATTGGCTAAGTGTACAACTTCAAAATCTCAAGAGTGTGGCCATAGTATAAAATATATACTATCCTTATAACTCCTCAAAAAATATTATCTCTAATATAGTACTCCCCCTAGGAGTATCAAACAATGACAAAATAAAGGTAAGGAGGGTTACAAAACAATATCACAAAAATATTATACCTCAATTCAATTATTGCAAAGCTAGTAGGCTTGCAACATAATCTACAAAATTAATCTTCATGGCTTCTATCTCCTTCTCCCATGATTTCTTAATGGAATCTGCTACATTTAGTAGTGCACTCAGTCGATAAGATGCTATTTCACATGCTTGGAGGTTTTCAAAGTTAAACTTCTGAAAAGATGTCTTAGCTGAAAGACATTCTTCCAATTGCTCTTCAATAATGCTTAACTTCATAGAAGTGTGTTGTCTCAAAAGAGTGAATCTTTTCTTTTTTTGTCTCTCTCATCTTGTAAAACTCTAATTTCATCATATAGCTTCCAATTTTTCATTTCAACATCACATACCTTCACATTGGGGCTAGAAAGAAGGTTAGTTTCATTCAGAATTTCTGCTTCCTTCATCTTCATCTTCTGATCTTCTTCTATTGGCAAGGTCTCTGATTTTTTACACTGTATGTACAAAGATTTTCCTATTTATAAATTCTTACTCAAGTCCTTGATACAAATATCAAGATTGTTGATATCATTCCTGATATTCTAGCTAATGTTCAAAAGCATTCTGGCCTCATAGGCTGCTTGTGCTTTAACTTTTGCAATATTAGATAACTTTATGAATTCATTGTCAAAAGTTCTCATTACCTTCTTTTCTTTCTCCAGAGGGTCTACTTCTACAATTTGTGTAGTTACAATGTTTTGTAACTTTTTAGTAAGTTCCTTCAAACATCCTTCAAGAGTTTTCACTTTCTTATTCTTGCCAATGATTTTATTCAAGGATGTGATCAATTCCAACTGATCATCATCATCTACTTCCTTTCGCAAATGCTCAATCATAGATCCAATCTTATTCTTCTTTCCAGTCTCAAGAGTAAGACTAATATCTTCTTTGGTGGGAATGGGTACTAGTTTCTTTGTTACTGGGGGTTCTACAACTGTTGTCTCTATTGTCTCTTCTTCTTTTGTAGTTTCCTATTCTTCAAAGGCCGAATTGTCAACAATGTTCTCCAAATTCTTGAATACATTATCATCAGTATCCAAGGTGATCTTTGTTCCTTCTACATTCATGGTTTCATCTTCAATGTTAATGGCTGGAGGAGAGGGAATGTCCTCTTGTTCTGTCACACCTTCTTTCTTTGCTGCAACTGATGGTTCTCCAACATTTTCTATCATAACCTTGATTATTGCTTTCTCTATCTTAGAATTAATTTCTTCATATCTACCTCCCATAATTTGAATGGTTCTCCTTTTGGTTCTTAGATGGGTTCTTAAGGCTTTCATGATCTAACCAAAATGTGTTTCATTTCTTATTACACAAAGCTTCCTTACAATATTTTCTCTGATAGATGTGTCTTCCTATGTTTCTCTCTTTTTCCTATTCACAAGTTTATTGTGCAAATCATCAGGTATCTGACCCTAAATTATATCAAACTTCTTATTAGCCAAAGTCATATGCTTTACTATGCATTCTCTAGATTAAGTCTCTCTACATAATCATAAAGATCATAATACTTATTCATTCTTGTAAAGTCTCCATCCTCAATGATCTACTCATTAAGCTTCTCAACTTTTAGTTTCCAAGATTTCTTCTTAACAGTAGTGACATCATCTTTTATTTCTGCAATTTTTCTTGGAACTGGTTGCACTAAATTTTTTTGTCTCTTTCCTGGTCCAGTAGTCCTTTCCTTTACTCTTTTGCTAGGTGTGGAGGAAGTGGATCTAGTGGATATCTTTGCTTCTTGATCCTTCTCAATTTTTCCACTTTCACCTTCACTTGTGGTTCTTCCTACTGTACTGCAATTGTTGATAAAGGTGGAATAGACAAAACTTCTTTTTGTCCACTCTCTCTGATTGCTACTACTATTTTCTTGGCTACTAAAAACTCTTGCTCTATCATCCCTATATCTTTTAGGATTTTCTTTATGGTGCTCTCAACTCTTTTCTTAGACTATTTCTCTTCAATTAAGGTTTTTGTGGAGTTGAAGTTCTCCTCAAAGGTTCCAAACCTATTACACTAAGTATCCAACTTACACTTAAGTAACCTGCTAACATACTCTTCTATCTCTACCTCAGATATCTCATACCCAAGAGGGTCTATGAACTTTGTTCTAGGCTCTACTACTTCAATATAGTAAAGTCAGTATCCACCATAAAACATATGCCATCTTTATACTTCTCCACAAGAGACTTTGGGATCCTTGATCTGCTAGACACAATATTCTAAAATGTCTTGATTACCAGTACTACACTTCCATTTACTTTGTCAATAACATGTCTTTTGTACACTAGGTTAATCCTTTCCATTGTATTTTGGCCATCATTCTAGTCATTTCTAATGGTTTAAGAAAATCTTCTCAATAGATGAAAAAAAATATAGGTGATTAAGGATGAGAACCTAAACTGTGTATACTTAGTTTTCTTAATCTTCTCCAAGTTCTCAAACAGTTGAATTCTCAGAATTTCACACATATCAACTTGTACCTTGTCAACACACATTAGATAAGCTACATGTATCATTCTAGCTGACATGTCATCCTCTCTTGAATTTGCACAAAACTTAGTGGTTAGGATCTTGCATAAGTATCTCACATCATCTTGTTTGATCTTACTAATCACAATTCCTCTACCATTATAGGATGAATTTGTGTTGTCAATGACTATTTTCCTCATGTTTTTCTCATTTAAAGGAATAGCTCCAATTTTAGATAATCTGGTGACTTCATGAATCAAATCAGCTATGATATCTATCACTCTATCTTCTAACCAAAACTTCCCATTATGAATTCTGCTTAAGATAATCTTAGTGCATTCTTCATTATCAAATTCATACTATAATGCATACTTAACAATTTTATTATCTTCCAAATATTCAAATCCTTGTTTCAGTGTCATATCCTGATTGTAAATATTTTGATATTCATTTATGAAATTACTATCACTGATTGTCTCTAGTTTGCATCCAAGATAACTTCTGACATTCTCTAGGTGTAAAAATATGTCTGGTATGGATGATAAAGCTAACCTAGGATCATCTTCCAAGGGTTCTACTAGTTCCCTTTTCAATTTAGGTCTATTCTTATCTCTGACATTGTGTATTAAAGAAACATCCATGATTTCTTCTAATTCCTTCATTGATTTAAAGATCTGTCAAGTAAAATACCTTGATTTCATGATTTTAGGGCTTGTGTAGATTCGACATAAAATTCTTCTCCAAATCCTTGCAAAATGCTTCCAATCACTTCTCTTTGATCTCCTTAACACTTGAATTCACTTTAATGATCAAATAATACTGATCATGACCTTTTATTAATTCAATCTCACTTAGATCTGACATCGCATTCAATTCTTTTTCCATTTCTTTCCAAAAAGTTGTTTCTGGTAACCTGCAAAACTTAAAACTTCTTGCTATCTCACAAATGATAATATTTATCTTTGTGCTCTTAACCATAGCATTAGAACATCATAAACTACCTTGCATTAACTACGCAAGACTTAGTTCATTATATATCTACTTCTACACTAATCTAAGTTCATGTTCTACTGTAATTTTCATAAATTTAGTACTTCGAGATGAGTCAGGTAAAGATTCATTCTTACCTTTCAATACTTCACCTTCCTGATTACCTTCAATGTTGAATATGTCTCCTTGGTCTATGCTTTTGATAAACTTCACTTCATCTAATTTACTAAAACATCTTTTCTTACTGTTACTTGCATCTTCATTTCTTCTTGAATGATTTCTAGGATTAGGACTAGGATGAAAAACTCTATTGTTCATTTTGCAAAACCTTGTTGTATGTCCAATCTTGTTGCATATCTGACAAACAATTCCATTGTTTCCATATCTTGCTCTAGGCTGATTGATTTGTGATCTGTAGTTTCTAGCAATGTGTCCAACCTTGTTGCATCTATAACATATTATTCCATTTCTTCTATTCATATCTTTAGTAGGTTTCTTATCTGCACTGTTAGTATTCCTAAACATTCTAGTACCATCATTATTCTCAATAAATTTATATTTCCTACATTCAATAGCTCTATGTCCAAAACCATGACAATTATAACAATAACCATTAAGAGGTTTAAATTTCTTACTTGTGCAATCTCTCTTCATATGACCAATAGTATTACAAGAAAAACATCAACCTATGAATTATCTTTGCATACCTTTGGGTGATTCCTCTTGCTTAGGTGATTCTTCTTCTTTAGGTGTATCTTTATATTTGTTGATCTCATCAGACTTCTTCTCATCTATGATTTTAGATATTTTCAGATCTGGTTCCTTGCTTTCATCATTTTCTTTAAGAGTGTCGAATCCAAGACCAGTCTTATCATAGAATAGTTTTTGATAAGATATTTGTTCATCAATCTTCTCACTAGTTGAATATAGCCTTTCAAGTTGTTGTTTGGATTGAGTCAGTTCACCTTTCACAATCTTATTGTATTTGTCAAGTTCATCATACTACAAATTGACTTTCTCAAGTTTAGATGTTACTTTACAAAGTTTAGATTTTAGTCCTTCATTTTCAGTCTTTAGACTTTCATTCTTAGATTTCAGATTTGCTTCATTCTTTCCATTTCCATCTTTCAAACTAAGCTTCAAATTTTCTATCTTTAGTTCATGCTTGAATCTCATTTTCTTTTTCTAAATTGTCGTCACAATCTTCAATAAAAACTTTAGATTCCTTTTCAGATATCAGATCTTCCAATTTGTTTTTCAGTTTCTCAATGAGGTTCTTTGCATCATCATACTTTCTTTTCAAATTATCTTTTTCAATAGTAAGCAAGCCAATCTATTCAAGAGCTTTTTCAAGATTCCTCTGTAGTTGATCCATATCCATAGAGATCTTACTCAAGCTACTAGGTTTTCCTTGAATGATTCTTTTCTGAGTAACTAAGCTTTGATACCAATTGTTAGAAATATGGAATACTGAGAGGGGCCGGGGGGTGAATCAATATTCTACAAACTTTATCTTTTGCCCAATTATGGATATAACATATTATCTTTATACATGCATAACATAAGAAGCTAAACAATATGCATAGCAATAAAACTAAAGAACTCATAACACATTATTTGTTCTCAAGGAAACCATGGTCATGGGAAAACCCCGGTGGGGATGGTACCCACAAAGATCCACTAATCAAAAGTATCATGTTAAGGATGTTGACCCTATTAGGAGTCTATTACAAGAATATAGTGTATCAGTCCTGATTAAGGGACTATAGGCCTTGTTAGAAGCCTCAACCCTATTAGGAGTTGGTAGTACAAAATTTGATTACCAGATGAGCCCACTACCCAAAAAAGTAATGTACAAAATACACTAATTACAACAATAGGTTAAGGTACATAACCTTATACTACTTGCATCAATATCTCTTCACTGCTCTTTCACTATCGCTATTACATATGCATCATATATTTCACATCATATCACTACTTGATTACATTTCATTACTTCATCATACATCTTTATTTTCTTACAATTACAATTACATTTATACACATAACTTTATCCAAGAGTTAACATCTAGGATTTCATCCCTTTATATTGTTAAGTCATTAGTTTGATAAAAAAAATAATCCCTTAACTCTTTACTAATTTTGTCTTCACATTCTGTCATCTCGGCTTGACACTATCTTCAGTAAAACTATCATAACTTCTTCCGTACATGTTGTACTGACTTGTGCTCTAAGATGGGTGATCAATAGACATCATAGAGTCTATCTTCAAGTGTACAAGCACTAAAATTACTCAAATCAACATCACAAACAAAAATTGTGTCCAGGTACACTAGTGAAAATATGAAGACATGTTGATAGTGACGTGGATGACAACACAAACTTGGAGGTCTCACAAGTGAAGAATTATTCTATTTAGAAGCTGACAATTTTATGTAAATTTGATGTAACATGTGGAAACTTTTATTTTTTAATTGGATGCCAACTCATTTTTAATTACTTGAGTGTGGTATAAAGGAAATAATGTTTTCCTTGTTGTAGTGAATGTGAAGGAATGAGAGAGTGAATGATTGTGAAAGTGAATTTATGAAGGAAGACATGTCAGGTACATAGATCTAAAATCGAGATCTGGTGTAGTAGTGAAGTGTGGTTTGGCACAATTAGAGAAGAGGTAACATATTGTTGAGATCAGTAATGATTTGATATTATTCTATTGAATAATCTAGAGATCAATTAGATAGTGTGTTCAGTGATCTTTCCATCAAAGCTATTTGGGTAGTGGGTCCTTCTATCTTTCATAACTCCTAACAGAGTTAGAATCTTTTAGCAGGGATTCAAAATCTCCTAATCGGGATTCATATGTACTAAATGTATATCATAAGGCTCCTATCCAAGTCCCTCCTTTCACAAGGAATATTCATATTAGTGTATCTTTTATGGGCATCATTCCCACCGGGGTTTACTCTTTGATCAAGAGGTTCCCTAGTTAACATATCTTGTGTCATTATGTTATTGTGTATGAATATCTTTCTATGGTTGGTAATTATATTGCTTACATGGTTAAACCATATTGAAGTCAATAAAAGTTATAATTATTAGATAACTGATTCACCCCCCCCCTCTCAGTTATCTTGGTGGACTTTACTTTCTAACAATTGGTATCAGAGCAGTAGGTCCTTGAAAGAAAAGTTTAATAGCTTAAGGAGATCCATGGAAAATTTTAGGAAAGAAATCCCTAAGTTTGATGGAGTGAATTTTGACAACTGGAAAGAAAAGATGAAGACACATCTACTGTGTTTAGGACCAGGTTATTGGTTGAATAAAAAGAATGAGAAGACTATCATTGATGAGGATAATCTTGAAACATTTTCTAATGATGAGAGAGATATATTCATGTGTAACATACTTTCCAGAGAAGCACTTTTGACAGCCCTTCTAGAGAATGAGTATAGTCAGGTAAAATATTTGAAAACATCTCATTAAATTTGGAAAGCTTTATAGTCTACTTTTGAAGGTGATGAACATGAAAAGAAAGTTAGATTACATAATTGTATATGTGCATTTGAAGATATAAGAATGATGGAAGATGAATCTTTTAGAATCTATATTGGTAGAATGTCAGAAATTGTTGTAGGCATAAAATCTTGTGGAGGAACAAAGATAGAAAATAAAGTTATATGGAAAATTCTAAGGACATTGATTCCTGCATTTAAGCTGACAAAAAAGATGATTGAACAAGTTATATCTTGTACTTCAAACTTTACAAGAGAGACTCTTCTTGGAAGATTGGAAGCGATAGAAATGAACCTAAGGTTATCAGGATATTTTCTTATAATGGAGACAACATTCAGTGCTCTTAGTGTTCACCCTACTTTGTCAAGAAGCATCAGTGTGAGCAGAGATTATGTTGGAAGCAATAGATCTAGAAATGAAGAAGACAAGAAGATTGAAGAAGGTATTGCCTTACTTGTGAAGAGAGAACCAAAGGGTAAAAAAATTTCTAAATGTTGGACTTGTCAAGAAGACGGTCATTTTGCATCTAAATGTCCTTGGAGAGTTAAAAAGTACAGAAATAATTTCAAGACTAGAAGATCTAAGGAATGTTATTATGCTAATGATGATGATCTTGAAGCTAGTATAGAGAGAACTTTAAGTGAAAGTGATACTGAGAATAATGATGACATAGGATTTGTAGCAATTAAAGAATAAAAGCATGAAACAGATGTTAAGGTAGAAAAAACCCTAGTTTCTCAAGTTGAAAAGAAAGCTGATTGGATTATAGATAGTGGTTGTTCACATCATATGACTAGAGACATGAAAAAGTTCGTAAAGTTTAACAATTATGATGGTGGAGTTGTTAGAGTTGGAAACAATGCACCTTGTTTGATTAAAGGTATAGGATCTATTAGTCTTGATGGGAAGACTAATATTGATGATGTTTACTTTGTGGATGGTTTGAAACATAAACTTTTGAGTTTTGGACAATTAGTTGATAAGGGATATCAAGTTTGGTTTACTGAGAAAACTTGTGTGATAAAAGATAAAGATGGAAATTTGATTGGAACTGGATCTAGAACTAGAGGTAATGTATTTTAGTTGAATCCTACTGAGATGACATGTTTGATTACTAAGATAGATCATAGTTGGTTATGCCATAGAAGATTTTGTCATATAAATTTTGATTACATTGTGAAAATAAGTACCACACTTGCAGTAAGAGATTTTCCTAAAATTATGAAACCTACTAACATGATTTGCAAGGAATGTGTAATGGAAAAATAGAAGAGAAGTTCACTTCCCAGTAAGAAGTTTACATCTATAGAAAAGTTGGAGATTGTTCATACATATTTGAGCAGTCCTACAAGGCCTAGATGATTCTATGGAGAAAGGTATTTTATGATTCTTGTTGATGCTTTTACAAGAATGATGTGGATTGCATTTCTTAAAGAAAAGTCTGAAGCATTTGATAAGTTTAAGGTCATTAAGAATAAACTTGAGACTAAATCTGGAATGAAAATTAAATGTTTGAGATCTAATAGATGTGGAGAATTTAATTATAGAGAGTTTAACACTTTTTGTGAAGTGAATGGTATTAAGAGATAGTTTTTAGCCCCCAAAACACCTAAACAAAATGGTATTGTAGAAAGAAGAAACAAATTAGTGACTGAAGCAGCAAGAGCTATGTTATTTGAGAATGATTTGGCAAAGATATTCTGGAGAGAAGTAGTGAAGACAATAGCATATACAAAGAATAGAGTACAAATTAGACAAGACACCCTATGAATTATGGTTTGGACATGCACCCTCAGTTAAGTATTTTAGAATTTTTGGAAGCAAATGTTATATAAAGAGAGATGATGATATTGGAAATTTTGATCCTAGAAGTGATGAAGGTATATTTATTGGATATTATTTGAAGAGAAAAGATTATATATGTTATAAGAAGAGTACTAAGACTATTGTTGAGAGCATAAATGTTAAAGTTGAAAAAAATTTTAAAATTCAAGAAAGAATGCTTGATTATAAATCTGGTGAAGGAACTCATCCTAAACCTAACACTGAAACTAATGAATTATTCTATGAGACTAACAGTGACTTGTTGAATGAAAGCCACAGTGAAACCATTAAAGAATAGACACCTGAAGTGAGATCTGAGATAGTGACACCTAACAGGAACTTATCAAGAAATCATCCTGTTTAGAAGATTATTGGAAGCATAGACAGAGGAGTTCTAACTCGAAATAAGGTAAAAGAATAATTATGTTTGATTTCTCAAATTGAACCTAAACCTACTAGTGAAGCTTGTGAAGATGAAAATGGGATTAAAGCTATGAAAGAAGAACTAGATCATATTGAAAAGAACAAGACATGGGAATTGGTCCCTAGACCTAAAGATAAGAATGTTCTAGGAACTAAATGGGTATTTAGAAATAAGATAAATGAACAAGGAGAAGTAGTAAGAAACAAAGAAAGATTGGTATGTAAGGGATACTCACAACAAGAAAGAATTGACTATGAAGAAACTTTTGCACCAGTAGCAAGAATTGAAGTAGTAAGAATGTTTTTGGCCTCTACAGCATTTACAAAATTCAAAGTATATCATATGGATGTGAAGTCAGCATTTTTGAATGGAGAATTAGAAGAAGAAGTCTATATTGAGAAGCCTGAAGGTTTTCCTTTGACTCAAGAAGGAGACATGGTATGTAAACTAAAGAAAGCCTTATATGGACTAAAGAAAGCACCTAGAACTTGGTATGCAAGATTGGATAAGTATTTGTTGAAATTGGTATTTACAAAGTAATAGATGATAGCAACCTGTACACAAAAGAAATTGAAAATGGTTTGTTGATTATAGTTATTTTTGTTGATGACATTATTTTTGGAGGAGAAGATGAAGCTAGTGATAAATTTGATGATGAAATGAAAATTGAATTCAAAATGAGTATGATTGGTGAAATGAAATACTTTTTGGGATTATAGATAACACAAAATAGTGATGGTATCTATGTAAGCCAGACAAAGTACTTGAATGATTTGTTAAAAATATTTTGAATGGAGAACTGTAAACTAGTTGGAACACCTATGGTAATTGGACATAAATTATCTAGCATGGATGAGACTCCTATAGTTGAATAGAAAAAATACAGATCTATGATTGGAGGATTGTAGTACTTGACACATACAAGACCTGATATAGCACATTCAGTTGGAATTGTAGCAAGATTTTAAGCTAAACCTAGAGAATCACATTATGTAGCAGTAAAGAGGATACTAAGATATTTAAGAGGCACAATTGAGTATGGATTGTGGTATGAAAAATATGATGATTTTATCCTATGTGCATATACAGATGCTAATTGGGGAGGTAGTGTTGATGATAAAAAGAGCACCAGTGGTCGAGAAATTTTCCTTGGAGGAAGATTTGTTTCTTGGCTATGCAAGAAGCATAATTGTATTTCATAGAGCATAGCAGAAGCAGAATATGTAGCAGTAGAAAATAATTGTAACTAGATAATTTGGATGAAGCAGATGCTAAAGGATATTGGAATAAAGTTTTTTGAACCTATTGTTATACATTGTGATAACACCAGCATAGTTAGTATGTCTAAGAACCCTATAATTCATTCTAAGACAAAGAATATAGAGATTAAGTATCATGTAGTAAGAGAGAAAGTTTTTGAGGAAAGAAGTCAGACTTGAGTACATAAGCATAAAGGAGCACATAGCAGACATATTTACAAAGCCTTTGCTTATGGATACATTTGAGTATTTCAGAGGTATGCTTGGGGTTATGCCCCAGCGTACTTTTGAGAAGTGATGTAGATTGGTTGCATCCATCTAGTGGTATATGAGCCTTATCTTTCTTCTAGATTGGATGTTGGTACTTCCTCTATGGGGGAGTATGTGTATCTGAGCTGAGTCATGAGGACTCTAGTGAATGTATTTTCTGAACAGTGTCTTTTGACATTAGATTTGTTGTTGAAATAATGATGAAATTTATGTCATTGATTTCAATGGGGGAGAAGTGTACATGAAAAAAAATTTGTACCATCTTTTCGAGAGAACTAAATAGGAAAATGAAGCAATATTTGATTGATGAAGAAAACTTGAAGTATTTGTCAGAGCATTAGTGTTGCAGTATTGGATTCATGGAACATTGGATATTTTTCATCTATGTTGCCATCAATGCCAATAGGTGAAATTGTTAGGAATGAATGCTTAATATATCCTATGGGATTATTGGTAGCCATTTTGTAGCAGTTGTTGTTGCATTCATGACTATGATTGTCATTGATGTCAACACAGTGATCTACTGGAGATTAGTAGAAGAGCAGACAGTGTCTTGATTTGCACACGTGGGATATTATAGATCAAGCTATGTGATGTTGAGGATTTACTCTTTGATATGTTATATGTTCATGGTTAAGAGCATAGATAGTAATTCATTTATTCATTAAAGTTATGAGCTTTTGGTGGAAGTAGTATTCAAGTAGTGTTCCTGAGTAGCGATTTGTGAAAATCAGATTGTATCTCCTAATCAGGATGGAATCTAGTTTTGCATAGTTAAAGGGAAGTTGAAGACATTTTTATAGTGACATGGATGATAGCACAAACTTTGAGGTCGTACGAGTGAAGAATTATTCTATTTGGAAGCTGAAAGTTTTGTGTAAATTTGATTTAACATTTGGAAACTTTTATTTTTTAATTGGATGCTGAATCATTTGTAATTACTTGAGTGTGGTATAAAGGAAGGAATGTTTTCCTTTTTGTATTGAATTTAAAGCAATGAAAGAGTGAATGATTGTGAAAGAAAATTTATGAAGGAAGACATGTGAGGTACAAAGATCTAAAATTGAGATCTGGTGTAGCAATGAAGTGCGGTTTGGCACAATTAGAGAAGAGGTAACATTTTTGAGATCAGTAATGATTTGATATTATTTTGTTGAATAATATAGAGATCAGTTGGATAGTGTGTTTAGTGATCTTTCCATTGAATCTTTTTGGGTAGTGGGTCATTCGGTCTTTGATAACTCCTAACAAAGTTAGAATCTTTTATCAAGGATTCAAAATCTCCTAACAAGGATTCATATGTACTGAATGTATTTCATAAGGCTCCTAACTGATTACATCCTTTCACAAGGAATATTCATATTAATGTATCTTTTGTGGGCATCATTCCCACCAGGGTTTACTCTTTGATCAAGAGGTTCCCTACTTAACATATCTTGTGTCATTGTGTATGAATATCTTTCTATGGTTGGTAATTATATTTCTTACATGGTTAAACCCTATTAAAGTTGATAAAAGTTATAATTATCAGATAACTGATTCACCCCCCCCCCCCTCTTAGTTATCTTGATGGACTTTAATTTCTAAAAATGTTGTCATTATGGTAACATATAATCTACATGAAGACCACATATGACAGAGAGAAAGTATGACAGAGAGAAAGTATGACAGAGTGCAAAGCAATTTTTTTTGAGTATGTGCAGTAGTTTCCCAGTGTACCTAGGAGATAGTTTTGATTGGTGATGTCAATTGGAGTAAGTTCACTACTTGTGCACTTGGACATAGATAGTATGATGACTATTGAAGGCTTACATGTGAGAACAAGTCTGTACGACATGTACAGAAGAAGTTATGGCAGTTTTACCATAGACAGTGTTAAGCTGACAAGACAGAATTGATAAAGAGTTAAGGGATTATTTTGTTTATCAAAATAATGTCTTAAATATAAAGGGATGACATGCTAGATGTTAACCCTTGGGTAAATATGTATTTTTTGTAAAGCTTTATGTTATGTAAAGTTGACTATAAAAGTTATTATTCCTAATAACTTGTATAAATGTAAGCATATGAAATGCGAAAGAGAGATGTAATTGTAATGAGATAGATGATATAGTGAAAGATATTGATGCAAAGTTGTGAAAGGAAAGAAATCCATATAAGGTTATGTACCTTACTCTATTTTGTAATCAGTAATCATTTTACATTACTTGTTTGGGAAGTGGGCTCATCTTGTAATCATTTGTAATCAGTACTACCAACTCTTAGCAAGGTTGAGGCTTCTAACAAGGCCCATAGTCCCTTAATCAGGATTGAGACACTATATGCTTGTAATAGGCTCCTAATAGGCTCAACATCCTTAAAAAGATACTTTTGATTAGTGGATCTTTGTGGGTACCATCCCCACTGGGGTTTTCCCTTGGCTAGGGTTTCCTCAAGAACAAATAATGTGCTATGACTTCATTTTCTTTATTTCTATGCATGTTATTTAGTTTACTATGTTATACATGTATTAAGATAATCTTTTATATCCATAATTGGGTGAAAGAAAAAGTTTTTAGAATACTGATTCAACCCCCACCCCCCCCCCCCCCCCCCCCCCCCCCGCACCCCTCAGTATTCCCTATTTCTAATAGTAGTTATTCTAACAAGGACTTATCCTATTCAAAATAGTTCATCATGTATTCTTCTCAGTAAAATTTTAATCCATTCGGATTCATAGAAATCATATGCAGTCGCATACTCTATGATAGGGTTTTTTTATAGGTGTGTGAACTCATCCATGAATGTCATATCTAGTTTCATCATTGTTTCCATGTGCAACCTAATTATATCCAATCCTATAGGTTCCTTCTTGAAGTATATGTATGCGTGTATGTCTTCTATGTGCATAACTCCCATCAAAGTTCTAGAGAATTCCCCTTCCAAATCATCTAAGACTGACTTAAACAAATTCTTCTTCAATATATATCTCTTACTTCTAGTAACATAAAAAAAAACTAGAGTGGCCATTACTTACTTGATAAATCACACAAATAGGTTTCCAAAGGGTTTCTGAGTCATCACGAATGAACTAGGGCTCCACAACAATCTTACACACTTCTTCACTGATAAATTGGCTACAATCCTTCAATACAAACTGCTTGATCTCATGTTCTCTCCAAAGGCTTGAACTCAAATACAAATGTAAGGAAAATAGATCTCCGGTGACTATAAAAAAACCTTTTTGCATTTAATGCTTGCTGCCATAATACGGAGTGCAATAGAGAATTCCAATCTTTGTTTCTGCTATCAATCAGGTTGTGCTCTCTTGCATATAGCATCAACTAGTCTCCAAACAACTATAAGCAAAGGTGCATACTCTAAGGGTGAGTATACCAGCCGGGTAGGGGTCTAGAGATAATCTATTGCCCTATATCACCATGAGGGTCATTCATCCAAAAGTAAAAGGTGTGTCCATTATAGATGAATCCACTACATAGTCATCAACATTTTCTTTCTTTACTTGCATCGAAATCTTGCTCACATCTTATGTAGCTTTCACAAACTTGACTTCTCTAGATTCATCCAAAATTGATCCTTGATACTTATTAAGGTTTTCTTGTCTTTTCACTTTTTGTCTATAGAATTTTGAGATGTGTCCAACCTTTTTACAAGAGTGAAAAATAACTGGAGGTCTTATATTCCTTGACGCATTGATGTGAGTTACCATACTTCATTTTCTAGCTGTGTGACCATTATAATTGCATATCTGACATGTAATGTTCTGAGGACTTCTAAAATTTTTCTATGGATGATTTATTTGATTATGATGAGTCTGACTTCTTTGATTTGGTGTAAAATTCATAGCTCTATGACCAAACTTATTGCATGAATAATAATAACCATTGAAAGGTCTTACCTCTTTACAGTCTCTTGATATATGTCCATGCTCATTACAGGTATAAAAAGTTTAGTTTATTGGCTTGCATTCATCCTTAGATGGTTAAGCTTTAGCTTCAGTATGATTTTGATTTTTATTAGCTTCTATAGATTCTTCTGGTGCTTTCATTCTTTCTCGCATATCATTGATTTGATTTTGTGCTTCATTGAATCCAATACTAGTGGTATCTCCTTTAATCTTTTGTGCATACAACTATGACTATATTAGATCCTTACTTGTGTGCAATTTTTTAATATGATTCTTTGCTTTAGTCAACTCAGATTCCACCTTTTCCTTTATGCTTTTTAACTCCAAGATTTTCATGTTTTCTTGCCTTAGTTCTTTATCTAGCTGCTTTCTTTCTTTGACCTATTCTTCATAGGCTTCCGGATTGTTAAATAGCTTTGCATCCAATTCTTCAATCTAATCCTTTAGAGATGTGTTATCCTCATTCATCTTTTTAACCATTTTTCCTAAATCACTTGTAGAACAATCTTTCAAATATTTTCTCAGTTTCTCAATTAATACTTGACAACCACTAACCTTTAATTTTAGTTCTTCAATTTCTTTTTCAAATCTGTCAAGGTCTTCAAGAGCTACTTCAAGATTCTTCTTTAGATGTTTCACTTCTCCTATATCCATGATCTCCTCAAGTGGTTAAAATTATCTTTAGAGGACCAAAGCTCTGATACCAATTGTTAGGAATGGGAACACTGAGAGGGGGGGGGGGGGGGTGAATCAATGTTCTACAATATTAATTTCTTATACTTGAAACTTAACTCAATAGTGTAATTACTAAATTGAATATTAAAGCAAGTCAAGTAAAATTTCATAACACATAACACTAAATATGATTATGGGAAAACCTTGGCCAAAGGAAAAACCCTGGTGGGAATTAATACCCACTAATAATTGTACTTGTGTATTATGAACCTATTAATGTTCCTTAGCCCTGTTAGGAGCTATCATTACAATGCTTAAGTACAATGACCTTGTCATGGGTTAGACCTTGTCAAGAGTCTTTAGTAACAAACCCTATTAGGGGTGGTTGGCTCAGTTCCAAAGCTCACTACTCAATAGAGAAGGCTACAACCTCCTAGATATCAGATATACACAATATCTACAATGGTGAATTGTTGCTATGACACTACCTGTCTAATCAGTTCCTTGTGTACACTAATACTTTAACCTCTTTTAAAGCTCTATATCATTGTGACTACTCTTTGCATACTTCCACTCTTCTTCTATCAACTCTATACATCATGCCATGCTCAAATACAAAGGCACGTGTCTTATATATAGGCGCAAACAAAACTATTCACTAAGTTGGCCTATAACCTATTACATACAATGCTTCCAAATGAATTGGCTCAAGCATGTTTACATACATTTCTATTCACATATTTACAACACATTTATAATAGGCACATATCCTTTATAGAATAAAATAATGATCAGTAATCAAAATCTTTCTTGTCCATTGCATGCTCTATTCTGCTCTACCATTCACTCACTGTGTCACTTCAACTCATTATATCTTCTTCATACTAACTCATCTAACCATGCATTCTTAACCATAGCTTACTAACCTATCTGAAAAATTCTCTTCAAGGGTGCATGCCAAAACTTGATCATATACATGTGCGTTGATGCTCTATTCATCAAGTTCTTTACCGATTGCTTTGTTCTTCATACTTATCTGATTTCTTATCTTTTAAGTTATTGTGCTGCGACCAGAACTCTATATTACTTTGTTACCATAATGACAACACTAAATCTTAGTTATATACACAAGTATAGTCAACTTTCCAACAATATTAACAATTGGTATCAGATCTATTGGTGCTTATAGAGAAAAGTTTAAAGGTACTTGAAGCTAATGATCAAGATGTATGAGGAGGTACCGAAGTTGAACAAAGAGAACTTCCCTACATGGTAGACTATGATGAAATTGCATCTAGCTAGTATTGGTGATTCAACAAAGTACTGTGTTGAACATAACTATGTTATACCTACTACACCTTTGACTACCAAAGAGATAAAAGAAAAATAGGAATATAATCAAGAAATGTTGGAGATTGCATCTACCTTAAGCTATCTTGAATTTGAAGATATCAAGGATTGGACTACTACAAAGAAAATGTGGGATACTTTCACAACTATCTATGGTAGTGATACAAATGTACTGAGAGAAAAATATGAAATCTTGAGAGGTAAGTTTGATGAAATGAAAATGAAAGAAGGTGAAAATATTTCTCAGTAATATGGTAGAATTAAGGAGATAATGAATGCTATTAGAGGAGCTAATGGAATCATTGATGATGAGACTATTATTGGTAAGGTATTGAGAAATTTTCTTCATATCTATGCTCTCAGAATTTCTACAATTGAATAATTGAGATGTAACCCTAGTAATGTTATAACTCTAGAAAGTCTTGTTGGTAAGCTTACTACTTTTGAGTTTTCTAACTATGATAAATACACTATTCCTAATGTTGAATCTGCATTCAAGTCACAAATAGTTCTGCATAAGTTTAAAAGGGGAAAAGAAAAATGTGTGAAAAGAGAAAGTGATAGTGAAAGTGACAGTGACACTTCTGATGAGGAACTAGATGATCTTAAAGCACTCATGGATAGAAGATTAAAAATAAGTGATGCGGGAGCATTTTGGTTTCTTGAAGATCTTTCTTAGTCTTGGAGGAATTCCCTGGCAAAGGGATGTAGTACCTTTTTTTGGTAGCTTTATGAGTTTCTATATTACAATGATCTATGGAGATCTTTGGCATGTAAGATGTTAGGGATTTGTCCCTTGATTTTTTTGGAAGCTATTTCTAAAGTTTCAGCTCTTGAGGTGGCATGGTTTGGGAGATCTTGGATGAATTGTTTCAAAGTTGGTGTTGTTTTCCTTGCTATCGGAACTGTATTTTCCTACAATTTTGGTGCTGATTGCATGATGTTGCACCATTTATCCTTAATGAATCAGAATTTTTTCTCTTAGGGAATTTAAGAGGACCTAATGTACTATCTTTTACCAAGAGTGCAAGTTCTAATGCATTATGAGTAAAAAGTTATGGCCATTTTTCTCAGGGACCTATTTTCTACCAATTTTCATGCAAAACATGGAGTGTTTCTTCTTGTGTGGTTTTGTGTAATGAGATGGGGACTTATGTGGTTAAGGACATGTTCTTGGGTCATTTTTTGACATAAATTCAAAGGCTCATTAAGTTTTTATCATTCTTGCATTAGTTTTGGTTTCTCTTATTGGACTGGACCTATATTGTAATTAAATGCCTAATTTGCCAACTTGTGGCCTACCTGGCTATATATTGAGAGTTTGGGTTGATGTAGAGGGAGGATGATGATAATTACATCATTAGGAAAGATTTAGAATGTGTAGTGATATGATGGAAGAGTATATTAGAAGAATATTTTTGAATTTGGGACTTTGTAGCAGAACTAGTGGCATGTGGGCTTAGGACAATAAGAGGTTGCTTGGTGGCTTGCGAGCACAAGTTTAGATCTTGTGTTGGTTGTTCCTATTAGAGGCTGATTGTTGTAGATCTAAAATAGTTAGTGGTTGCTTTGATCTTGTGAGATATTGTTTATACTTTGTAATTTTATTGTAATAGGCCAAAACCTAGAAGGCCTTACAGCCGGGCATGTTGAATGAAATTTTGTTTTGAAGCATTATTGTGTTGAATTCTGCTATGCTTGTTGTTGTTATAATTGGCAGTGTAGGTTTGGACCCTCCATTATTGGATCTTCCATCCCTCCCCTACATCAAGTGGTATCAGAGCTTGAAGATCTTGAGTGTGTAAACTAGTTGAGGCTGTTTGAACCAGGACCTTGATTTGAAGATGCCTCTGAGGAGAGCATATTTGATGTGAGAGATGAAGATTTCCTTGAGTGAACAGATCACAAAATTGAGGTAGTTTTTGAAGATCAATAGTATATCACCAAGTGTGTGGAGGAAACTGGTATCTTGCAATTAGATTATCAAGTAGAGGCAATTGCACTTTGAAGGGAACTTTATGGAGAAGTTGGGTCAGTTTGGGCTTAAACTCAATCTATAGATTGAAGAGTTGATGAAGTCTTGTTGGAAGAAAGTTGTCTTTTCTGAACACCTTTGTGATGGTGGTGTTGTCAAATTTATTTTGTTCAGTCTTATGGTGCAGATCTTATTTGCTAGTTGTGGACTTGAATTGTTGGTTGACAGTAATAAGTCTTATGATGAGTTGCATAGATGTGATGCTGATGATGAGGGATTTCATATTGATGTGGATCTATCTTTGGATCTACTTTTTGGGGAGTTGGATAATCTTATTTATGAGATGAGTTGTGGTGATTAGTGGTATGCTGATTGGATTGATGATATTCATGTGATCCTGATGTTTGAATGGATGAAGCATAGATGGTTGATTTTCAGATTTGTTCTCTTGTCCTTGGTGGATTGGAAGCCTTTGGTGAAGATGAAGTTGATGGTAGATAATTATATTGAGATTAAAGTATGGGAAATACTTTCTATTTACTTGGTTAGTCTAATGCAAGAGAATTTTGGGTTCCTAAAGATCTTTCTTAGTCTTGGAGGAATTCCCTGGCAGACGGATGTAGTACTTTGTTTTTGGCAGCTTTTTGAGTTTCTATGTTATGATGATCTATGGAGATCTCTAGCATGTGAAATGTTAGGGGTTTGTCCCTTGATTTTTTTAAAAGCTATTTCTAAGGTCACAACTCTTGAGGTTGCATGGTTTGGGAGATCTTGGATGAACTGTTTCAAAGTTGGAGTTGTTTTCCTTGCCGTCGGAACTATATTTTCCTGCAGTTTTGGTGCTGATTGCATGATGTGGCATTGTTGATCCTTAATGAATAAGTATTTTATCTCTTGGGGAATTTAATAGGACCTAAATTAATATCTTTTTTTAATAGAACAAGTCCTAATTCATTATGAGTAAAATGTTATGGCCATTTTTCTTAGAGACCTATTTTCTGCCAATTTTCACATGAAACATGGAGTGTTTCTTCTTGCGCGGTTCCATGTGATGAGATGGGGTCTTGCATGGTTATGGAAATATTATTGGGTCATGTGTGGACATAAATCCAAAGGCTCATTAATTTTTTATCATTCTTGCATTATTTTTGGTTTCTCTTATTGGACTTGACCTATATTGTAATTAAATGCCTGACTGGCCGACTTGTGGCTTAGCTGGCTATATATTGAGAGTTTGGGTTGATGTAGAGAGAGGGTGATGACCATTAGATCATTAGGAAAGATTTAGAGTGTGTAATGATATGATGCAAGACTAGAGTAGAAGCATATTTGCAAATCTGGGGCTTTGTAGCAGAACTAGTGGCCTACGGGCTTAGGACAACAAGAGGTTGCTTGGTGGCTTGCATGCACAAGTTTAGATCCTATGTTGGTTGTTCATATTAGAGGATACCTATTTTAGATCTGAACTAGTTGATGGTCCCTTGGTTCTTGTGAGATCTTGCTGATAATTTATAATTTTATTGTAATAGGCTGAAACTCGAAAGGCCTTATAGTCAGGCATGTTGAATGAAATTTAGTTTTGAAGCATTATTGTGTTAAATTATGTTGTTCTTGTTGTTGTTATAATTGCCAATGTTGGTTTGGACCATCCATTATTGGATCCTCCATCCCTCCTTGTGTTAAAAGGAAAAGAAAAATATAAAGGTAAACTTCCTATAATATATTTTTCATGTAACAAAGTTGTCCATATTGCAGCAAGATATCCTCATAGAAATGGAAAGAATGAGGAAACAGAAAGAAAGTACAAGGATAAGAGATATAATAGAGATCATCAAAGGTACAGAGACTAAAATGATAAAGGTAAGAAATCCTGCTATATTATTGAAGAGAAAACTAACAGTTGTTGGAAATTTGGCTAATGTGGATGCATAGATGCTGTCATTATGGAAACATATGATCTCTATTGAGAGCGCAAAATCTGGAATGCAAGTATGGCAACTTGAAGGAAGAAATTGTCTAAGTATGGATATAGTGATCCTGACAGAGCACCCGATGAAGATTTAGTTGGCGACGTCCACTGGAGAAATATTTTTGTTTGCATAGTTCACTGAAGCTTCTACAAAGTATGAGGATACCCCATCTCAGTGCGCATAAAGTTTGGAGTAGTACAGATGAAGTTATTCAAAGTTTACCGAAGAAAGTTTTTGCAGACATAACAGTTTTGGAGACCGTATTAGCGAAAGAGTTAAGGGATTATTTTTGCTTGTCAAAATAATGACTTAACATTATGAAGGGATGACATCCTAGATGTTTACTCTTGGATAAAGATTTTGGAAGCTGACCATATAAAGTTATTAGCTCTAATAACTAATATATTAGGAATACTTGAAATGTAATGAAAAAGTGTGTGATGTGTAAAAAGAAAGAAAAGGATAACTTGTGATAGTTGTATATTGTGATAGCGGAAAAGGATATTGATGCAAAGTTGTAAGAAGTACCATTCTATAGTTAGAAACATTTTGTATTACCTATTTGGGTAGTAAGCTCAGCTGGTGATCAGGTTTTTTAATCTAACTCCTAACAGGGTTAAGGCTTCTAACAAGGCCTAAAGTCCTTTAACCAAGATAGATCTACTATATATTGTAAATTGACTCTTAACAGGGTCCAATATCCCTAACAGGATACTTTTGATTAGTGATCTTTATGGGTACCATCCCCACCGGGGTTTTCCCTTGGCCATGGTTTCCTCGAGAACATATCATGTGTTATGAGTTCTTTCTATTTACTACTATGTTTGTTAATCAGCTTGATAATCTTTGTATGCACTAAAGTAATCTATTATATCCATAAGTGGGCAAAAGAAAAATTTTGTGAAATACTGATTTAGCCCCCTCTCTCAGTATTTCCTATTTCTAACAATTGGTATCAGAGCACAGTTACTCGAAGAAGGAACATTCAAGGAAAGCTTAGCAGCTTGAGTAAGATCTCTATGGATATGGATCAACTTTAGAAGAATCTTGAAGAAGCTCTTGAATAGATTGATATGCTTACTAATGAAAGAAACTCCTTAAGAAGAAAATATGAAGATGCAAAGAATGCTATTGACAAATTAAAAGGTAAGATTGAAGATCTAAAATCTGAAAAGAAATCTGATATGCTTGTTGAAGATTGTGATGAATTAGAAAAAAGAAAATGAGATCTTTAAGAATGAGCTAAAGATAGTAAATCTGAAGCTTAGTATGAAAGATGGAAATTTGAGATCTGATAATGAAAAATTGAAAATTGAGAATGAAGATCTGAGATCAAGACTTGAAAAGGAAACATCCGAATCTAAAAAAGTAAAAGTGCAGTATGTGGAACTTGAGAAGTATAATAAAATTGTGAAAGGTGAATTAACTCAATCTAAACAAAAACTTGAAAGGCTATATTCAAATAGTGATAAGACTGAAAAAAAATTTTCTTGTGAAGAACCATTCTTTGATAGGACTAGATTTGGATTTAGTATGTTTAGAACAAACCATGAAAGTAAGAAGCCAGATTTGAAGACATCTGAAAGTGTGGAGGAAATGAAGCTAGATGAGAACACATTGGAAGATCCACCTAAAGAAGAACCACCTAGAGAGAAATTAGAATCAAAGCAAGAAGAATCAAAATAGGAAGAATCATCTAAAGGTATGCAAAGAGAATTCAAAGTTAGATGTTTTTCTTGTAATGCTATTGGGCACATGAAGAGAGATTGCACGGGTAAGCAATTTAAACCTCTTAATGGACATTGTTATAATTGTCATAGTTTTGGACATAGAGCTAATGAATGTAGAAGACCTAAAGTAATTTTGAATAATTATGATAGAATGATTGGGAATACTAACAATGCAAATAAGAAATCTATTGAAGAAATGAATCAAAGAAAAGTGGTAGTATGTTTTAGATGCAACAAAGTAGGACATAATGCTAGAAATTGCAGGTCATAGATTAACCAACAAGGACAGAGATTTGGAAACAATGGAATCATTTGTCAGATATGCAACAAGTTTGGACACTCAGCAAGTGTTTGCAGAATGAACAATGGAGGTTACCATCATAACCCTAACCCCAGGAACAATGCAAGAAGGAATGAAAATGCAGGAAACAAAGAGAAAGGTTGCTATAGCAATAAAGATGAAGTAAAATTTGATAAAGGTATAAATCAAGGAGGTATATTCAGCACTAAAAGTAGTTAGGAAGGTAATGTAACTAATGGTAAGGATGAATCTTTACCTGACCCTTCTTTAAGTACTTAAATTATGTAAGTTTCTGTAGTTTAGGACATAGGATTAGTGTAGATTAGGAATTTGAATGAGTTAAGTTTTGCATAGTTAGATATAGGTTTTTTATGTTGTACTAATTCTATGGTTAAGTGCGCAAAAGAAAATATCATGTTTTGCAAGGTCGCAAAAAGTTTTATGGTTGCAGGTTTGCAGAATCATCTTTTTGAGGTTTTAGCAGAAAAATGAATGAATGCAATGTTAGATCAGTTAATGTGAAGTGTTATAAGGCCTAAATTCAAGTTATCATGATTAAAAAGTGATTGAAAAGAGATTTGAAAGAAGAAAAAGTGAGTTGAGGATGATTTGAAGAAGTTTGGAAGTAGTTTGCAGCGACGATCATACCGAAACCCTAGATTTGCAAAGTTGAGGTATTTTTTGATCTTTAATCAGTTGATAAGATGGATATTTCTATGGTTCATAATGTTAAGGATAAGAATAGACCTAATATTAAGAAAGAATCAGTAGAACTAGCTGAAATTGATGACATACTAGCACCATCATCCGTACCAGATGGAGTATTACACATTGAGAATGTTAAAGGATATTTAGGTTGCAAGTTTGAAACTTTGGGAGATGCAGATTTTAGTGATGATTACCGGAAATTGTATAATCAAGTCATGTTAGTTAAACTAGCTTATGGGCACCTAGAGAACAATGAAATTATCAATTATTCCATGAAGTATGAATTTAATGATGAGGAATGTACCAAGATAATTTTAAGTAGAATCCATAATGGAAAATTCTAGATGGAGGATAGAGTTATTGATATAACTACTGACCTAATTCATGATGTTACTAGATTATCAAAAGTTTGAGAGATTCCACTGAATGAAAAGAACATGAGAAAGATTATTTTAGACAACATTGGATCTAGTTATAATGGAAGAAGAATTGCGATAAGTAAGATTAAGCAAGATGATGTTAGGTACCTTTGCAAGATCCTAACAACTAAATTATCTGGTAGTTCAAGGGAAGATGACATGGCTACAGGAATGGTTCATGTAGCTTATCTTATGTGTATTGAGAAGAAACAAGTAGACCTATGTGAAATTTTGAAAATTCAGTTATTTGAGAACTTAGAAAAGATTAAAGGCTAAGTACACATAGTTTAGGTTTTCATCTCTGATAACCTATATGTTTTTCCATATTTTGAGAAGATTTCCTTACACATTTGATTGGAGTGACAATGTAAACACAATGGAAAGAATAAACTCAGTCTACATGAAGCACCTAATTGATAAAGTCAATGACAGTGTGAAGCTTGTATTGAAGACTTTTTAGAATATTGTTAAGAACAAATCAAGGATTCCTCAATCCTTAGTTGAAAAGCATAAAGATGACATTTGTTTTATGGTAGACACTAATTTCACCTACATTGAAGTAGTTAAGACTAGAATGGAATTCATAGACCCTCTTGGCTATGAAGTATCTAAAGCAGAAATAGTAGGATATGTGAATAGACTGTTAAAGTGTGAGTTGGATGGTCATGCAAATAGGTTTGGAACCTATGAAGAGAATTTCAACTCTGCAATAAGTTTGAGAGAAAAGAAGAAATCTAGTAGGAGATTTGAATCTACTATGAAGAAAATACTGAAAGAATCAAGTATGTCAAGTCATGAGTTTGACATAGCTAAGAAGATTGCAAAAGCCTTGAAGAAAAGTGAAAATCTTGTAATTCCACCTATGGCATCTAGTGCAGACCCTGTTGATCCTATTGTAGTAAAGGTAAAAGTTGAAGTACCTGAAAAAGATGAAGGAGATAAATCTTTTTCTCCTATTCCTAGCAAAAGAGTAAAAGTGAGTGCAACAGGACCCGGCAAGAGACAGAAAGTGATTGTACCACCTGTACCTAGAAAAGTAGTAGAAATTAAAGATGATGATAAAGTTTCAATCAAGAAGAAAACTTGAAACCAAGAATTGAAAGAGTTAATGAAGATATATTGAAGCATGGAGACTTCACCAAGATAAATAAATTCTATGATCTATATGGATCATTTGACAGATTGAATTTTGAAAATGAAATGATTACACATATGATTTTGATAGATAAGAAACTTAGCACTATTCATGATAAGATCCCAGAAGATTTGTATAACAGACTTGTGAATAGAAAATAGAGAGCACAAGAAGAGGACATAAAGATGAGAGAACATGTAATCAGATAGTTCTATGAAGTTAAGGATGAAGATCATTTGAAGAGATTCTTGAAGCCTCTTGGAACTGTATTGAGAACTAAGAGGAGAACAATCCTTATAATGGGAGGCAAAAAGGAGGAAGTACAGAAAGAGACTGAGCAAGCAGTCATGCAAATTCTTGCAGACATAGTTGTAGGAAAGCATGTTGAATCATATCCCCAGTAGAAATAATTACAGGAACCACATGCAAAGGAAGTTGGTATTGAAGAAGTCCCATCTTCTTGACATATCAATATTGGAAAAGAATCAATGGACATTGAAGGAACCAAAGTGACACTAGAGTCAGATGATGTAGTATTTCATGATCTAGGAAACATTGTTGACAATTTGGCTTTAGAAGAGCAAGAGAAGATTATAGAATCAGAAAAGGATACAGAAGCAGTGGAAGCACCAGCTGTATCAGAATCAGTTCTAGCAGAGTAGATAGTTAAAGGTAAAAAAATTTTGACAGAGGTCACTACCCCTAGTGCACCTGATAGTAAGAAGAGACAAATTGGTTCAATTTTTGAAGACCTTGGAAAAGAGGTTGAAGATGATGATTAGCTTGAGTTCATCACATCTCTTGATAAAATTATTGGAAAGAATAAGAAGGTGAAGGACCTTGAAGGCAAAGTTAGAGTTTTGATAGAGAAACTTGAGAGTGTGATCAGCACTAAGGTATTTGAATTGAATCCACTTGAGAAAGCTAAAATAGTAATAAACTCTTTTAACTCTGATTTTTCTAACTTAAAGGATATTGCTCGAATAAAAGTTCAGGAAGCCTTTGAAGTAGAAATGCAACAAAATTTAAGTGTAAACATTCAAAATGATATTGGTAATTTGGATGTATGCATAAAGAATTTGAGGAAACATTTTGAGATTGGAAAGATTTTGTATATACAATGCACAAAATCAGAAATCCTAACAGCTAAAGAAGATAAGAAGATCAGAGAGAAGATAGATGCAATTACAGCTGAAACAAACACCTTGACAAGCCCAAATGTAAAGATAAGTTTTGTAGAGAAGAACATAAGGAAGTTAAATGATGAAATCAGAATGTTAGTAGAGGAGAAGAATAGAAAGATGATCAGGATTAACATCTTGAGAGAGCATATCTCAATCAAGACCTCAATTGTTGAAGACCAAATTGAGCAGTGTCTTTCAGCAAAGACATCTTTTCAGAAGTTTAGCTTTAATTCCCTACAAGCTTGTCAGACAATAGCATATGGATTGAGTACTCTACTCAATATTGCTAAATCCATCAGGAAGATATGGGAGAAAGATTTTGAATCATGGAATTCATAGTTTGGCAACTGTGTTGCAAGCCTACCAGCTTTGCAATAGCTGATAACAAGGTATCAAGTTTTTTTTTCTAATTTTTGTACACCCTATCTTTGTCATTGTTGTCAAAGGGGGAGAGATAGCAGAAAATTGAAAATATGTTGAGGAAGGATACTCATAGGGGGAGCTATTCTATGGAGTACAATATTGTATATGTGTTGTATAACATTTGGCCATAATTTTGTGTAAATACTTTGAAGTTTTGTTTGCACACTTAGCCAATTTTCCCATATGTTGCCACCAATGACAAAGGGGGAGATTGTTGGCAATTTGGCTAATGTGGATGCATAGATGTTGTCATTATGGCAACACATGATCTCTATTGAGAGCGCAAAATCTAGAATGCAAGTATGGCAAGTTGAAGGAAGAAATTGTCTAAGTATGGATACAGTGATCCTGACAGAGCACCCGATGAAGATTTAGTTGCCGAAGTCCACTGGAATATTTTTGTTTGCATAGTTAACTAAAGCTTTTATAGAGTATGAGGATACCCCATCTCAGTACACATAAAGTTTGGAGTAGTATGGATGAAGTTATTCAAAGTTTACCGAAGACAATTTTTGTAGACAGAATAGTTTTGGAGACAGTATTAGTGAAAGAGTTAAGGGATTATTTTTTCTTGTCAAAATAATGACTTAAAATTATGAAGGGACAACATCCTAGATGTTTACTCTTGGATAAATATTTTGGAAGCTGACCATATAAAGTTATTAGCTCTAATAACTCATATATTAGGCATACTTGATATGTAATGAAAAAGTGTGTGATGTGTAAAAAGAAAGAAAAGGATAACTTGCGATAGTTGTATATTGTGATAGAAGCAAAGGCTATTGATGTGAAGTTGTAAGAAGTACCATACTATAGTTAGAAACATTTTGTATTACCTATTTGGGCAGTGAGCTCAGCTGGTGATCAGGTTTTGTAATCTAACTCCTAACAGGGTTAAGGCTTCTAACAAGGCCTAAAGTCCTTTAACCAGGATAGATCTACTATTTATTGTAAATTGACTCTTAACAGGGTCCAATATCCCTAACAAGAAAATTTTGATTAGTGATCTTTGTGGGTACCATCCCCACCGGGGTTTTCCCTTGGCCAGGGTTTCCTCGAGAACATATCATGTGTTATGAGTTCTTTCTATTTACTGCTATGTTTGTTAATCAACTTGATAATCTTTGTATGCACTAAAGTAATCTATTATATCCATAAGTGGGCAAAAGAAAAAGTTTGTGAAATACTGATTCACCCCCCCCTCTCAGTATTTCCTATTTCTAACAACAGTGACACTGATGATTTTGATATTGAATTAGTTTATGTTTCTATGAAAGATGATTCTGATGAAGATGGGAAAACTACACTTATTTCTTATGTGAGTAAAGGTGATAAATGGATTATTCATAGTTGTTTATCACATCAGATCACTAGTGATAAAAGTAAATTTGAAACCCTAGATCATTACAAAGGTAGAAGTGTTAAGTTTAGTGATGAGGAACCATGTCCTATGAGAGGCGAAGGATCAATTAAGCTAACTAATGAGATCACATGTGAAAATGATTATTGGGTTGAAGGTCTTAACTGCAATTTTCTAAGTGTTGTACAACTTACCAACACTAGTTACTGAGTATATTTTCATCATAGAAAGGCTAAAATAGTTGATGCCATTGGTGAGCTAATTGGAAGTGGAGAATATACTACAAGTAACTTGTTCTATCTAAATCTATCTAAAGAGACATATTTGTTTGCACAATTTGATGATGTATGGTTATGGCATAATAGGTGGTTTCATATAAACTTTGACAACCTGGTAAATATTAGTAAAAACAAGGAAGTTAGAGGTTTTCTAAGATTGAAGAAACCTAATAATGTGATGTGTAAATAGTGTCATTTGGGAAAAATGACAAATTCTAGTTTCAAGAGAAATACATTTTCTTTTGAAAATATTTTGGATTTGGTTCATATTGACCTTTGTGGAACTAAGGGTGTACAAAGTTATTCTAGTGCTAAGTACTTTATTCTATTTTTTGATGACTATACTAGGATGATGATTGTAATTTTTTTGAAAGAAAAATCTAAAGCATTTTAATTGTTTAAGTGGTATTTGGAAAAAGTTGAAAAAGAAACATGTAGAAGCCTAAAATGTTTGAGATCTGACCAAGGTGGAGATTCTATATAAAATGAGTTCAATCTATTTTTCAATGATAGAGGAATCAAGAGATAGATAATTGCACCTAGAACACCTCCACAAAATGGTATAACTGAGAGGAGAAACAAGTCTATTATGGATTCTGCAAGAACACTAATGATTGAGAAGAATGTTGCACAAAAATAGTAGAGAGAATATGTAAGTACAACTATTTATACCTTAAAATGAGTACAAATCAAGAAAGGTACCAATGCTACACCTTATGAATTATGGCATGGATATGCCCCTTATTGCCAGTCAAATAAATTTCACCTTAATCAGATATGACAATTTTCCAATCTTTGTCCAGTTTAAGTTTTAAATTGAATCTTGAACTTTGAACTTGAACCTTTCGGTTCAAGGTTAAAAGTTCAATATGCATTTCTCCAAAAAGCATCATGTATTGCTAGCATCTTGGTATAAATATTTTTCCATCACAATCATGTGTTTGTTTGTAAATGTTAAAACAAATTTGGAACTTTGAACCCATCCTTTATGGTTCAAGGTTCATGTTTAATTCTGCACTTCGACAACTTTGCATTAAAAAGTCTCTCAAGTCAAGGTTATTAATCTCTGAGCTTTTTATGGATGTCCTAGGGGCCCACCATAGTCTTCAAGAGTGCATATTAATTAAAAATCATGAATCATGTACTTTGAACCCAAACTTTATGGTTCAAAGATTAAATTTCAAGATGTAATAATACCCGAATATAAGCTGCAAGCCAAATCTTTACATACTGATAATGAAATGATTGATGTGACCAAAGGAGTGGTGCCACCTCAACTCATGTGATGTTATTATTGATGAGAAGTGTGTATGATAGGCTATTAACATTTATTGTGATGTAAAAATTGATCCCATGGAAGTTCACATGAGTTGATGGAAATCAAAGCAAGTATGTGTATTTATTTTCCCTCTCTTCCCATTTCTTTAATTTGCTCTGCTTGTTTTCTAGAGACATTTTTCCATGATGAGGTAACATTCCAAGAAGTAGGAAAATGGTATCTCTAATCCTTGAGAAATCCCTAGCATTGAATATTTTGAGTTGGTTTATGATCCTTCTTTCTGCATTGTTCTTGATTTTGACACTGAAGATCCCAGTGTAAGGCAATTCAAAAGACTAAAAAGAGGCAAAGTATCAACCATGGACTCAGTATCAGCATGAGGTGGTGGAAGTACATGTCACCAAGATCCAATGACTCCAAGTAAGTCGAGCACCACTATTCTACAGAATATAACTCCTAAGACTCCAAACTAGATGGATTTGTCTGTGAATATGAAGAGAAACATCATTCCTACCTCAATTCCTATGGGTGGCCTGGTTAGAAAATATCTCTAAAAATCACCTAGGACAAAGAATCCGAAGATAGAGTCTATGATAGATATAGACCCAGATATAGGTCAATGGATTGCCAAGATATTGAAGCCCAAATCTGACAAGACTAATGCCAAGGTCACTAAACAAGATTTTAGTGTGGACAAAGTAGACTTAGGAGTGTTTTCCAGGGCGGCAGATTTGAAGATCCTAAATTTTACAAACAAGAAAATCAACCACAAAGTACTAAAAGAAGTGGAAGATAAAGAAAAATTGAAACAAGCTTTATGTGAAATGGAAAAATACATTAAAAAATTGTAGAATTAGGTTCCCCAACCTTTGGTGATAGTACCTCTAAACCTAGATGTAAAGTCTCCAGATAATAAAAAATTCATTAATTAGGTACACAAAGAAAGTTGTCTCTAAAGAATTCTACAACTATATGGGAGAGGTAGGTGAAATGGTTAACCATTTTGCACAAGCATATGAAGTTTCAACTAGTAAGTCTTCTTCTCTAGTGTTTGTTGTTGAAGCTAGTGTGAAACTTTGGGAAGGAAAAAGGGATGGTTTAGATATAGAGATAACCAGCATGGATGAGAATTTTGTCTATCGTATAGACAAGTTTTTATCTGAAAAGGTAGTTCCTGATGTTGATGCCAGTCTCTTGTTTTTTGCCAAGATTAATGAAGAGTGGCAATGTGCTCTGTTTCAACAAGGAATTGAGGAATCAGGTTAGATTCTAAAGGTAGTAGCTTTTGTTGAAGAGGTTCTTAGAAACCATATAGACCATGTTTATAACTTAGCCAAAGATGAAGTAAAGACTAGAATTGATGCAGCCATGATGAAGGAATCCTTCATTGAGAAGGGACAGGGTTAAAAGATGCTAAATAAATGGTAGCACATGATTGCTTGGTTGTAGCTTGGTTGCAGTCACTGATAATGATTGGGGAGGAACAAATAAAGATATTGGAGACTACGCTAGAGCAGTTGCTAAAATTTAAATGTGTCTGGGAACAGAGGCTTGATCTTGTTTCTTCACGAAACAAAGTGACGATGGAGAGATTCACTACAGCTTTTGAGGAGTGGTCAGTCATGCACAAAGTAGCTAATGCCACCATGAGTGCTGAAGCCAAGAAAAGTTAATCAGTTATTTAGTCTTTGATGAAGTAGTTCTAAGATGTTTAGGGTGTTAGTTTTATTTTCCAAAGATATAATTTTTAGTTGCAAAACTGATTATGCCCTGTGTGGCTATAAATGAATTTTTGAAGGACCTTACAAGGGTCAGTTCTCTGGCAATAGAAACTTAATTGTTTAATATTTTCTGCATAAAATTTCAATGAATGGTTTTTTTTTGGAATTGAAACAAATGATATAGTATCAATTGATATATATAGCCAATAATAGTATCTTTCTCAAATCAGTTGGTCTGGTTACTACATGTATGTTGGTTTTAGTTGGAATTAATTTCATGTTGCTATAATCTATGTATATGCTTCAAGATCATCTCTCCATTCTTCATTTTTATTTTAGTACATGTTGAGTTGATCTTCTTGAGAGTGTTTCTTTTGCAATCTTAGTCAGCTGGCTTAGATGTGTATGGATCTTTCTTAGAAATTGAATTTTAAGTAGTCATTTTATATGAGAATTGAAAAGCCTTTTGTACTTTCAGGTCAAAAGTATATATCTTTTTACTATTTTCCACTCTTTTCAAATAAATGGATTGTCAAGAATTGATCTTTTTATAAGTTAGATACTCCTTTAATCTTAGAGAGTTTAGTCGTGAGTGACTAGCTCAACTATGGTATGATTTTTTCCTTCATTTTGGGCAAGAGTGTTAGCAGATTGTTATAGTTTTATTAAGAAGGAAAATCTATGTACCAACAAATTTTTGGTGACTCTGCTAGGGAGTCTATCAAGTAGACCAATGCTTAAATCTTTTGATATAATGATCAATTAAGGTACTACCTGCTGATAGAGTACCTAGTTAGAAAGAACTATCCTCGGTGTTACAACTTGATCTTCACTTCTCTAGTACACAACAGGACATTATCATTGATCTTAAAGAAACTTCTTGGAATCTGAAAACAAGTGGGTAGAAATATCAACAAGTGAAGTTAGTAATTGAAGAGGAGGAATAAATTGGAGAGTGGTTGAGATGTTTACCTTTGGCTTGACCTACTCTTGTAGAAAATAGAGCAGTCGAAAGGCCTAGAGGATAGGTCTTTCTTTATTAATATTCTGTATTCTAATTTCAATTAGTAAGCTAGCAGAAAAGAGGTATACTAGAGGGGATAAAGCAAAGGGATTGATTGATGAATATTTTTAATCCCTTGAGTGATTGAATTTCAACCCCAATATCTCTATGAGAAGAAAGACCCTAACAACTAGTAGAGCATCCTCGCCTACCAAGTCTACCACACCCATTTTTGGTTTCCAGGCCCTTACATTATGGCACATTAGTCCCATCTCTTTTTTATCCTCAGCCTCTAAATTTTTCTCTACCAGTCATGGCCCAAAGTTAGCCATGGGGTGCTCAAGCTAGTCCTCTTGCTCTAAAAAATTTTAACCTCCAAGCTTTACCCAAAGGGGCTAGAGAAGTTCTACCCAAATTCAGTGGTGTTGGAAAAGTTTCCCCAAGTGACCATATTAATGCTTTCAATACCACATGTAGTTTAATAGGCGTGGGTACAAAAGATGTGGAAATCCATCTTTTTGTCCAGACTTTGATTGAAACCACTACATATTGGTTTCATCATTTTCCCCATGGGTCAATAACAACTTGGAATGGTATGAGAATAGTTTTATGGCTCGCTTTAAAGAAGTCGATGATGAACACTCCTTATTGTTGCAACTCTCTCAATTAAAGAAGGAGATGCATGAACCCATGTAGGAGTTTGTGGCTAAATTTAATAAGCTCTTATTGTAAATTCCAAATGCTCATCATCCCAGTGATGAGAATAGAAAGGGTTTCTTCGTAAATGCTATGCCTCTAAATATGAATTTCCATCTTAGATGAGGAAGAGTAGAAAACCTACTAGCTGCCCAAACATTAGCAGTAGAGCTTGAAGATGACATGATTACTACTAGTAAATGGAGAAGAGAGGTTCAAACTCCTAATAATCAAGCTTCTACTTCTAGATCTTTTGATCCTATTGTTTAGAGACTAGTCAATGATATGATTACCCTAAAAAGGAAATTACCAAAAGCTACCCTTTCTCCTTATCAAGATATCCCTAGGAGGTATGGAAACCAAGGAACAAGAAATTTTGCAAAGCAGTCAAATACTTTAACACATCAGCCTAGACTTTAGATTGAAGCACCTCCTGCTAAAAGAAACATGTGTATCTTTCATTTGATTGATGACCATGATGGTGATTCTTGTCCCAAGATGGTGCGATACAAGAAAATGGAAGCCAAAAAAGAAACCATTGTGGAAATTCCTTGCAATGAAGAAGACTCTGGAGGACCTGGTGACTTCGTGAGTTACTATCTTGAATATGAGTTGATTCAGAATGAGATCATGACATTCTTACAACTCTAGAGCATCCTTCATGTTTAGTGCTGACCTGAGCTTAGCAAGGTGGAAAATTTCATAGCCATGATTCATCTCCTTTCCAAGGTAAGAAGGATGAAGAACCAATGAGTCAAGTTAGCAGCAGCACAAAGACTCTAGGGAGTGAACCAATAGGGATTAAAATCCTTAAAAGGTCAAATTCTGAACCAAATTTTTATTTCATAGAATTCTATAAATCATCTAAAATCTAAATATCCCCTACTGAATATTTAAAATCAAACCCTGGTCAATTAGATAAGTTGGTTGCTTATGTGAAGGGTTCTTCTCCTGTTGTGTAGTCCAGTCAAACAAACACTATATCCACTAGTGAAATTCCTTCAAAACCAAATGTTAAACAACCTGAAGTTAAAGAACCCATCATCAACTTGAATCTTTAGGATTTTCTGCTACAATTGGGAAACCTGAGGTTTTCTATGTGTCATTGTTCATTCATGGTCATAAGCTTAGTAATTGTATAATAGATTCTGGAGCTTCTGACAATATCATGCCCTCTTTGGTAGCAAAATCCCTTGATTTTCCTTTAACCAAAACTTTTGGTAGGTGCTACTCCATGGATGCTAAGAAAGTTCCTTTGATTGGCCAAATCAATGATGCCCAAGTTGCGTTGGTGGATTTCCCTGACAAAAGGCTTAAGTTCACAATCGTGGTTTCTAACATACCAGCTAGCTATGGTATGCTTTTGAGTAGAACCCTTTGTAGAGATTTGGGTGGAGAGATCAAATTAGATTGGTCTCAAGCTATCATCCCCATTGGGGATAAGAAGGTTACTCTAGAACCTAAGACTAAGTGCAAGTACACTATTTTTCTCTTAGTTGGTCCTAAGTCTCATATCCTATACCAGGAGACTGATTTCTCTAATTATCTGGTCATGTCAGAGATTGATGTCATGAAAAAAAAATGTACTGACAATGAGGAGTTGTGGACCATGGAATTTGATGGGAGCTATTCATCTACCGATTCAGGTGCTGAGGTGGTATTGATATCTCCAACTAAAGAAAATTTCCCTTTTTCTTATAAGATAGATTTGAAAATACTAACAATACTCTAGAGTATGAAGCTTTGTTACTTGGGATCAAAGAAGCAAAAAGAAAAGGCATAAAATTACTAAGGGTAAAAGGAGATGCTGAGCTGATTGTAAAACAAGTAAAAGGAAAATATGTAGTGAGGAATGAGAGGATGAAGCATTATAGGAATAGAGTTTGGGATGAAATTGAAGGGTTCAAAGCTTTTTCTATTGAATCCATACCTAGAGAAATGAATTCTAGAGCAGATGCTCTTGCTCATTCTTTTGTGTTGCTTATCCCTCATCCTAACTTTGATAGTGATTAGTATACTATTGAGCTCATTCATCAACCTAATGTACCAAACAATGCTAATTCTTGGAAAGTCTTCAGTGATGATGCTCATCTATTGTCTTTTCTCTAGGGTATAAAAAAGTTTTCCTCTTTCTTTTTCAAAGGGTCAGAATTTGAATGCCAAGAGTTCTGTGCTGATGAAGAGGTTGAAAAGGAAAAATATGGTATTCAATTAAAAGGAAATTATATTCCTAAAGGTCTTGTAAATATGGAAAATTTGTTTGATTGTAAAGATTTCTTTGTGGGCCATGCTAATGGGATAAAAGAAGAACAACCCAGTAGTTATGAGAAAATCAATATTGGGAGTAATCAAGACCCTAAGTTAGTCAACTTAGGTACATGTTGCAGTCCTATGGAGAATGAGGTATTCACCAAATTACTACAAGAGTTCAAATATGTGTTTGCATGGTCATATGAAGATTTGAAGGATTTTAGGAAAGGGAAATTCTAGCACCACATTCCTCTAAAACTGGGAGCCAAGCCCTTCTGGTAGAAATTGACAAATTATAACCCTAGAGTGTCTGATGCTATTTTACAAGACATAGATAAAATGCTAAAACATAAAATAATTTACCCAATTCATCACTCTGCTTGGGTAGCAAATATAGTACCTATTCACAAAAAGAATGGGGAAATTTGAATTTGGATTGATTTCAGGAATCTTAATCAGTCAAGTTTAAAGGATAACTTTTCTCTTCCCAATATGGACCATATCCTTCAGATGGTGGTAGGGTATGAAATGATGTCGATGTTGGACAATTTCTCAGGGTACAACCAAATTATTGTGGCTCATGAGGACCAACACAAAACATCATTCACTACCCCTTGGGGTATGTTTTCATATAACCAAATGCCATTTAGTTTGATCAATGTAGGAGCAACATTCTAGTGGGCCATGAATTATTGCTTCAGTCACCTAATGAATAAAGTGATCATGGTGTACCTTGATGATATGTCTATCTTTTCCCATAGAAGGAAGAAGCATCCTAAAGATCTAAAGCTCATTCTCCAAGAATGTAGGACCCAAGGAATATCTTTAAATCCCAAGAAATCTATTTTTTGTGTGATTGAGGGAAAATTGTTAGGTCACATAGTGTCAGAAAAGGGAATTTCAATAGATCCTAAAAGGGTACGTGTGATTCAGCAATTGTGTTTTCTCTCTCACAGAAGTGGAATAAGGTCTTTCTTTGGGTAAATCAACTTTCTAAGGAGATTTGTGCTAAATTTTTCAGAAACAACTAGAACCATGGTGATCCTATTAAGTGAGAAGTAGACTTTTAGATGGAATGATGAGGCTAAGAAGTCCTTGGATGAACTTAAAGAAGCAATTTCCCAAGCCCCAATCCTTGCTCACCTAGATTTTTGGAAAGACTTTGTGATACATTGTTATGCATCTGAGCACACTATGTCAGGTGTTTTGTTATAGAAGAATGAAGCTAGAGAGGAAGTTCCTATTTACTTTATGAGTGTTCCTTTAAAGAATCACGAATTGAAATATTCACCCATAGAAAAGAAAGCTTATGCAATAGTTAAAGCTATCAAGTAGTTCCGCTATTACATTATGCATTCACATTCCACTATATATGTTCCAAGTTCTATTGTTAAGAGTATCTTGACTGAATAGGAGGTTTCCATGTATAAAAGAGCCAATTGGGTGGCTAAAGTTCAAGAGTTTGATTTGGAGATCAAACCTAATAAATTGGTCAGGGCCCAGGGCCTATGAAAATTGATTACAAAAAATGATGTGGCTTCTGAAGGTGACATTCCCCTATCCTTTTTTACAGGATTGAAAGAAACATGGTTCTTATATGTTTCCTATGATCTCACCTATGGAGAGTGTCAAGCCAATCTTACAGCAAATGAGCAGAGAAATTTGAAGCTTAAAGCAGCCAAATATGCCATTGTAGATGATATTTTGTATAAAATATGTCTGGATGGAATGTTTCTTAGGTCTATGGATGAAGACCAATAGAAGAAGTTGCTTCAGTCCTTTCACAATGAAGCATGTGGTGGACATTTCTCATCAATGGTAACAACTTTTAAAATTTTGAGGAACTGCTATTACTGGTCTATAATGTTTAAGGACGCATATAAATAGGTAGCATAATGCGAGAAATGCAAGCTATTTTCTAGTAAGCCACATTTAGTTTCTTTTCCCTTAAGGCCTGTAATAATTGAAGAGACATTCAAGCAATAGGGTTTAGATTTTATAGGACCAATAAATCCCACATCAAGTTCCAAACATACCCATATTTTAACAGCTACAGACTATTTTACTAAATGGTTAGAAGTTGTTGTGGTGAGAAAAACAACTAATGAGGTGGTTTGTTCCTTCTTGAAAGAGAATATTTTGGTCAGATTTGGTGTGCCTACAAAGATTGTTGCTAATAATGCACAAAACTTCTCTTCTCAAGAGATGAAAATTTTTTGTTATGACAATGGGATTCAATTAGCACACTCATCTGATTACTTTCCTCAGGGAAATGGACAAGCGAAATCTACCAATAAAAACTTGATGAGTATTATGAAGAAGTTAGTGAGAAAAAATTCCAAAGACTGGCATAAGAGATTGTTTGAAGCTCTTTGGGCTGATCACACTTCTCCTAAGAGAGCTATAGGTATGACTCTATTTGAACTGGTCTATGGAGTAGAAGCTCAACTCTCACTATCTCTAGAGCTTGCAACAATAAAATTACAAGAGGTGATTGAGGATCAAACTTTTTCTAATGGTTTGGATAAAAGGATCATGTACCTAAACAAGATCCAAGAAGAAAGAGAAGAAATGGTGAACCTCATAGCGTTGCATCAATCCCGGGTAAAGAAAATCTTTGATAGGTGGGTCAAACCTAGAAAGTTCATGGAGAATGATAGAATGCTACTATGGGATAAAAGGAGAGAGCCCTAGGGTGCCCACAATAAATTGGAGTCTCTTTGGAAGGGGCCTTTTGAAATCAGTCAAGTCCTAGGACCTAATTATTTCAAGCTCAAGTATGCAAATGGATTAGAAATGTCCTTGTCTTATAACGGGCAATATTTAAAGCTTTATGAGTTGTAATCAAGTTCAGTAGTCCTTTGTACATATGTTTTTGTTGTGATGTAGGTTAGTTGCATGTGTTTTCCTTTAGCTTAGTGTGAAACCAAATAGATTAGATTCATTATTTAGTCCTTCACAGTCCTAATCCCTAATCAGAGCCACCTGTTCCCAGTCAAATAAATTTTACCTTATTCATATATGGAAATTTTCCAACCTTTGTCAAATTTTAGGTTGTAAATTGAATCTTGAACTTTGAACTTGAACCTGTCGGTTCAAGGTTGAAAGTTCAATATGCATTTCTCCAAAAAGCGTCATGTATTGCTAGCATCTTGGTATAAATTGTTGGCATTAAGAAGAATTGCCACTAGTGACAACACTTATTTGCATTCTGGGTGCAAACTGAGCAGACAGTGCAAACCGAGTAGACAGTGCAAAGCGAGCAGACAGTGCAAACTGAGTAGACAGTGCAAACCGAGCAGATAGTGCAAATCGAGCAGATAGTGCAAACCGAGCAGATAGTGCAAACTGAGCAGATAGTGCAAACCGAGTAGACAGTGCAAACCGAGCAGACAGTGCAAATTGAGCAAGTTAGTACAAACCAAACAGGATAGTGTAAACCAAGTAATATCATGTCTACCGAGTCACCAGTATTTACCAAGTTCAAAACCTACCGAGTGATCAGTATGAACCGTGCCTTCACTTCTACCGAGTGTATGATGATGCCGAGTAATGCAGTGGACGCCGAGTATCAGAAAGTCACCGAGTTAGTTTGCAGGAACCGTGTAACCATACTTGGGCCGACTTAGTAGCACTTATGTTTATTTGTCAAGCCGACTTTGTAATTGTAATTGTAATTAATTGTTTAAGATTTGTATATAAACAATGTTGTAAAAATGTCAAAAAAATGTAAGAAGCATATATGTGAAAAAGAAAGAAAGGCAAAGATAAGCGAATTACAAAGGGCTTCAGCAGTATAAGGAACAACAAAGACAAATTCATCACAGAAGGTGATCAGTACATCAGCGAATCTCAATCAGCAATCCAGTTGCAAAGCAAGAGATCTACTATTTCATCCTAACAGGTGAATCAGTACTAAATCCTTTAATCGGGTAGACTTAACAGTCTTTTGTAAAATCTCTTTACCGAGTGCATACTTCATTGTATGTTTTGTAAATCCTTTAACAGGGTGGATTTAGCAATCCTTATTGCTCCTAACAGGGCAGATCATCAGAAGTGATCAAATTGTAAGCCTTAACCGGCCAACTTTATTCTACAGTATTAAAGCTTTGTGGGTTTCATCCCCACCACAGTTTTACTTTCTTTTTGGAAAGTTTCTAGGTAACCAAATCTATGTGTCATTATTATGAATGCTTTTAAGTTTCATATGCAAAGGTTAAAGTAAATTACATGTTAAATTGAAAGAAAATTTGGAGTTACTGATTCACCCCTCCCCTCTCAGTAACTCGGTTAATTCCTAAATATTTCCAACAATTGGTATCAGAGCAGCATTGGTTCTCAAGATAAAGCTTAACTAGCTTGAGCAAAGATCTAGGACAATGGAGGTATTCAAACTAAACAAGGTGATTGAAAATGAAAAGCTAGATCTGGAAATGGCCATAGCTAAACTCAAGGAAGCAAAAGAACATCTTTCCCAATCCCTAAGAAGAAGGAAGGAACTTGCAAATCAGATGAATGATCAGAATTACATTGAAGAAAAGATTGAAGATCTTTTTCCCTCAAATAACTCAGATGAAGCAAACAATGCTGTCAAAGAACTCCTGGAAAAGAATGGGTCTCTGCAGGAAGAAGTGAGAAAATTAAAAAGAGAACAAGAGCTACACTCTACAAGATTCTGTGAGATCTTGGAACAAAGAAACAAGTTGAAAGATGAATTAGATGGAAGGAACATTGAAGTCCAAAATAAAACCCTTCAGCTAGAAAACCTAATTGATCAGATCTCTCATACAAATGAGGAAATTCTGAATCTAAGATCAGAAATAGAAAGCACAAGAGAAGAACTAAGATCTGAAAAGGAAATCAATCTAAGATTGGTGGATGACCTAAACGCTGAAAAACAAATCAATGAAGGAATGCTGAAAAGTCAAGAAGACTTGAATCAGCTGTATGAGCGAAATCTTCATAGGCAAAAAGGAAAAGCAGGACTTGGATACAAAGGAGAAGGCAAATCTTCTAAGCAAGGTACTCAAAGAAATCAAAAACCTACTTGTAATCACTGTGGTAAAATAGGACATACTTCAAATAAATGTTGGAACAATGAAAAAGAAGAATTCAATGGAAAATGTTATAGCTGCAATCAACCTGGTCACAAAGCAAATGAATGCAGGGAAAAACCAAGATTCAGAGGTAATTTTCACAAATGCAACAAACAAGGTCACAAGGCATCCAAGTGTAGATCCAAGACATTTAATCCAGCAGAACAAATTATGAAAGCAATGTTTGGATGGGACTACAACACCTGGTGTAGATGTCATTACTGTGGAGAATATGGACACATTGGCATGAATTGCATAAAACATCATCTAAGGAAAAGAGATACTACCGTAAGATGCTTCAAATGCACTAAACTCAGTCACATAGCCAAAAACTGCATGAATGCTAGTGAAGTTGAAGATGGAAAGAACAATGAAGCAACTAAGGTCAGGAAATAGGTGAGACAAAAATGGATTCCTAAATCTACCGAGCAATCCAGTCCAAGTAATGGAATGGATGGCTCTACCAACTCAAACTAAATTTCCAAGAAAGCACTGGAACTGTATTCTCATAGACCAATCTCAAGCAGTTCCAGAACTGAATTAAAAGAAAGATCTAAATCAGCATACAAGATGCAGTAAGATCACAGGGAGGTCAGTATCAGTCTTCACCGAGCAAGGTCGGTACCCATCTTTACCGAGCGAGGTCGGAGCAATATGAATTCTCAAGTTCACTGAGTTGCGAAGTCTTTACCGAGCAATTAATTCTTAGTGGGTGAAATTCTGTCGGAATTCATACCCTAATTTGTACTGAGCATTAATGACAGAGTTGTAAACAAAAAGCAAGTAATCGAACTCATTCTTCACCGCGAACCTTTAGCACTTTGAGAGCAGAAAATTTCAAGAGCAATCCAGCAATTCAACACTTTTGCGAAAGGAATTTTCTATGAGCTACCATGGCATCATCCAGCACTTCAGTGAAGAAAGGATCTGATATGTTAGTCCAAGGGGAATGAAAAGCACCAGATTTCAAGATCGTGCCCGCAATTGCAGCAGCCCTAGATCCGAACGGAGCTCAATCTCAGATTCCTCCTAAGGTACTACTTATTAATGATATCCACAATCATTTCAACTGTTCAATTCATGAAATGGGGAACCTAGAATTAGATACTGTGCGTGAAGAACTATGTGTGGATGGTATTCTGAAACCCGAGCACAAACATCTAGAAGATAAAGGTTTAGTTCACATTGCACATCTACCTCGAAACTTTCGAGATAAATGGGTTAGATACATTCTCAGCCATGTACATGATGGAAAGATTTGGCTTGAGCAACCCATAGAGATCAAAAAGAAGATGATTCATCAAATCACCGGTCTTCCCATGTTGAACAAAGCAAAAACTACCAAAACACTAGGTTGGACGGAAATAGAGAAGAAAACCCTAGCTGAGTGGGACGGTAGAGGCATGAAAGTTAGCAGCATTACCGATGTTGAACTGAAGTTTGGTACACACATTATTGCCCATAAGATTTATAGTTCTAGTCGATAGAATAGTGTCTCCTGTGAAGCTATTGATCTAGCATACAAAGTGGTCAAGAATAACTTAACATTTGACCTAGCAGACTTATTGTTAAAGCAGTTTAACAAAAACATGGAAAGCATTCAAACTTCCAAAAACAATCCATGTAAGTTTGGATCCTTATTGGTCTGTTTATTCTTCTATGTTCAGAAATTCTTCCCTTCTAAAGGAAAAGTTGTATGGAGAAAAGATGTGCCAGCACTTTATGAAATAAATGAATACATCTCAGAAATGGGTGAAAATTTTGAAAGCATCATGGATAATTATTTTGAGTCTTTCAAAGAGAAAATGAATGACAGATTCTGGATTCCACAGAAGCTGGTGGAAGATTACAAGGATGACATTTGTTTTATGGTGGATTTTGATAATGTATATATTCAAGTAGCTAAACCGAGGACTGTATATGTAAAACCTCTTCCTTATGAGGTAAATATTGATGAAACCAAGAATATCATTGAAGCTCTTCTTAATCAGCCTGTCAATCCCAAAGCTCCATATTTTGGAACATATGATGAAGCTAAGGTGAGAATTGAACTAAGCATAAAGCTTCCACAGGCGGTAAACAAAGGAAAGAAGAGGATAGCCAAAATGCAAATGATAACCGAGGACAAAGAAGAAAAAGATGAAGAAGAAGAGGAAAAGGATGAGAAAATAGAGGAATCAGAACCTGCAAAGAAGAAAGGAAAGGTATTCATCACTAAGGCACCTAAGCCTCCCACTGCTGTATTTACAAGGAGAAATGCAAAAGGCAAGGCAGACAAGGCAGATAAAGACATAGTATTCAAAAAGCCTCCTCTAAACTTTCAAGAAAAGATCAAACTCTTTAGAGATAGATCAGGATCTGGAGTAAGTAACATAAAATCTTTTAAATATGAAACCAGATCAGAAACAGAATAGAAGGAAATAGAAGATGCTGTTATTGAAAAGATGGGACAGTGGAAATACTCTCCTGAAGAAATAGCCCCACTGGTTCTAGCAGTTCTATTAAATCCAATAAAAATGAGATGGAGCAATGCAAAGCAAACTGTGATAGACATATTTGATCAAACCCTGAGACAGTTAATGCCGAGCTTGAAAAATGATGAAGTAAAGAAGGCATTAAAAGAAAATGAAAGTAAGATGACATTAAAGTTCAATACTTGTTTGATTTTGATCAACAATATTGAATCGGTTGTGAAGGCTGCAAATGCTACATGGAAGAACATATACCACCTTCACCAACCGAGTATTGAAACAGTAATAATAAAAGATATTGAAGATGACAGTGATGAACAAGAAGAAGACACTGAGGTAGATGATACTGTGAGGATAGCAGCAGAAGTCATTGCATCCCTTCCTACCTCTCCAGTAAAAGTTTCTACATCCAGCCCGGAGACACCTTCAAGCATGGTTGTGACAACTTCAACATTTGTCCAATCATCTATAGCAACAACAGAAGAAACTATCATTTCTTCTACCGAGTTGCAGTCTCCCGCATCATCAAGTTTTCCAGCAGTAAGTTTTCCAGTTTTTGAATCTTCAAGTGTAAATATTTTAAGCTCTCCAGTAGAAAGTATACCAGTCTCTATAGCTAGCCCTACTATATCTACTGTCACTACTACCAAAGCTTTAAGTAGAGATAAGCCTAAGGCTCTACCGAGTATAAAATTTTTGGGTAAGAATGTAGTAGAGGATATAGACTTAGATGAAGAGATAGAGATTCCAACATTGGATTTTGCAAATCTATCAGCGAACCAAATGCAAAATATAGGTGAGATCCTCCAAAGGAAAGCAAAACAAAAGAAGCTTAAAGAGGAGAGAGACAAGGAATATCAAATCATCAAGGATGCTAAGGACATTTTGTCTGATGCATTAGGTATTAAAGTAGACTCCTCCCAACATATTTTGCTACAATTAGCAGAAGCAGTTAATAAATACAATGAGGATTCATCTGGGACAGAAAAGTTAGTTGAAAGAGCCGAGAAGAGATTCAACAATAAAGTGCTTGAGCACATTGCTCAGCACATAGCTATTAACCAAGTAGAATTGTCTTCAGTTTTGTCAAACATTGAATCTATCTATTCGAATGCTACCTCTCTTTTGGCCAGATTGTGCAATATTGCCGAGTTCACAAAGGATGTTAAGGATAAAATGAATAAAATGGATGAGGATATGAAGATTAGCATACAGAAGCTGCAACTTGAACCAAGTTCAAGCTCTACTCATCACATGAAAATCTCACACCTATCAAACATGCAGTCTGATCTACTGAAAGAAGACACAAGGATCCGGTTCACACTGCTAGACATCCAACACTTGATCCTTCCCATCATGAATACAATGTATAAGCACATTGAACATTCCAAAACATTGATTCATGACAATCAGTTCTCTATAGCAGATCACATGATTGAACTCTCTACAGAAGTCCAAATTGCAATCCAAACATGTAAGATTCTGCAAGAAAGTTGGGATAGAACCCTGGCACTAATAATGAAGGTACATTCTAATTTTCTATCAAATTTTGGATTCTCTCTGTAAATAACTTGTATATACACCTTTGGCATTATTGTCAAAAAGGGGGAGATATGTATAGAGGGAGATATATGTATAGAAGAAGATTTGTATAGAAACAGTTAGCACATTGAAAGGGGGAGACAATGTATAAAGCTCTATAACAAAGACAAATTTTGAAAAATCAAAATAAAACTCAGCATGATTCATGTATATAAGTTTTGGCCAATAAGTGTTTTTGTCACTAATGCCAAAGGGGGAGATTGTTGGCATTAAGCAGAATTACCACTAGTGACAACACTTATTTGCATTCTGGGTGCAAACCGAGCAGACAGTGCAAACCGAGCAGACAGTACAAATCGAGTAGATAGTGCAAACCGAGCAGATAGTGCAAACCAAGCAGACAGTGCAATCTGAGCAGACAGTGCAAACCGAGCAGACAGTGCAAACCGAGCAGACAGTGCAAACCGAGCAGACAGTACAAACCGAGCAAGTTAGTACAAACTGAACAGGATAGTGTAAACCGAGTAACATCATGTCTATCGAGTCACCAGTATTTACCGAGTTCAAAACCTACCGAGTGATCAGTATGAACCGTGCCTTCACTTCTACCAAGTGCATGATGATGCCGAGTAATGCAGTGGACGCCGAGTATCAGAAAGTCACTGAGTTAGTTTGCAGGAACCGTGTAACCATACTTGGGCCGACTTAGTAGCACTTATGTTTATTTGTCAAGCCAACTTTGTAATTGTAATTGTAATTAATTGTTTAAGACTTGTATATAAACAATGTTGTAAAAATGTCAAAAAAATGTAAGAAGCATATATGTGAAAAAGAAAGAAAGGCAGAGATAAGCAAATTACAAAGGGCTTCAGCAGTATAAGGAACATCAAAGACAAATTCATCATAGAAGGTGATTAGTACATCAGCGAATCTCAATCAACAATCTAGTTGCAAAGCAAGAGATCTACTATTTCATCCTAACAGGTGAATCAGTACTAAATCCTTTAACCGGGTAGACTTAACAGCCTTTTGTAAAATCTCTTTACCGAGTGCATACTTCATTGTATGTTTTGTAAATCCTTTAACAGGGTGGATTTAGCAATCCTTATTGCTCCTAATAGGGCAGATCATCAGAAGTGATCAAATTGTAAGCCTTAACCGACCAACTTTATTCTGCAGTATTAAAGCTTTGTGGGTTTCATCCCCACCCCAGTTTTACTTTCTTTTTCGAAGGTTTCTGGGTAACCAAATCTATGTGTCATTATTGTGCATGTTTTTAAGTTTCATATGCAAAGGTTAAAGTAAATTACATGTTAAATTGAAAGAAAATTTGGAGTTACTGATTCACCCCTCCCCTCTCAGTAACTCGGTTAATTCCTGAATATTTCCAACATAAATATTTTTCCCTCATGGTCATGTGTTCATTTATAAATGTTAAAACAAATTTTGAACTTTGAACCCATCCTTTATGGTTCAAGGTTCATGTTTAATTCTGTACTTCGACAACTTTTCATTAAAAAGTCTCTCAAGTCAAGGTTTTAATATCCCAACTTGTTATAGATGTCCTAGGGGCCCACCATAGTCATCAAGAGTGCATATTAATTAAAACATCACAAATCATGTACTTTGAACCCAAACTTTATGGTTCAAAGATCAAATTTTGAGATGTAATAATACTCAGATATAAACCGCAAGCCAAATCTTTACATGTTGACAATGAAATAATTGATGTGACTGAAGGAGTGGCACCACCTTAGCTCATGTGATGTTCTTATTGATGATAAGTGTCTATGATAGGCTTGGAACATTTATTGCATGTAAAAACTAATCGCATTGTAGTTCACATGAGTTGATGGAAATCAAAGCAAGTGTGTGTATTTATTTTCCCTCTCTTCCCATTTCTTTATTCTTCTCTTATCATTTTTTGGAGATGTCTTGGTGTGGTGAGGTAACATTTTTGAGAAGCACGAAAATGGTATCTCTAATAATCTAGAAATCCCTAACATTAACGATTCTGTGTTGGTTTCTGATGACACTGTGAGATTTACCAGGCAAGGAAGAAAAAGGGGTGAGAAGGTGGATCCTTCTTTCTACATTTTTCTTGAGTCTGACACTGAAGAGCCCAATGTAAGGAAGTTCAAAAGACTAAAAATAGGCAAAGTATCAACTATGGACTTAGTATCAACAGGAGGTAGTGGAAGTACAGGTCAATAGGATCTAGTCACTCCAGGTAATCTGAGCACCACTATTCTATAAAATACAACTTCTAAGACTCCAAACTGGATGGATTTGTCTATGAATAAGAAGAGAAGCATCATTTCTACCTCAATTCATGTGGGTGACCTGGTTAGAAAATATCTCAAAAAATCACCAAGGACAAAGAAGTCGAAGATAGATTCTATGATATATATAGACCTAGATACAGGTCATTGGGTTGTCGATATATTCAAGCCCAACTCTCACAAGACTAATGCTGAGGTCACTGAACAAAATTTTAATGTGGACAAAGTAGACTTAGGAATGTCTTCTAGGGCGGTAGATTTCAAGATCCTGAATTCCACAAATAAGAAAATCAACCACAAAGTACTAAAAGATCTAGAAGATAAAGCAAAATTGAAACAAGATTTATGTGAAATGGAAAAATACATTCAACAATTACAGAATCATGTTCCCTAGCCTTTGGTGATAGTACCTCTAAACCTAGATTTCAAGTCTCCAGATAATCAAAATTTCCTTGATCAGGTACACAAAGAAAGATCTATCTCTAAAGCATTCTACAACTAGATGAGAGAGGTTGGTGAAATGGTTAACCATTTCACACAAGCTTATGAAGTTTCAACTAGTAAGTCTTCTTCTCTAGTGTCTGTTGTCGAAGCTAGTGTGAAACTTTAGGAAGGAAAAAGGGATGGTTTAGATATAGAGATAACCAACATGGATGAGGCTTTTGTATATGGTATAAACAAGTTTCTATCTAAGAAGGTAGTTCCTGATGTTGATGCCAATCTCTTGTTTGTAGCCAAGATTAATGAAGAGTGGCGATGTGATCTATTTGAACAAGGAATTGAGGAATTAGGTCAAATTCTAAAGGTAGTAGCTTATGTTGAAGAGGTTCTTAGAAACCATATAGATTGTCTTTATAACTTAGCCAATGATGAAGTAAATACTAAAATTGATGCAGCCAAGATGAAGGAATCCTTCACTGAGAAGGCACAGGGGTTAAGAGATGCTAAAGAAATGGTAGCACATGATTGCTTGGTTCTAGCCCAGGTGCAGTCACTGATAATGATTGGTGAGGAACAAATAAAGATATTGGAGACCAAGCTAGAGTAGTTTCTAAATTGCAAATGTGTCTAGTAATAGAGGCTTGATCTTGTTTCTTCACCAAACAAAGTGATGTTGGAGAGATTCGCGGTAGCTTTTGAGGAGTGGTCAGTCATGCGCAAAGCAGCTAATGCCACAACCAGTGCTGAAGCCAAGAAAAGTTAATCAGTTATTTAGTTTTTGACAAAGTAGTTCTAAGAAGTTTAGGGTGTTAGTTTTATTTTCAAAAGATAGACTTTTTAGTTATGAAACTGATTATGCCCTACGTGGCTATAAATTAATTTTTGAAGGACCTTGCAAGGGTCGGTTCTCTGGAAACATAAAATTAATAGTTTAATATTTCCTGCATAAAATTTTGATGAATGGTTTTGTTTTGGAATTAAAATGTATGATATTGTATTAGTTCATATATATAGAAAATAATAGTATCTTTCTCAGATCAATTGGTCTGGTTACTACATGTATGTTGGTTTCAATTGGAATTAATTTCATGTTGTTGTAATATGTGTATATGCTTCAAGATCATCTCTCCATTCTTCATTTTTATTTTAGTACATGTTGAATCAATCTTCCTGAGAGTGTTTCTTTTGGAATCTTAGTCAGTTGGCTTAAATGCGTATGGATCTTTCTCAGAACTTGAATTTTAAGTAGTCATTTTATATGAGAATTGAAAAGCCTTTTGTACTTTCAGGTCAAAAGTATATATCTTTTTACTATTTTCCATTCTTTTCAAATAAATGGATTGTCAAGAATTGATCTTTTTATACGGTAGCTACTCCTTTGATCACATAGAGTTTAGTCGTGAGTGACTAACTCAACTATGGTATGAATGTTTCCTTCTTTTTAGGCAAGAGTGTTAGCAGATTGTTATAGTTTTAGTAAGAAGGAAAATCTATGTTCCAACACAACTAATGTGAAATATTTTAGAATCTTTGGGGGTAAATTCTATATACTGAAAGATAATAGGAATGGAAAATTTGATATAAAAAGTGATGAAGGCATATTCCTAGGTTATTCCACTAAGAGAAAAGCTTATAAATGTTTGAATTCTAACACTATGAAAGTTGTGGAAAGTGAAAATGTGAGAGTTGATGAATATGTAGAGAAGAACAAACTAGAAGGAAAACAAGAATCTAAATATTATAGATCTTTTGTGTACAAAGAAGAAGGAGAGGCAAGTAACACACTTACACTAGACATAGAGTCATAGGTAAGAAATAGAAACTAATCAGAAGTAGAAACTAAAAATTTGAATGATGAACCTGAAGATCGAGAAGAAAAGAAATCTAAACCTACATTGGCGTAGTATGTGAGAAGACATCACAAGCCTAAGAAAATCATTGGATATAAGGAATGTAGAGTCTTGAACAGATGTAAGTTGAAGGACCCTGCATGTTTGTTATGTGATTTTTAGCCTAAGATAGTAAAATATTCTTTAGAAAATGAAGAATAGATTCAAGCTATGAATGAAGAGATAGATCAAATAGAAAAGAATGATAATTGGATTCTGGTGCTGAGACTAGAAGACAAGAATGTTATTGGAACAAAATGGGTATTCAGGAACAAGCTTAATGAACATGGATAAGTCACAAGGAACAAGGTAAGATTGGTATGAAAGGATTATGCACAAGAAAAAGGAATAGACTATGGGGAAACATCTTCAACTACAACAAGATTATGAGTGAGAACTCTACTTGCATATGCTTCACACAGAGATTTCAAATTATATCAGATGGATGTAAAATCTGTATTTCTGAATGGTATATTAGAAGAAGAAGTATACATTGAACAACTTGAAGATTTTGTTGACCCAAACAAGAAAATATGGTTTGCAAATTGAAAAAGGCATTGTATGGATTGAAACAAGCCCCCAGAGCATGGTATAAGAGGCTGCATAATTATTCGATAAAGATTGGATTTACAAGGACAAATGACAACAATAATCAATATATGAAAACTAAAGAAGGTAAATGGATTTTGTTAGCTGAAAGTTTTGTGGATGATATCATATTTGGACGAAAAGATTCCCTATGTCAGAAATTTTCAAATGAGATGCAAACTAAGTTTTAGATCTCTATGTTTGGTGTGTTAGGCCATTTTCATGTTAGTGCAAAAATCCAAGAAAAATGGCCTTGTCTTGTGAAATGCCTAGAAATTGTCCCACCCTGCCTACAAACTTGTATTGGTGTGCGCCAAAGTTTTACAATATTTTATTGCTTCCACCCTTATCAAGAGGTTTTTTTCATGTCATCATGCTCTAGTCCAGGGTGCATGGTCTAATATGAAAAAAATCCAAGTGAACTGCCCTGCCCTAGTTGTGATACAGTCTTAATTTGCGAGCTAAATTTATGATGTTTCATGGCTTGCATCCTTACCATATGATAGTTCATTGTGTTTCCAAGGTCGAGTTAAGAGTGCATGCCCTGGAAGGTCACAACCAGGAAGTTATTCAAGTTTTATGGTGTGTAGAGATAGTTAATTTCATGTCAGGTGACCTTAGTTTGGAAAGCAGTTAAAGTTTGATCAGGATCGATGATTGTCGCATATCCACAAAGGAAAGGTGCTCGAAGATTAGTCATCACAGACATGTGAAAACCATTTGATTCTCCAAGAGATAGAAAGTTTAGTGGGACTAGTTGCTAGGTCTTTCTGACATGTTTGTTCCTTATTAGTTATAGAGGAGAGTGAAATGGAATTTATCAATGGGGCCCAACAGTCTATCACCTTTTAAACATAAGGTTGTCACATGACTACAAGGAATCTTTTTCCCTTTGTGATCATGCGACAACCATCTGATCTTTCAATGTGTAAGGGTTGACGATCTGGTGGGTTCACGTGGCATTTGTTGATTTATGTGCTCATTTCTAATTGGTTGTAGTGTTGCTGATGTGGTGAAATTGTTTTCAAAGATCTCTTTGACTATTGAGGATTTAGTGGACTGCCTGATCTTCTGAGAAATAAATAAGATCAATGGCTACATTTTAAGCTTGCTGAGTAACCATTGCTACCTAAAATTTACATATTTTAAGGGTTCTCAATGATGAAAGGACTAAAAATTCAATGTTTTGGTAGTTGATCTACATGATGTGATTTTGCGCTCACTGGTACAGTTTGGCTCGAGGTATGATTGACTGCGGAGGGTGTTTGTACTATGGTGGTGGCTGAATTCACATACAAAATAGTTGGAATTGTAAAGGTTAAACATGATGGGTTTCTAGTCTTTGCATACCAGTCACGGATTGTGCCATTAATGAAGATCATTCTTGGATTTTTTTTCTCTGAGATTTTTTGATTTCCCCCCTATAGTAAATTTTGATTGAATTCAGTTGGCAAGGTAATTGAAACCCTAATCCTATCCTAGCTATCCGAAGCTTGATGCATCCTTTCTGAAGGATTCCAAGATAGCTAGTGACTATATATTATTGTCTGATGTATGTAAAAGGGGTTGATGGTCAATTTGGAGAATTGAGTAATGAGAGCTTGCGCTTAGGGTTGGTTTTCTTTAGCATTTTCTCACATTGCAATGTATTGATTCTACAAAGTTTAATGAGAATACACTTAAATCCCAATTTTAGACTTGTGTATGTCTTCTTGTTTCTATCTTGAATCCTTATATATTGATGTTACAAAGTGAATTAGTATATGGTATACAAAGTATATTGTGAGATTATCTTTGAGTTCTTGCCAAAGTCAAGATTAAATCCTTAAAGATAGTATCAGAGGATTCAGGGTGAAATAGGAATTTGATGTCCTAGTATGTGAGGGAGAGGAATAATAGGCAAAGCACTTATTCTAGATTTGGGTGTGTTTAAGTTATATTTTAAGTTGATGTATATTGTATTGTGACTCTATGCCCTAGGAGAAGACAATGGTCCATCCTCAGGAGGCATTTCCCCATCATCAATCAAACAAATATAAATGATGAAATCCTTAAATTACTTTGTAAAGGCTATGAATGTGTAATATTTTGGAGACTCCTTTCAAGAAGTGAGTTAAGGGTACACCCACCTAAGTATTAGACTCAATGTGTAGGGGGATCCTTGTTGATCCTTGTTAATTGGCCCTTTTCCTTATAGACTTTGGAGTGGTGATAGATTCAGTGACATTAGTTTGTTAATCATAGTGTAAATCTACAAGTAGAAAGAAAAGGAACCAACAAAATGGTGACTCTATTGGGGAGAGTCTAGAGATGAGAGAAATTTTAGTAGATTCTTGTGTTTCTCCTATTTTGGTATTTTTTGTTAAGGCTTCTCAAGGTTTATTTCATAAGATTTTTTATTAAATGTGGGTGATGACTCAAAAGGTTAAGAAGTGGTGTTTATAAATTACAAACCATGGACAAAAGAAGGAATACAAGGTCTTTTGCCAAGAAGCATCTTGAGGTTACTTTGGAGCAGTTTCCTAGATTAGAAAAGAAAAGTTGAATTAGAAGAATGGGGAATCTACTAGGACCCCTATAAGAGAACAAAATAATGCTAGAAATAGAGCACTAAATACATCTTCTAATGAGGATTATTAACAATATAAAATTTCTAAATCTAATAGTGGCCACTCTCAAGATAATTTTTATGATACCCCAGAGGCATTATTTCAAGACAAAGATTCACATCCTATAGATTTGGATGTGCAAGCAAGAGAAATGGGTTTTGGACCAAATTTAGATCCCGACAAGGATATGTTTAGAGGGAAGCCCATGCAACCAAGGTGGGTCCATTTCCCATATCAAAATCTCACTAATATGGATGTGTCATCAAGCTCTAAAGACACTATGATTGACCCAAATAATTTGGGTGTATTGAGATTACAGTTAGCAAAGAAGGATGCCATACACAATTGATTACAAAAAGAAAGAGAGGCTGAGAAAATAAATGCATCAATAGAAAGAGAGTCTCTATTTAGAAAGATTAATGAGCTGAAGGAGAGAAACAAAATGCTTTCTTCTACTCCTAAAACTTTGTAGCATGATGTCTTTGGTGATCTAGATTCTTTGAGAAGTGAAAGAGAATGTTTGCTATAAGACCATGAATTTGATAAAGAGGGTCATGTGAATAGATAGGTTCAAAGCTATGCCACTTTACCTAAAGATGCAAATGAATGTGCAATTACCAAACCTACTATTGTTGTTAATGAGAAGAGAAAACAAAAGATGGTGGGGATTCAAATAAATGAGCCAGACGCAATACCAAACGTCCCACCACCTATTTTAAATGAAGATGTAGAGATGGAAAAGAAAAGAAAGGAAGATGATGATCTTGCAAGAGAATTGGAAAAGGTTGAAATTGAAGCCTCCATTGTAGAAAAATGAAGGAAGATTTAGGTCTTGAAGGCTTCATCTACAAGTACCCCTAGACCATCTACTACTGACATAGGTATGCCATCTATGACCTCTAATGTTTCTCTATCTAGTAGTGGTGCTGCTCATAATCCATTGCTTACTTCATTTTCCAAGATAAATGTTCACCCTAAATAGAAGTCAAGTATACAAGTAGATGGAAATGTAAATGTAAATGTTAATTCTAGTGGAAACACTAGTTTAAGTTTTCAGAGAAGGCCAATGCAATTGGAGGGGTATAGACAAATTAGTTTTGATGGAATACCAGGATACCCCAATGCTTTTCCCACTGATATAAGAGACAAAATACCTAATTTTCTAGTAATAATGCCATTAGTTGTGAATAACACCTTAGGTTATTTGTTGATGTGCTAAATGACTATGAGGTTGAACATGAGGATGTGGTCATGAAATTGTTTGTCCAGTCTTTGGTGGAAGATGCTAGAGATTGGTTCAAAAGACTCCCTGATAGATGTATTGACACATGGGATTCCTTTGAGAAATGCTTCAAGGAACAATATGGTGATAGGCCTAATGCTAGTTTTATGTTGAATGAATTGAATACCATAAGGAAAAATCTGAAGGAGTCTGCAACTGAGTTCAACATGAGATTTTAGAAGGGTATGCATAAACTATTTCAAGTCATGAGGTTAGATGACAATGTATGCTTAACCATGTATTTTAATGCTTTTAATGGAAAAATGGGATACTTGGTGAGGGACAAAGAACCAAGAACTCTTAGAGATGCTTTTTAGATTGCTGTCAATATTGAAAATAATATGAAAATATCAGGGAAATTGGGTGGAAAAAGAGATGACCCTAAGTTGTTTGGGGTTAAAAAATACAAAAGGGATAATGAGAGAAATATTGGAAATAAGAAGCAAGAGGAAGACAAGTTGGATAAGGTGCTAAATGCACTAAAGGACTTAAGAACACCTAGTGTTAGAATGAAAAGGTTTCTACTAATGACAAGCCTTACTTTAACAACAATTTCAATAGGTAGAATAGGTTACAAAATTATTCTCATAACACGCAATGGAAGGATGGAAAACCTATTGTCCCTACTAGAAAAGGAAACAATGACAGATCTATCCCTGATCCTCTACAAAAGGTTTCTATGAATTTCATGGAGGACACACCATGGTGTGTTTCTTTTTAGTCTCCTCATTCTACAGAGTGTTGTGTGGTTGCACAATCCATGGCTACATATCAAGATGATGGTTCTGATAAACTTGATCAAGAAGAAACTCATGACAATATTGGGTGTAACATGACATCTTCATATTTGGGATACAAAGATGATTATGATATTGGTGAAGAAACTGATGTGTGCCTAAAAAGACAAAATAAGGTTTTGTTCCATCAGGAGGTATTCTTTGATAATGAAGACAATGATGAAAAGATATGTAATATGAACTCTTCCTCAAAGCTAGTAAATTTAAGAAGTCCTTCAAAAGAAGAAATTACTAGGATTACTACAAAGATGGTAGTTCAAGTACAAACAAGAAATATGATAGAAAATGATGCCACTAGAAAAGCTACAGGAATGTTCATAAAAGATGCTAGTTCCAAGGAGCTTGCTAGAAATAAATTAAAAGATGACCCCTTAGTGAAATTCAAAAATGCAAGAGGTAAGAAATGGGAGCGTAAGGGTGTTGGAGATGAAAGGATCTCTACCCTTCATGGAAAAAATAATCAAAGGGAAGTAGAAGAGCTAGTTAACATAATGGCTAAACTGCAAAATTGAAAACAATAGCTACAACTAATATATTAGAGAAACAAAAGGATACTAAAGAAATGCAGATCAAGATTCCTTCCTCTACCCTTGTTGACATGTTAGCTATATTGTCTTAGATTACTATCAATATTCCTTTTTCAGAGTTATTGAGGATCCTTGAACATAAGGACAACGCTCTTGCATGGGTAGACAATGTTCGTGATAAAAATGTTACTTGTAATGCAAACAAGCCCCAGGCTAAAGTTATGAAAGGAATGGAAGTTTAGGGAATGGTGTCTCAAATACCACCTATATATTTAGACAATTCCATCAATGCTAGCCTTGAAAACATAGATCCATTATTTTTGAGTATCATTGTGAGAGGAATGAAATTAAGGAACTTTATGATTGATTTAGGTGCTTCAAATACTGTCATGCCTTCCAAAATCATGGAGAAGTTGGGCCTTAAAGTTGATACAGTTCAAGGCAAATGTTGCACAATGGATTAGAGAGAAGTACTAGTTATTGGGACTATAAATGCAATGCCCTATAGATTAGAAGCCTATCCAGAGAAAAGTTTGATAATGAGTGTCTTGGTGGTGGATATCCCTCCTCATTATGGGATGTTACTATCTAGGAAGTGGAGTGTTTCCATGGGTGGAAGTTTACAATGTGACTTGTCCTATGCAACCTTTAATATTGATGATCAGTTTATTAAGATTGAGTGAGAGCCAAGAGTATGCCACATGATTGAAAGAAATATTGACAATGAGACTACATGTTTTGTGGATACTGACATCAATGCTTTCAAGGAAGAGGCCACTGTGATTGAAAAGGAGCCTATATTGCCACCTATCTTTGTGGAGGCAAATGCTAAATCTAAGAAGGGTGATTTATGGGTGATGTACTTTGATGGTGCAAACTACAAAGATGGTTCAGGAGCAAGTGTTTTACTCATTTCTCCTGATGGAAATACTTACAAGTTCTCTTTCACATAAAGCTTCTCATGTAAAAATAATATAGTAGAATATGAGGCATTAATGATAGGATTGAGGTTAGCACACAAGCATGGAATGAAAAGTGTAAGGGTTGTAGGTGATTTAGAGTTAGTTGTGTCCCAAGTAAGATCAATGTATGCTTCCAAGAATAAGAGATTGAAACAATATAGAAATGTTGTTTGGGACATGATTCAATATTTTGATGCTTTCAATATTGTGTGGAAGGATAGGAGCAACAATAAAATGGCTAACTTGTTAGCCAATATAGCAATCAATCCTAGTGACATTACATTTGCTGGTGTCTATAAAGTTGAAATTCAAACTAGGCCGAGTATACCAGATAATGTTGAAAATTGGCAAGTCTTTGAAGATGAGAAGGATATTTTGAGATTTATGAATTATGAAGATCAATATCATGGTCAAGAACTAGATTTCTCAGCCCTGGTTGAGATTGCAGAAGGAAAAGAGGTCATCCTTGGTAATGAGGTCCTGGAACTTAAGACTAATAAGGTTCCTAAGGGACTTGTTGTTTTAGAAACTATATTTGACAGTCAGGATAGAGTTCAGATGGATACTAAGAAGAGATATCAAATGGATGTGGATGAAATTAATCTTGGTACACAAGAGACACCTAATAAGGTTTATATTGGAAGAGAGATGTCTCTAAAGGTAAGAAAGTCTCTGATTAAGTTGTTAAGAAAATTTAGGCATGTTTTTACATGGTCATATAATGACCTAAAGGTTTATAGGGAAGACTAGTCTCAGCATATTATTCCTTTGAAGGAAGATGCAAGACCTTTTAGGAAAAAACAAAGGCCAATTAATTGTACATTAGCACCCAAGATGAAAGAAGAATTAATGAAGTTGAGAGATGTTGGAATCATAAAGCCTATGAGGCACTCTTCTTGGGTGTCAAATCTGGTTCCTGTCAGGAAGAAAAATAGAGATATTAGATTATGTGTGGACTTCAGGAACCTAAATGTATCTTCTCTAAAGGATAATTATTGATTGCCTAATATGGAGGCTATGTTGCAAAGAGTAACTAGTTCTGATTTGATGTCCACAATGGATGGTTTTTCTGGTTATAGTCAAGTTATTGTAAAGGAATCAGAACAGTTTAAGACAATTTTCACAACACCTTGGGAAACTTATGTTTATGTGAGAATGCCTTTTGGTCTCACAAATGTTGGTGCTACTTTTCAAAGGGCAATGGATGTTGCCTTTGTAGATTTTATGGATGTTTTTCTTGTTGTTTATCAAGATGACTTAACTACATATTCCAAGAAGGAATAAGATCATTGTTCTCATTTAGAGAAGATATTTGCAAGAGCCTTGGAGTATGGCATCTCATTAAAGCCAAGGAAATATGTATTTGGTGTGACTGAGGGCAAGTTTCTTGGCCACCTAGTTGGAAAGCAAGGGGTAAGAATTGATCCAGAAAGAGTGATGGAAATTGATAAGATTCAAAAACCAAAAAATGTGAAGGGAATCCAGTCCTTCTTTGGCTAGATAAATTTCTTGAGAAGATTTGTTACAAACTTTACTAAAGTCACTAGGCCAATATCCAAAATGTTAAAAAAGGGGGCTGATATTATATGGGAAGGTGAGCCTAATGAAGCTTTCAAGAATATCAAGTAGGAAATTAAAGATGCCCCTGTGCTCATGGCACCTAACTATGGTGTTCCAATCCACATTTTTTCTTTTGCATCTTTTCATACTATTGCTATAGTTTTATTGTAGAAAAATTGATGGGTATGCAAACTATTTTTGTTTTTGTACATTCTTTGTAACTTTTGCCTTGTCTTAAGGCTGTCAAAACCCCTGTTTTGCCATTAATTATTAAGGAATATAGTGCATATAATAAAGTCTTAAGGTTTGAAATATTTCTTGAAAGAGTGGATGTTTAAATGCATAAATATTGATATATGTTGGTTCATTTTGCTACAGGAACTAAACATACGAGTATATGGAGTTGGCTATTTCGCTGGAAGAATAGTTTTGAAGTTGTCGCCTTGTTACATTAAGTACATAGTTTTGAATGGCTTAGATTTTGGCCATATGATATTTTAGTTAGACTGTTTCGCAATTTGTTATGTATGGCCAGCGGCCAAAACAAACTATTCTCCATGTTTAGGAAACAGGCCAGCGGCCATTCTGGTCAGTTATTAATATGGTTGAACATTTTAGGCTATACAAGTAAATGTGAATCAAAAGATAGGGGACCAATAATATATGATATGCTCTATTTTTCTATCATCTTTGAAATCTGTATTGAAAACGTGGAACTCCTGTAGCAGCCAATTTTAGGATATCTCTCACCCAGTGAACCGGAGGAGGGCCCCCTCTTGGGAAGCTCGGTGAGACTATTATAGTTTGCTTTGTAAGTATTTCAGTGTTGTCAATTTTGTGTGTTCCTTTCAAGCCTTGATTGTGTGCATTTCTCAGAAGTTACTATATATATATGTTTCATATTCTATCTTGAGCGAAAATTGCAACTTGCTTGATTGAACCTTATTTATGAGGTTAGGTGTGGAAGCCCTATTTAGAGGAATTTTTGGCTAAGGATGATTCATTCACCCATTCTCTATTTTTAGAGAGTTTCCAGAAAGTTAGAGGAGAAAGCTTGAAGCTTGGATTAGGGCTCAACAAAATTCTTCCATAGCTTTGGACTTGAGGTAGGAAATCATGTGCTCTCTCTGTTTTTATGAGTTGTTTGTAATTGTGATCATGTTCTTGGCTTCCCATGGTTGGTCATGGTGGTATCTTGCATTGTTTTGTGTTGTGTTTTAAGCTCCCCATGGTTGGTCATGGTGAGAGCAAGCTTGCAAATGTATTTTTTTTCATGTAATTGGATTTTGGGTTGTTTACTCTTAGATTCACTCACCCTTGGGAGGGAAGAGAAATCAAGAGGGGGTGTGGGAATGGAGGCAACTCCATGTGTAGAGTCTCCTCCATGTGTGGGGAAAGATGAACTTGGGTGAGTGATTTTCCCCAAGAAACCTTGCATTTAGCCTTTGTGGCAATGGGGGTATAAGGAGGGAAAATTGGCCATGTGTGCCTTGTATGTATTTGAGAAATATGGGTCCATGTGTGGCCTTGTTTTATTATGCAATGGTTATCTCCATGGTTTTGTCTACCCACACCCTACAAAGGAAATTCATGGAAATTCCTTAGTTTTCTTCTTGAGGGAATTTGGGATTTTTACCAATGTTTATAATCTTGTTGTGTTTGTGTGTGTATGATTGTATCCTATTCATTGTGTTCTCCCCAAGCTCGGGGGTGGTCTCCTGAGAGGCCTTGGATGGGAGGAGAGCTCCCATGGTCTTTTCCTTGCCTTGTTTTTACTTGCAGAAATTGAAGTCAGGATGTATGAAGATGAAGATGTTAGAAATTCTTGCCTTGATGTTTTTGAATGAGGAAATCACTCCATGATTTGGATGCTTTGTTGTAAATTTTATATGATGTAATTCTTCTTTCTTTGGTGCACTTGTAAATTTGTAAATTTGGAAAGGAAAATAAGAAAGATAAGAATGTTGCTATAATGATCTTTCACTGTAAAGATTTATGTATTTAGTAGATGTATTTATTATGATACTCATGTAAAGGAAAGCAAGCATCATTTTGAATATTGCAATGTTATTTTAAAATTTAGGATGATGTAAATTTCAATGGAAATATAGATAATGAAAAGTTATGTAATTCATATTATGGAAAGATGAATACTTGCTTGTCTCATAAAAGACCTTAATCTCTCTCTACCATTGAAATTACTCTCTTTATCATTGCAATGAGTTCTTCAAGTTGATAGAATTATATGTTGAATAGTTATCATTAAGATCACTTATTTGAATGAAATAGGAATATTGTAGTTTCTATTAGATGTTTTTAATTGTCTAAGAACATTGGAAATAAACTCTGCATAAATGTTTTATATCACTCTTTTAGTTCTATAAGATGGTGATGAAACAGCTATGAAATGTGAATGAATTGTTAATATTAGATTTACAATTAAACTATGATACTCATGAATGAAATACTATCTAATTTCAATATCCTAAACTCCACATTCCACTTAAGAAACCATCTAATTCTCAATACTATGATCTCATAAGTTTTCAAAAAAAATTGACATAGAGGTGCTAAAAAAAATAATAGCACTCTACAGCAAACTTAAAGAGAGCAAAATGCTCTCTGGATTTTGTATGGGAAAGAATTCCCATACAAAAATCCATCCACAGTCATATTTTATTATAAAACATGACACCTCATTGTATAGCTAATATTATAACAAATTAAATAACTAGTAAAATATCTAAACTAATATCTAATCACTCATTACCTCTTACCAACTTAATACTACCCTTACCTTATTAATTCCTCTCCCCTTTCTAGGCGTAGGTGTATGAAGCAAAGTCAATGTGATGATTAGATTGAAAACTTGTGAAAAATATTGAATATAAATTTAAATAGTCATTTACATCAATCTCCGTTTTCGATAGAATATAAACTAATTCGATTAATAATTACAACGTACCCATCTAATCAATGTACTTTTAACCAATTAATACTCTTTAAGATAACATTAGTTTATGATAAATATAATCAAAGTTTATGATAAATATAATCAAATTGGTCTTGTTATTAACAAAATTGGAAAAGGGATTAACCTATTTATCTAATAATGTTAACCATAAACATTCTATTGCTCTTAGGTAACCTAAGTTTGTTAGACTGTCGATCGACGAAATTGATCAACGAACTTCTTATTGAAAATTTCTTCTAGCATCCTTTGGTAAATTTAACAACCTTGTTGGGGTGTGACCACCTGTTTCTTTTGAGATGTTGACATTTACACTTGTCCCGCATCGTAAACGTGGAACTTTTACCCTTCTAAAAAAATTTTTTTGGTTGTGTTTTGACCCGAACTTTTGGGCATCACAATATATATGTTTGATTGAATCTATATAGAGCTTGTCAAATGATCATAAATTTAATTTTCTGATGAAATAGTTGGTTGTGACAGTTTATAAAGAAATTGTTTGATATTATTCTATTATTACATAAATCTATTACTGTTCGCCATATTCTTCCTACCACCTGCATTCAACCTTAGTACTCACAATATCATTTACTGTATTCCTCTTACCATATCCTTTCAGTCATTAAGATATAATATTCGCAGTATTCACAACTTTCTGTCGCCATCTATAATATCCCCTGTCACCACTTATCATACTTCCTACCGCACCCTGCATTTTGAACCAGTCTATTGAAAACATCTTCCTACCGCTATAAAACTTCCTGTCGCAATCTAAGCAGATTACAATCCTTAATTAAACCAACTTTTAATCAGACAACAACTTCCGCAATAAGCATTCATTGAGATTAATTATCTAGAAGAGTGTGATTAATTATTTAGAAGTGTGTTAATAGCATTTATAAATATATTGTTTAATTGTTTAAAGGTGTCAACTTTAGATGAATTTATTCCATTCATAGAAGTATTGGTTTGTATTTGAAGTTCATTTACAATAGATGGGTTTGATTCTTAATTGCTTTGTGTTTTCATTTGCATTAGATGTGTGGTAGTTTAAAGCAGTAGTGTGCATTCATAAAACTCTTGATTTATTATTTTCATACCTTGAGCAAATAGCCATGATATCTCTTACAAGTCTATGATTCCCGGATTGACATTCTTAGGGTAATTTCGATTCAACTATATCCATATAAAAGCCATCCAATTGAACCTCAGTTTTACCCAACAAAAATGAGGGTTTTGAGCAGCCTATTGCATTCTTCAGTAAATCTTTGTAGGCTATTGAATTAAAGTATGACATCAATGAGAAACAAGCATATGCACTTGTGAAATAAGTGAAGGATTTTCAGTGCTATCTTATGGGAGCAGATGTCATTGCTTTCATACCAAGTTTTGTAGTAAAGGATATCTTTTCACAGTAGGAAGTGTCTGGGAGAAGATGTAGATGGATGAATAGAATTCAAGAGTTTAACGTTGATATCCAAATTACCAAGTTGGTTAGAGGTCAAGGATTGACAAAATTGATGGCTCAATCCAATCTTGATGCAAATTAGATAAATCAAGCTGAGGTTGATTACACATGTGATATGGATGATTGTATTTGGTATTAAGATGTTATCTATTATTTGAGAAATATGAAGTGTCAATTAGGAATGGATGATAGAAAGAAAAGGACATTAAAACTACAGCCAATCAAGTATGTAATTATAAAATGCAAGTTATATAAAAGGAATTTGGATTGCATACTTTTGAAATGTGTTGATGAAAATCAGGTTGACAAATTGTTGAAAGAAATGCATGAGGAGATATGTGGTGGACATTATATGGGAAAAACTATTGCTCAAAATATTTTGAGAGTGGGATTCTGGTGGCCCACAATCTTCAAGGATGCAAAACAATTGGTAAGAAAATGTGATGCTTGTCAAAGATTTTCTGGTAAGCTCAAGTTTTTAGGAAATGTACCATTGAAGCCAGTAGAAGTGCAGGCCCCTTTCTATCAATGGGGAATGGATTTTATAGGTGAATTCCCAAACAAGTCTAGTGGAGGACACTCTTGGATCTTAGTTGCCACTGATTATTTTATGAAATGGGTAGAGGCTATTCCTACAAGGAATACAACAAGCAAGGTGGTGACTGATTTCCTATTGAATAATATTGTTACAAGATTTGGTTGTCCTGAAAGGATTTTCATTAATAATGTAATGTGCTTCAGGTCTGCTAAATACAAAGAATTCTACAAAGGTTTAGGAATCTAGATGTCATTTTCCCCACCTTATCATCCATAGGGAAATGGACATGCAAAATCAACTAATCAAAGCTTGATAAAGATCCTTAAGAAGATTCTTGATAAGAATAAAAGGGCATGGAATTCAAAATTGCCATTAGTTGTATGGGTTGATAGAGTAACTATGAAAAAGGTAATTGGATGTGTGCCATTTGACTTGGTGTATGGAATACATGTGAGGATGCCACCAAACAACTTTCTAGAGATGTATAAGTTTGTTCAAATATATGATGAGGATCTAGAGGATGGAATGTAGTTGATAATTGAAGATTTAATTAGGCTGGGTGAAACTAGAAGAGAATCAATTTTGAGGAATGCTAAGTTGCAGTTGCAGGTCAAAAGTTTGTATGATAGAAAACTTGTTAAAAGGGGGTTTGAACCCAATCATTTGGTGTTAATCTAGAATGATAGATTGGAAGATAAAGGAAAACATGGAAAATTTGATGCAATCTGGTTGGGGCCATATGTGATTCATGAAAAATGGGGATGAGATTCTTACATTGTTAAAAGGCTCAATGGTGACATTCAATAATTGCCAGTTCATGGACAATTCTTGAAGAAATACTTCATTTGAAGTATGTTCCTTTTCATGAATAGTAGTTAGGGTTGTATGTTTTGTAAATTCTTGTATAAAGTTGTGTCTCTCTCATGTCTAGTTTTGCTTTAGTTCATAGGTCTTTGTCTTGGTGCTCTTTGTAGTTGTTTTCCAATAGGTGATCTTCTCTCCTAGAATTTTAAATTCTTGCATGGCCACAAGCTACCCATCATCCCCAAATAGAGCCACTGTTAGGCCATTTTCATGTCAGTGCAAAAATCCAAGGAAAATGGCCTTGTCCTGTGAAAAGCCCAAAAATTATCCCACCCTGCCCACAAACTTGTATTGGTGTGCGCCAAAGTTTTACAATGTTTCATTGCTTGCGCCTTTATCCAGAGGTTGTTTTTTATGTCATCATGCTTCAGTCCAGGGCACATGGTCTAATATGCAAAAAATCCAACTGAACTACCCTACCCTAGTTGTGACATAGTCTTGATCTACGAGCTAAATTTTTTATGTTTCATGGCTTGCACCCTTGGCATATGATAGTTCATTGTGTTTCCAAGGTTGGGTTAAGAGTGCATGCCTTGAAAGGTCACAACTAGGAAGTTATTCAAGTTTTATGGTCTGTAGAGATAGTTCATTTCATGTGTGGCGGCCTTAGTTTGGAAAGCAGTTAAAGTTTGATCAAGATCAATGATTGTCGCATATCCGCAAAGGAAAGGTGCTCAAAGATTAGTCATCGTGGACATGTGATAGCAGTATAATTCTCCAATAGATAGAAATTTTAGTGGGACTGGTTGCTGGGTTTCTCTGATGTGTTTGTTCCTTATTGGTGGTAGAGGAGAGTGACATGGAATTTATCGGCGGGGCCCATAATTCTGTCACCTTTTAATCCTATGGTTGTCACATGACCACAAGGAATCTTTTTCCCTTTGCGATCATGTAACTATTGTTTGATCTTTCAGTGTGTAAGGGTTGATGATCCAGTGGGTGTGTGTGCCATTTGTTGATTGATGTGATCATTTCTAATTGGTTGCAGTGTTGCTGATGTGGTGAAATTATTTTTAAAGGTCTCTTTGACTATTGAGGATTTTGTGGACCACCCGATCTACTGAGAAATAAATAAGATCAATGGCTGCATTTTAAGCTTGCTGACTAACCATTGCTAGCCAAAATTTGAATATTTTAAGGGTTTCTCAGTGATGAAAGGACTAAAAATTCAATGTTTTGGTGGCCAATCTGCATGATATGATTTTTCACTCACTGGTATAATTTTTCCTGAGGTATGATTGACTGCGGAGGGTGTTTGACCATGGTGGTGGGTGAAGTCACGTACATCACAGTTGGAATTGTAAAGGGTAAACATGATGGGTTTCTAGTCTTTGCATACTAGTCAGGGATTGTGCCATTAGTGAAGATCATTCTTGGATTTTTTTTCTCTGAGATTGCTTGATTTCCCCCCTTGTAGTAAATTTTGATTGAATCCGGTTGGTGAGGTAGTTGAAACCATAATCCTATCCTAGCTATCCGAAGCTTGATGCATCCTTTCTAAAGGATTCCAAGATAGCTAGTGACTATATATTATTGTCTGATGTATGTAAAAGGGGTTGACGGTCAATTTGAAGAATTGAGTAATGATATCTTGGGCTCAAGGTTGGTTTTCTTTAGCATTTTCTCACATTGCAATGTATTGATTCTACAAAGTTTAACGATAATACACTTAAATTCTAATTTTAGACTTGTGTATGTGTTCTTGTTTCTATCTTGAATCCTTATATTTTAATGTCACAAAGTGAATTAGTATATGGTATACAAAGTATATTGTGAGATTGTCTTTGAGTTCTTTATAAAGTCAGGATTAAATCCTTAAAGATAGTATCAGAGAATTCAGGTTGAAATAGGAATTTGATGTCCAGGTATGTGAGTGAGAGGAATAATAGGCAAAGCACTTATTCCAGATTTGGGTGTGTTTAAGTTATATTTTTAGTTGATGTATGTTGTATTGTGACTCTGTGCCCTAGGAGAAGACAATGGTCCATCCTCAGGAGGCATTCCCGATCATCAATCAAACAAATATAAATGATGAAATCCTTAAATTAGTTTGTAAAGGCTATGAATGTGTAATATTTTGGAGACTCCTTTCAAGAAGTGTGTCAAGGGTACACCCACCTCAGTATTAGACTCAAAGTGTAGGGGAATCCTTGTTGATCCTTTTTAATTGGCCCTTTTCCTTATAGACTTTGGAGTGGTGATAGAGTCAGTGACATTAGTTTGTCAATCATAGTGTAAATCTACAAGTAGAAAGAAAAGGAACCAACATGGTGAGATGAAATTATTTTTTGGATTGAAATTCTATCAAATGGAGAAAAGTATTTTGATCACACAATCTAAATATGTCAAAGAGATATTGAAAACTTTTGGTATGGAGGATTCTAGACTAGTAAGTACTCCTATGGCTACTAGACAAAAACTATCTAAAACTGATGATACTGCTAAAGTTAATCAAACCTTGTAGAGATCCATGATTAGAAAGCTACAACATGTTTTCTAGAGTAGACCACATATAGCCCTAGCAGCTGGGATTTTGGCAAGATTCTCTACCAAGTCTAAGGAAAATCAAATGATGGCAGTGAAGAGAATACTGAGATATTTGAAAGGGACAAAATATTATGGATTGTACTACAAGAAGAATGAGAAATTTGAACTAAGAGTCTATATTGATGCAGATTGGGCAAGAAATGTTGATGACATGAAAAGTACAAGTAGTGGAGCATTCTTTCTAGGAAAGAGATTAGTCTCCTAGACAAGAAAGAAATAGAAATGCATTTCCCAATCTACAATAGAAGCTGAGTATGTAGCAGATGCTGTGAATTGTTCAAATTTAGTATGGATCAAGCAATTGTTAAAACAAATGAAAGAGGAAATCACTGAGCCAATTGTTATTTTTTGTGATAACACAAGTGGTATCAACATATCAAAGAATCTAGTTATGCACACAAAGGCTATATATATTTCTATCAGATATCATTACTTGAGAGAACTAGTACAAGATAAAGAAGTGAGAATAGAATATGTGAATATAAAGGAACAACTAGAAAACATATTCATAAAAATATTACCTAAGGATGCTCATGAATATCTTAGAGGTAAATTAGGGGTTCCTCCCCTAACTTTGGCTTCCTAGTCAACTAGGAGCACTACATCAAATGTGCTACACAAAATATTTGACAAATTGAAGTGGGAAAGTTCACACTTTAGAAGTTGGCTAGAGTTGTGAAAAGTACATTAAATGTGATAAGTAGTCATAAGCAAGATGACAGAGGGGGAAATAATGCTATTGAACTGACAAGATGGAATTTACATGTGGACTATGTAAGTTCTAGCTACTGATTTTGCATTGTTGTCAAAGAGGGAGAGATTCAGATGAAAACACATCAATAGAAAAAACTAATGAACACATGAATAGAAAACACTGAGGTATATGTTCCAAGATTTAGAGAATTAGAGGGAGAGATATAGAAAAGATTCAGAGGGAGTAACTATGTGAACAGTCAAGCAAGGATAAAGTTGTGGGAATAAGATGAAGCTAAGGATATTATAAATCTTTTTCATGCACTGACAAAGTGTTTGGATTGGTTGGTAAATCATGCATTATTCATGTGGTGTTTGTATCAATGCCAAGAGGGAGATTGTTGGAAATTGCAATTAAAACAATTGTTGTATTGTCATTGATGTCAAACCTTAATAGGTAAGACAACTACTATCTAAGAAAGTACCATAGCTATTGATTGATGAAAAGGATTAGGGAAAGGGAGATAAAAAGAGAACCTAAGGAAAGGTTGAGTTATTTGATACTTCAAAGTGTACTTAATTATTTGGCATATTTATAAGATAATGCATTTTTTATGTAAGTAAGAAGAAATATTGAAGAAGTAGGCTTAACTGAGAAAAAGTGAAGAAATATAGTTTAATCTGATTGATGTTAGTGTCAATTGAGCACCATTACATGCCAAGTAAATTTAGTGTTCACCAAACATTAGTTTATGTCGAGCGACAAGAAATTACCAAGAAAGATAGTGTTGGCTAAGGAAGATAATTTATAGAGATGACTAATTTATGTAGTGATGACTTAGGAGATGAACATAGTATTGACTGAGTGTCATTAATTTATATTTGGAGAAAGAATTGAAATTCATAGCCGACATAGTTGAATTCTTGGGATATGTAAATTGTGTTGACTTTATTAATTGATTGTATGAAGAATTTAATGCATGGTAAATCATTTTATTATGGATTCAATGAGAAGTTTAAAGATGTATCTAGAAGGAAGGATGAAGAACTTAAATGATGGAAAGATTTGATGAATCTCACCTAAACCTAAGATCTATGAAGGAGATCAAGTGGCAAAAAATGGATCTATCTTATTGAAGAGGTATAAAGGAAAAACTAATTGTGTAGTTACAGAATGAGCTAAACTTGTTGATGTTATTGACTGAGAAGTCTAAGCAAAAGGATGAAGGTGAAATTGTGAAGGAGTTGATCAGAGTTGTGATTGCTTGAAGCAAATTTTGAGCAGATCAATGATGGTGATGGAAATGGAGCTCAGTTAGTAAATCAAAATATATGTGTGAAGTAGATCTGTTATTGCAAAGTGAGTTGTATGTTTTTCAGACTAGAAACTATTGTTAATTTATAACCATTGTATCAGTCTAAATCCTTTAATCAATGTTGACCTAAAAGACATTATTTAAATCATTTAATCAAGGTGGCATTCTAATGGAATGTACTTAAATCCTTTAACCAGGTCACTTTTGATAGAGTGTTTAAATCCTTTAACATGGTCACACCTAGCAATGTGTTTATAAACCTTTAACAAGGTTTTCTTTTCATAGAACTCACTTCAGAAGAGTGAAAATATCAGTAACATTTTACAAAGTGGTTTTTCCCAAGTTGGGCTTCCAGTATAAATCCTAGTGTTATACTTGTGTGAATATTTTGACGTGAATGTTTCTATATTCTACAAGTTAATTACTTTTGGACAGTGGACTGCATGTTATATGTTTCTGATATATATATTTTAGAGACCAATTTGTGTTGGTGATTAGATATGAGATTGTTTAAGTGTTTAAAAGTTTAATTGGTACGTCTGGACCTAAGAACAATTGAATCAAACCCCCTCTTTGTTTTTATAAATAATATTAACATTATTATTGGTGATCTTGTGGAAGACATGTTTTGGATAGAAGAAATGGGGATGAAGGGAAGACAAAGTAAATCTACTAGAAAAAGGTCACCTGGTATTGGAAAAAGAAATCATGAAGCTGCATTGACATATTATCATAAAACTAAAGGAGGTGAAGGACAAGCTAAAGTAGGAGGGTCAAGTCAAGTCAAAGAATTGCACAATGAAGAAGGGTTGGGATCACTCTCTATGGAAGCTCAAGAAATTTATGCTCGAGAAGGGTCAGGATTGCATGCTCCTACTCGTATGGATGAAATTTTAAATTTATCTCAAACTATAAAGAGAAATATTAATTATAGAAACCTAGATCATTTACTTACAATGGATGTGGAGGATTTGAGATCACTTTCTAATGTTCAATCCTTAACTGCTACTAAGAAGAGATCAATGAATATGATAGCAAGAGAAATATTGTCTAAATTTGATAATTTTGAAACACTTCAACATGCCCAATTGCTTTCAGTTGTACTTATAAACAAAAATTTGGAATGGACATTAAAACTATTGGGTATAGACACAACACCAATGAAGAGAAAAATTGTTGACATGCAAACTGATATGATTGAAAATTTTAGGAAAGGTCTGAACCAAGTAGGGAAGCGATCTCAAAATATAGATAAGACCATTACAAGAAAAGTTATGTTGACATCCATTGTAGATAACACCATGCTCTAAAAAAGACATATATCTGTAGTTTCATCATAGATTGGTTTTAGTAGGAAAATAATATCATGATATGTTAATAGGAGAATACTTTTGGATGATAGCACCTTGGAAGGAAATTTGGCAATCATGTGTACATATCCTCATTGTGATAGGATTGATGGAGGAATCAAGAATTTGGTCACATTAGTTTAGAATGATAATACACGTCCTTCATCAAATAGTAGAGATGTTATACTACATAGAATTTTAGCTAATCAATATGAACATCATATGAAACATTGGTTGGACACAACACAACATGAAATGTATGTGTCATTTTTTAGTTCAAATCCTAATATAAAGATTGGGAAAACATTGTTTGAAAGATTGAAGCCATATTATATTAGGACGAATAAAGTGTTTGAAACTTTTTGTTGTCGTTATAATATTGAATTTGATCTCCACTATTAGGTTTTTCAAAATTTTGTAGAAGACACTTATGGTTTTGAAAATTCTCCTCCTACTAGAGGAAGTGAATTCATCTCATCAATTTTAGGTGACAAAAGAGATGATGTAGCTGGACAAATAAATTGCATAAAAGGAATATGTCAAACATGTGTTGATTTGTCCCCTTTTCCTTTGAAATAAAAAATATTGATGTAACAAAGATGGTAAATTGCAAGAGTTACAAATATGTAAAGAATGAAACAAAATTTGGGAAAGAATCCAAAAGGTTAGAATATGTTGAAGAGGAGATAAATGTTGGAGTCTTTATCGACAAATTTAAACAATTGATTCAAGCCTACATTCATCATGTTTTTTTTGCAAAGGGGCAATCACAACAATTCCAAACACTGAAAGACAATTTCCCACTTGGAACTATTATATTAGTTGTTGATTTTGCAAAAAACTATTACTTTGTTCATCAAAAGGAAATTCAATCGGGATACTATTTTTTAGAGAAAATTACTATTATGGTACATGTGTGTTATCGACATGCACAATTAGACTTGGATGGTATTCAAAGAACATTTAAAGCATGGGTCATCAAGAAGGAATATCATTTTTATATAAGTGATAATGGAGAGCATGACATTCATTATGTAGAACACTGCTTCAAGATGTTTTTTGCAAATTTGAAAGAAAGAGGTATAAAAATTGATAAACATTATGTTTGTTTAGATGGGTGTGCTACACAATTCAAATCATTGAGAACATTTTATGCACTATGTAGATATCATCGTAATGAAAACATACAACATGTCTAGAGTTTCTTTGAGAGTGGATATGGAAAAGGTGAACATGATGGTGCTGGAGCTTGCATAAAACATGCTCTACAAAAGTATAAAATGAATTATAAGGGAGTTCATATAAAAATGCACATGATGTTATTGAATTGTGCAAGACACATTTCACACCAAATGAGAATCACATGTCATTAGGATTGACTCAAGTGGTGCCGCATAGAAAATTTTGGGAGATAAAAGGTATGCACGCATTTTTAAATTATTCTTGAGTGTTTAAATTTTTTATGTATTCTTTATTAAAATTATATTTATAGAATGTATTATATATGCATTTGTTCAGGAGTGGATAGAAAAATTATGCATGGTTGCAATAGGATAGAAAATACATGATCTTTCCATTTAGTTATGAGTATGAATTGTCATAATTGGACATTGAACACTAGGGACTACTCATGCTTTTGTTGTCACTGCATTGCTAACAATTATGAGGAATGCATCAATCAAGACTATGGATATGTAGGTGCATGAAATCTAGTGCCACTAGTTGTTACTGATACATTTGATAGAGATGAAGATGAAAACTTCTATGATGTCCCTTTGATTTCTACTGATTACGATCATATCTTGGGATTGGTCAAAATTGGTAAGTATATATATTTCACATTATATGGTCCATTGAGTTACATGTATAGATAGATAGATAGATAGATCTATAGATTGAACTAAGTAAATTTTAATATCTCACATGTATATATAAATTTATTGTGCAGGAGATGTCTTTGTAGTGATTGTTGAGTGTGGAAATGTAGGAGTTGGTTATTATTTATTGTGTTGTACTGCAGAGAGGATAAAGTTACTTGAACCTGAAGAAAGTGATCAGATGTTGTTACCCATAGGTTTGTACATGCTTTACATCAATATATTGAACTTAATTTTTAAAATTTAAATTTCAACCTTTTAACAAATTTCAAATTTAGTTTCATTAAATTTATATTGTTAAAATTTGTGACCTGTAGGTTCAGTTGTCTTAGAGGGAACATATTTCAAGAAAACCAAAATAGTTCAACATGGTATTCACTTTTTTTATTACCAATTAGACAATAAGGTGTTTCAATATAATCACCTAGTAGTTGCCACCTCCATTTATCTCCATACTATTAAATCTCAACGTGGATGTCGTAAGTGGAGACTAGATAGTGATGATCATTAGAGAATATTACATGTTCTCTATGAAAGGTCTGAACCACTTGAGTTGGTCTAAAAAGTATAATATGTAAACCTATTTCATGTGTTAGGACCTGCTTGATATCTCTAGATTAAATTGGCTATACTTTGTTTATATATTTAAATATATGATGGACTATAATTTGTTGATATATGATGGACCTATTTGATGGCTCAATGGTTTTAATATATATAATTTTATGTATGATTTTATATTTATACTCCTGTATACATGTATGGTTTTATATGTATCCTTTGATTATTCAATCATTTTTATAGATTGCATATTAGTTAAAGATTTTATGTATGCTTTGATTATTCAATGATTTTTATGATACTTATTGTCCATGAGTTACATGTATTAACTAGTTATTTTTTATGATATTAATTATAGATCCCATCAAGACCTCCCCTTAAGATTCCTTATTAGTTAAAGATCCCCTTATGACATTATTTTGAACACTAAAAATGATGATATTAATTAGATTACTTATGACATGTGTTAGCTCTAGAATGAGTTAGAATAGTTAGTGTCCATTAGTTACATGTATTAACTTGTTATTTTCTATGATATTAATTCTAGATCCCCTTAAGACCTCTACTTAAGACCTCCCCTTAAGATTTCTTATTAGTTAGAATAGTTATTTTCCATTAGTTACATCTATTAACTTGTTATTTTTTATGATATTAATTCTAGATCCCCTTAAGTCCTCCCCTTAACATTTCTTATTACTTAGAATACTTATTGTCCATTAGTTACATGTATTAACTTGTTATTTTTTATGATATAAATTCTACATCCATCTAATCAAATCATATCATATAATCAAATGTAACTATCTAATATAATCAAATGAAACCATCTAATCAAATCATATCATCTAATCAAATAAAACCATCTAATCAAATCATATCATCTAATCAAATGAAATCATCTAATCAAATCATGTCATCTAATCAAATGAAACCATCTAATCTAATCAAATGAAACCATCTAATCAAATTGTATTATCATCTAATCATATCATATCATCTAATCAAATAAAATTAGCTAATCAAATCATATCATCTAATCAAATGAAGCCACCATAAATCTATATAATGTCAAATCATAAATCATCTATGTCTAGAGGTCTGGATAGCATGTAAATATATGTCTTGAATCATAAAGTGAAAATATCAAACATACAATAATGACATGTATAATGATTCTCAAATAAAAGATTTGTGAAACATGTCCTAAAATAGGGAGTCATCCAGGTGCATGTGAATAGATCTACCCTCTGAACGACTACCACAAGCATCCTCTGGCTGTGAGGCAAGAACTGATTCTTGTGAATATAAATTCATGTATATGATAATAATGTAAAATAATTAAAATATTATAAATGCATGTTTAAAGTTACATATTTTTAAAACTTACCTGAGCACTAGTAGTTATCACATCTATTTAATCTCTCCTATGAAGATGTTCTGGGCCCACACTAGAGGTAGTGCGCTTTGACCAAGTGTCATGAGCATCCTCTAGTTGTGAAGTGGCAAATGACCCCTACAAATTTAGTACAATAGTTGGTTATATACATGTACATAGTATATATTATGTAAAGTACTTGAAATATATAAATACATGTTACAATTGTACACAGTCATGCTTAAACCTACATATATCTAAAACTTACCTAACCACTAGTAGGTATTGTTGGATACAATTGTTTGAAGGACATTGTTGGATTAGCTATGTGTTGTCTTTGATGTCACACAAATGTCATATCAATTATTGTTCTCAGTATCTATCGAGTTTAGTCGGTCAGCTAAGAGGTTCTTAGTATCTACCGAGCTCAGTCGGTCAGCTAGGTGGTTTTTAGTGTCTACTGAGTTCTCTCAGGTGTCTAAAGGAAACATGATAGGGTAACAGTGTTAACTGAGCCTCCTCGGTTATCGAAGGAAAATTAGTGGTTACCGAGCTCTCTCAGTCTCCAAAGGATGTTGTAGAATTCGCTGTGGTTACTGAGTTCTCTCGGTCACCGAAGGAAATCTTTTTAGGATTAATGTTTACCGAGCAAGGTCGGCCCTTTCAAAGAATTTTTTTATTACAGTTTGTTTATCCCAGCCGACTGTTATAATAATTATTAGTGTCGACTTGACAATATAAATGATTATAAAATGGCATATATATATAGAAGGTCAAGTGGAGAATAAAAGATATACAGCATGCAGAAATCATTTTGAAGAAAGGTGTGTGCGAATTTTGAAGGATGGTCAGATATCCTTGAGGAGTAGCAAAGATTTAATTGATCAGTAAGGATCTAGTGAAATAGAACATAGATCTATATTCAGAAATTTAGTTGCAGGTCATTTCATTGTTACTCTCTAGCAATTGTAGTAGTGATATCAAAATCTCTTAACTGAGTTGGTTTAACAACCATTTTGTAAATCCTCTAACAAGGTAACAGTTCTATTGAATTGTTTCAAGACCTCTTACAAGGCCACTCCTAGCAGGGTGATTAAATCCTCTAACAAGGTCACACCTAACAATGTGTTTTGTAACCTTTTACCGGGTTGGCTTCTAACTGGGCATCACTTCAGAAGAGTGAAAAATATTAACTAGTTACATTGGTGGTTTTTCCCATATTGGGTTTCCACGGTAAATCTGGTGTCTCTTGTGTTCATGTAAGTTAATTAGTAAATAAACATGTACCTTTTAGCCTCAATCCAACTTTCATTTTCTAATGCATCTCTGAGATTTTTAGGTTCAAAATCAGCAAATAAACATGTACCTTTTAGTTTACTTCTTGTCATAGTACCATCTAATTTGTTTCCAATAATCTGATCTGGTTTATGATGCTTTCTGATGTACTTGGCTAATATAGGTTCCTTGCTTCCTGAATGAGTTACATTGTCATCTTCTTCATCAATGACCCACGCAGAAGTACTAGATGAAACCTTAGAAGATGATCTTGGTTGACTAGGTCTAGTCAAAATATATCTACCCATTGTATTTGAAGTAATGAAGGTGGTTGTAGTAGAAATATTCCCTATCCTGTCCACTACTCCCCTTTGAGAAGAAATGATCACTCTATCTACAGTAGTAGCCATCGTCAGTGCCACTACCAGAGTCCTTTTCCCAATAAGCTATCTATGAGGATGTACAACTTGATTAGCCCTATGATATTAATCATGATCTATAACTCTACCATGCCTCTAACTATAATATTTGGAAAGATGTAAATAGTTGACCTTGAGTCCCAAACGAAACTCAACATACAACTTTTGTGTAAAATATAAAGGAATCTAGTCATTATTAGGATAATGACCATGTGCTACAAGAAAAAAGGGTATATCATGCATGTGACCTAAGGAATCATAGACTATGTGATGAGATATGCCCTCACCTTGGCCTTCCCCTCATAAAATGGGAAAACATCTCATTTGATGATTTCCTTGGCAAAATGGCTCTGAACCATCTCCAAGGAGACATCAGTCGAGACATCGGCTCTCAACTCTCAAAAAATACTATCAACTACCTGAGGCATGAAGGAAGAGTGAGATCTCAATTTGGCAGTCATCTCCTCCAAACAACTCAATAGAGTGATACAAGTATCTCTGTATATGCCATCTACCGAAGATGTAAGGATTGAATCTCTAAGTCAAGCCATCTCTATCTCAGTAGTATAAAAACTAGTTGTTATATCAAGATTGTGAGGTGCATCTGGAGTGGCCATCTAGATGTAAAATGTGAAAGCTAAGTGTTGACAATTAAGTACTTGATTACCTATTATAAATGTGTGTAAAATGGAAACAAATATCTAAATATATAAAATTATACTTAAATTTACAATACTAGAGTGTACTAATAGTCCTAAAGGGTCCTTGAATGTACTAATTGGTATTAATAGGTCCTATTAGGTCAAGTAAATGGTCTTATTAGGTCTTAAGGGTCCTAGGATGTACTAATTGATTTTAATAAGTCATATTAGTCCTCTTAGGTCTTAAGTCCAGTTTTATTAAGTCTTAAGAGGTCCTATTAGGTCTTAAGTGGTCATATTCTAGGTCTTAATGATCCTAAGGGTTCTTAAAGAGTTTTATGTCACAATAGGGATCCTAAAGGAACCTAGAGTGTGCTAATAGTCCTAAAGGGTCCTTGGATGTACTAATTGGTATTAATAGGTCATATTAGGTCAAGTAACTAGTCTTATAATGTCTTAAGGGTCCTAGGATGTACTAATTGGTTTTAATAGGTCATATTAGTCCTATTAGGTCTTAAGTGACATAAGGAAGGTAGGGATGAGGGCCAAAGACACACCCTAATCTAGATCTACCTTGCAAAGATCACACATAGAAGTAGCAACAAAAAAAGTGAGAGAGAGAATGCAGATCAAATCCTTATATTTCATCAAATAGATTCATACATGCTGGGTTGTAAGGGCTTCTCGGTTAGGGCTAGATATTAAAATTCAACTACAATAGTCCTCCAACATCCAAGGATTTAGAAACTATCTTCAACTCCTAATTTGATACCATTTATCCTCTAGCTCTAAGCTGATATGATGCTAAAACTATAACCAAAGACTATAATATATACAAGAGCCTACCAAACAAGTCAACCTTTAGATCCAACATTAACGGAAGGAATGACCAAATATAGGTCCACATGCTTCCCAATGATAGATACCAACATTAAATTTATGACCACAATTAAGTGCACAAGTTGGCCTCAATAGAAAGCCAAAAGAAACAACTTGGTAAGCTAGGATAACCGAGCACCAGGAAAAGATAACCGAGCACTAGTGAATTAACTAACCAACTCAATTAAAGAAGGAACTAAGAAACTACTGAGCCAACTTGGTCAAAGAAGGAACCAAGCAACACAAAAAACTCAAACTTATTTTTGGTGACACGTGATTGCCAAGGACCCGAGATGGTCTTGCATCAGACACTTGGGGTAATTTGAAATGATTCTTTGAATCATGCAGTAGGTAAAACCTGAGTTGAATCCAACTCAGATTATGAAATCCATGAACTATCTTCAATCAGTCTGTTCTTCCACTTTACTAGATATTCCATATACTATTTTCCTCTTGTTCTTTTTCCAACTCTTTGTTCCAATATCTACTCAACTTCTTCTATTTGTCTCTTATGATAATCATTGGGTACTGTAATTTCTTCATATGATTCATGGTACTCATATAAATCAACAATGTTGAATATAGGTGATATATCCATCTCATCAGGTAATTCAATCTCATAAGAATTTCCATTTTCAAATCATCTCAGTAACCTACAAGGACCAAACTTCTTCATTTTCAGCTTCCCTTATGTTCCAATAGGAAATTTGTTCTTCAAATGTACCATTACTTCATCACCAACTACCAAAGTCTTATGTCTTCTTGATCTATTAGCTCTGTCTTTGTACTTCTGATTAATTTTCTCCAACTTATGTTTCACTTCTTCATGAACTCATAAAAATTTACTCCTTCAACACTTCTATTTTCTTCACTGGCAATATCATTCAAATCTAATATACCTCTTAGTTGTATCCCATTTACAATCTTAGAAGGTGTTTTTCCAGTACTCCTATTCACTGAATTGTTGTATGCAAACTCTTCTTGTGCCAACACAGAATCCCAATTATTTGGTGTGTCTCCAACTAAACATGTCAAAAGATTACCCAAGCTTCTATTCACAACATTTGTTTGTCCATCAATCTATGAGTGAAATGTATAACTATACCTCAACTCGGTGCCAAACTTTCTCCAAAGAGTCTTCCAAAACTATCCAACAAATTTATTGTCTCAGTCAGACATGATAATCCTTGGCAATCCATGCAATCTGATAATTTCCTTAAATAAAAGATCTGCTATATGTACTGCATTTGATATCTTTCTATAGGGTATAAAATGTTCCATTTTAGAAAATCTATCCACAACAACACATATAGAATCATTACCTCTTACTATCTTCAGTAAGCCAAGGAAAAAATCCATACTGATATCAATCCAAGGTTTCTCAAGAATAAAAATTGGTATATACAATCTAGTATTCTGACTTACTCCCTTTGCAACTTGACAAATTCAACAACTTTTCACAAATTTTTGAACATCCTTATACAACTATGGCTAAAAGTATTTCTCCTTAAGAAAATTCAATGTCTTGTCAACACCAAAATGTCCAACCAAACCACTACTATGTTTTTCCTTTATCAAATTATTTCTCATTGATCTTCTTTTTATACAAAACTAAATACCTTTAAACAACATACCTTCTTGAAGAAAATAGACTTCCCATTTAGTACTCGATTGATCTGGAATAGGTTCTTTGCACTTTCTCCATGGCTCAGAAAAATTAGGATCATTTTCATACAATGGTTTCATATCATCAAAACCAATAACTTCAAATATCATCTCGGACAACAAAGATCTTCTTCTACTCAATGCATCAACAGCTCGGTTAGTGACTCCACTTTTATGTTTTATCACAAATGTATAACTATGTAAATATTCAACCCATTTCATATGTCTGTGATTAAACTTATTCTGACTACCCAAATATTGTAAAGCCTTATGATCAGTATACAACACAAATTCATTTGGTATGAAATAATGTCTCCATTTGTTCAAGGCTTGAACAATAGCATAGAGTTCTTGATCATACAAAAAATATTTTCTTTTTGCATCATTGAACTTTTCACTAAAGAAAGTAATAGGTTTACCTTCTTGAATCAACATATCTCCTATTGCACTACCACTTGCATCACATTCAACCTAAAATACCTTATTGAAATCAAGAAATTCTAACATAGGCAATTCAACAGCCTTCTACTTTAGAGTCTCAAAACTTTTATTAGCTCCATTTGACCTCTAAAATTCTCTTTTATCTCCTCTCATAGTCTCAGTCATAGCATTACAAATTGAACTAAAATTGCTAATGAACTTTTGGTAAAAACTTTCCAAACCATGAGATGATCTTACCTCACAAGCATTCTCATGTGTAAGTAATTTCAAAATATCTTCAACCTTTTTAGGATCCATTTTGAAACCATCTACTGAAATCACAAATTCTAAATACAGAATCTCTTCTTGCATAAAAGAACACTTTTTTAGGTTAATCAACAACTTTTCTTCTTTCAATCTCTACAATACTTGTTTAACATGAAACAAATGCTCTTCTTTGGTCTTACTTTATATTTGAATATCATTTAGGTATACAATCACAAATTTACCTAATAATTTCTTCAAAACTTCATTCAACAATCTCATAAAAGTTCTTGGTGCATTTGGTAAACCAAAAGGCATAACCAACCACTCATAAAAATCTTATCTTGTCTTAAAGTATTCTTCCACTCATCACCTTCTCAGATTCTGATCTGATGATATCCACTTTTCAAATCATTTTTAAAAAAATATTTAACTCTAGTAAAACTATCCATCATGTCATTCATTCTCGATGTAGGAAACCTATATTTCAGTATTATCTTGTTTATTGCTCTGGAATTAGTCCACATACACCATTCTCAATTCTTCTTGCATGCCAAAATAGATGGTACTACACAAGAACTCAAACTTTCTTAGATCAAACCTTTCTGCAATAATTCTTGAATCTGTTGGTTCAATTCCTGACTCTTGGTAGGTTTCAAGCAATGTGGTTCCTTATTCGGTAAACTAGCTCTAGGGATAAGATCCATGCAATGATCAATGCTTGTCTTCAGTCGCAAACCATCAGGAACATTGTCATAAATGATATCTCTATACTCAATGAGTATCTTATTAATCTCTTTAGGGATGCTATCCTCTATTTTCTTACTCAATTTGTTATGAATCACAACAAAACATATATCATTCTTATTCAAATCCTTAACAAACTTTCATAGATGTACAAACACTACTAATAGGTTCTTCAATCAAAGGTAACAATATTTTTCTTCTCCCATTAGCCCAAATAGTATATTTATGCAATCTCCCAACATATATAGCATGTTGATCATATTGCCAAGATCTACCCAACAAAATATAATAAAAATTGATAGCAATGATATCACATAATACCTTATCATTTTACTTTCAAATTTTCAAATTCACATAACATTATTCACTTACCAAGAGTATATACTCATCCTTGATCCAAGAAATTTGATAGGGCTTTGGGTGTTTCAACCTTTCCAATTGTAACTTTGCAACCATTTCCTCATATGCCAAGTTCTCCGAGCTTCCACTATCAATGATTACCTTCCACACTTCACCAGAAACTCTACATCTAGTCTTGAAAAAACTTTTCCTTACCGGATCTTCCTTATTACTTTCACTCCAAAGTTCTCTTGGGACCATCAAGTTCTTTTCCTTCTCAGGTTCATTCAGTGAGTCTTCTTGCACCAAAGTATTTCTACTGCTACCAACCTTCTTACTTGCATGTGTACATTCAAATGACCTATGTCCTTCTTCTCCACAATTGTAATAAGCTCCTCAGTAACCACCTCTTCTATAACCACCTTGGCAGTTATTGCATCTTCCTCTAAATGAACTTTCACCTTTCCACTTGCTCTTGCCTTTATCCAGAATTGTCTTTTTCAAATTAGATCTATTGTTTTCACCATAAGATATACCTCTTCCTCTAGATAATCTACCACCTCTACCTCTTTGTCTTTTCTCATGTCTTTTGTTCAATTTATCCTCAGCTTTCAAGGAAAAATGATAAGCTTCCTCAATGTTTTCTAACTTAACCAAATTGATTTCTTCTTGGATGAAAAATCTCAATCCATTCAGGTACCTAGAAATTATTTTCACTTCATATTCATCATGTCTAGATCTGATATCTAATCTATAGAATTCTTCAGTATAATCCTTTACTGAGCTATCTTTCTGCATTAAACTTTTCATTCACCTAACTAAGTTAATTTGATAATATGAAGGTAAAACCATTCCTTTCAACTTATTTACCATCTTATTCCATACCTTAATTTTATCTTTTCCTTTACTCTTTCTATCCAATTGTAGATGATCCCACCACAAGGATCTATGACTTTGCAACTTTGTGCTTGAAATCTTCACCTTCTTTTCCTTAGGGACATTTTCATATTCAAAGAAATTTTCCATCTCGGTGATCCAATCCACCGATTCATCTGAATCCAGTTTTCCACTATACTCAGGAGGATTGAAATATGGTGTAGACTTCAAATTTTCTGAAGCCATCAATAATATTTCCTCACTCTGATCCATCATAGGTGAAGGTTCTACATCACCTTGTTCTTTGTCAATTTCATCATCACTAACATCTTCAAGATGTATTCCTCTATGCTGGGCTCTCTCAACAACTTCTAATCTAGCAGCAAGTTGTCTCAACATGTCTGTGAATCTTGGATCCACATCTCACCTCCCACAAACCATCTTGAAACCCTCTACAATTACAAGCTAGATCATAATCTTCTATTCCATAATAAATCAAATAGGATTTGACAAGAAGGAACCCTCAAACCTTGATTTGCAAATCTAGATCCAGATCTCACCTTCACTCTGATACCACCTGATGCAAGGAAAGTAGGGATGAGGGCCAAAGACATACCCTAATCAAAATCTATAGTGTAGAGATCACACACAATAGAAACAACACATAAAGTGAGAGAGATAAACTAGATCAGATCCTTATATTTCATCAAATAGATTCATACATATCGAGTTGTAAGGCCTTCCTAGTTAGGGCTATATATTAATATTCAATTATAGTAGTCCTCCAACATGAGATGATTTTGAAAATATCTTCAACTCCTAATATGATACCATTATTCTCTAGCTCTAAGCTGATATGATGCTAAAATGACAACCAAAGTCTACAATATATACAAGAGGATATCAAAAAAGTTGGCCTTTAGATCCACCATTAACAGAAGGAACAACCAGATCTAGGTCCACATGCTTCCCAATGATACATACCAACATTAAATATGTGACCATAATTAAGTGCACAAGTTGGCCTCAATAGAAAACCAAAAGAAAAAACTCGGTAAGCTAGGATAACCGAGTGCTAGAAAAAGATAACCGAGCTCCAAGGAATTAACCAACCAACTCGGTTAAAGAAGGAACCAAGAAACTATCGAGCCAACTCTTTGAAAGAAGGAACTGAGTAGCACAAAAAAATCAAACTTGTTTTTGATTACATAGGATTGCCAAGGACCAAAGATTCTCCTGCATCATTAAGTCTAGTCTTATTAAGTCTTAAGGGGTCATATTAGGTCCTAAATGGTCATATTCTAGGTCTTAAGGATCATAAGGGTTCTTAAAGAGTTTTTCCACAATAGAGGTCCTAAAATAACCTAGGGCACATACTAATAGTCCTAAAGGGTCCTTGGATCTCACAATAGGGGTCCTAAATGGTCCTAAGGTGTACTAGTTGGGTCCTCTAAGTGTCTTAAAGGATACTAAGATGTACTAAGGCTCAGTCCTCCTAGGATAATATTTTAACATCTAACTCTACATGAATAACATTTATACATGTAAATCTAAAACATATGTACATGATTGAGAGAGAGCAAGAGATTCCTATAAGATACATGAATGGGTCCTATGACATAATAAGATACATTAATAGGTCTTTGGGGTCCTATATGTCTTAAGACATCATAAGGGATGGATAAGTTTCCTAGAATGTATTAAGGGGTCACATGTGTTGTAAAGTCCTATGGGATCCTAGGTTATATTAATTGATTCTAGTATGTATTAAGGGTGTTTTAGGGTGACAATGGGTCCTCATATTAATTAATAGAACCTAAGATACATGAATGGGTCCTAGGGAATCCTAAGATACATTAATTGGTCTTAGAGATCTGAAGGGGTCATATGTGTCTTTACATGTCATAAGGTAAGCATAAGGTTCCTAGAATGTCTTAAGGCTTCGTAGGTGTCATAAATGCTTCTAAGGGATTATAGGTTAAATTAATTGATCCTCATATATCTTAAGGGTCATGGAGGAAAAAAAATGGGTCCTATTATGTATTAATGGAACGTAAGATATATGAATGGGTCACAAAACATCCTAAGATATATTTATATTTCTTGGGGGTCCTAATGGGTCCTAGGTATCTTACGATTTTGTAAGGGATGGATAAAGGTCCTAGAATATGTTAAGGGGTTGTATGTGTCATAAGAGGTCCTTAAGGATCCTAGTATTTCTTAAGGGGTATTCAGGGTGACAATAGGTCCATGTATGTATTAATTGAACATAAGATACATCAATGGGTCCTAGGAAATCCTAAGATTATGTAATGGGTCTTGGGGGTCCTAAGGTTTCATATTTATTTTAAGATTTCATAAGGGATGGATTAGGGTCCTAGAATGTTAATGGGTCATAGGTGTACTAAGTGGTCCAAAGGGATCCTACATTACATTAATTGATCCTAGTATGTCTTAAGATTTCTTGAGGGAAACACTGGGTATTATGTGTCTTAAGATAGTGTAATGGATGGATAAGGGTCCAAGAGTTTCTTAAGGGGTCGTGGGTAACATAAGAGGTCCTAAGGGGTCCTAGGTTACATTAGTGGATCCTCATATGTATTAATTGAATCTAAAATACATAAATGTGTCCTAGGAAAACCTAAGATTTTTAATGGATCTTGAGGATCCGAAGGGGTCATGTGTGTCTTAAAATGTCGTAAGGGATGTATAATGGTCCAATAATGTTAATAGGGTTGTAGGTGTGATAAGTGGTCTAAGGGATCTTATGTTACATTAATTGATACTAGTATGTCTTAAGGGTTCTTGGGAGAAATGATGGGTTCACATATGTATTAGCAAAAGCTAAGATAGATGAATGGGTCCTAGGACATTTTAAGATATAATAATGGGTCTTCTGGGTCCTAAGGGGTCCTATGTGTCTTAAGATGTCATAAGTGATGCATAAGTATCCTAGAATGTCATAAGGGGTTGTAGGAATCATAAAATATCCTAAGGGATCATAGGTTACATTAATTAATGCTAATATGTCTTAATGAGCCTTGAGGGAACCAGTGAGTGGGCATGTGGAGGATCATGGTATGCCAACCTAAGCCCTTAAGTGGCAATGAAAATTTAGAAAATTAGGTTTAGGCAAGTTGACATAAAAATTTGAACAAGTTATAAATACTATATAAAAATATGTAAGAAGAGAATTTGTAGAAAATTGAATTTTCTTTCTAAGATACTAGGCCTTTTTAAAAAAAATTTATTCTATATGTTGAAAATTTCAAATTTCAATGTAGTAGTATGGAAATTTCAGGAAATAAATAAGAAGTGGGTGTATGTCTGACCACCTTAAACACAATCAAATGATAAAATTTTTTTACAAGATTCTAGATTTAAGTAATAGACTTGTGTCTAGGTGTGACACACATTTTTTTAAAAAAATTTTCCAAGTAAATAATTAATTATGATTTTTATTCTATTACTTTTCCAGAATACAAAAAATCTCATGTCTGACCATGTTAATGTATTCTAAACATTATCAAATTAAAACTTTTATTATTTTTATAGTAGTAGAAAAATCATAAAAAGTGACACATGTTTTGGATTTCAAAAATGTTATACAGTTTGAAAGTTATTGCTATTTTTCAATAAGTCTACCAATCAAGACTAGAAAGATAACAAGTAGGTGTATGTCTAACCACATTAAACAAAATAAAATGATAATATTTTTTATAAGATTCTAAATAAAAGTAGTATACTCATGTCTAGATGTGATGCATATTTTTTTGTATTTTTTTCCACGTAAATAATTAATTGTGATTTTTCTGCTACAAATTTTTCTGAATATAAAAACTCTCATGTCTGACCACCTTAACTTAGTCTAAACTTCATCAAATTAAAATAATTGTTTATTATTATTGTAGTAGGTAAAGTATAGAATGCAATGTATATTTCAAATTTAAAAAATGTTACATTTTTTGAAAGTTATAGTTGTTTTTCAAAGAGTCTATCAAGAAGGACTTCTTTTTCACATCACCACTTTTTGGCATACCATGATCTTGCACATACCTGGGTACTTGTATGTATTAATGGAGCCTAACACACATCAATGGGTCCTAGGACATCCTAATATACATTATAAGGTCTTGAGATTCCTAATGGATCCTATGTGTCTTAATATGTCATAAGGGAGGGATAAGGGTCCTAGAAACTTACTACTACAATTTTCTAACATAGTCTAACATACTAATATCATTTTCTAAAATTTAACTATGATTTTCTAATATTTCTACAAACTAAAATTATTTAAAACAAATAAATAACTAATATTTACTAACTTTACTAAAAATGCCCATACCTGAGAGAGAGAGAGAGAGAGAGAGAGAGAGAGAGAGAGAGAGAGAGAGAGAGAGAGAGAGAGAGAGAGAGAGAGAGAGAGAGAGATTCCTAATATTTACTAGCTTTAAAATCAATTTAAAATAAAAATTAATAATTTCTATAAGATCTTAATGTTTTCTAACATTTTCAAATATTTCGACTATGGTTTCTAATGTTTTGTAAAATTTTCTAACATTTGCTAACAAACTACTATGATTTTCTACCATTTTCTAATATACTAAGTTATAATTTTATAACATTTTCTAACATTCTCCTATGTTTTTCTAATATTTTCTAATGTATACTAAGTTAAGATTTTCTAATATTTGCTAACATATTCTAAAATTTAACTATGATTTTCTAACATTTCTACAAACTAAAAATTATTTAAAACAAATAACTAACTAAAATAAATATAAAACATATAATTTACAATAAAAAATGAGAAAAATGCATGTACCTGATGCTACTAACAATCTGAAGAGGTTAAAAAAGCTCGGGAGATGCTAATGTTGTAGTGGACATCATTGGTTCTCTCTAAGCCCTAGGTCCAAAAAATCTCCAACAGTAAACAATGAAAATGAAACAAGAAAGCCAAAACTTTAGAAAAAATCTGGCCAAAAGTGGCTTTGCGGGAAGACCCCCCTTGGTGTGAGGTACCCTGCATAGGGTACTTCATGTGAAGGGGGGTCTTCACACAAAGTACCCCATATAGCATACTTCACGTGAAGCCAATCATGTTAGGAATAGTCCCAAGAGATAACTGAGAGGGGGGGTGAATCGGTTATCTACAAGATTCAATTCTTTATCCAATTAAGTATACTTAAACATAAAGCATAAACACAATGAAAGAACACATGAACACAACACCAATATTTTGGTTACGGGGAAACCCAAATAGGTAAAAACCCTAGTGGGACTTGATACCTACTAATATTCTATACTAGTGTATAATGATCCTTGTTAGAAGATCATTTACCCTGTTAGGAGTAGCTTTATAGTATATTAAGTACATAAGACCTGGTCAAGGGTAGGACCCTGTTAGGAGTATTTTACAATTTTCAATATTAGGGAAGAGGATGCACCATCCAAGAGCTCACTACTCAAATGGTTGAAGGATACAACCTTTTGAATAATAGATACACACTATATCTGGATCTTGCTAAAGTGCACTTTGACCTATTGTCTAGATTAGTTCCAATGAATAGCACAACTACTTTACTTGGTCACATAGACCTTCTTGTTGATGGCTCAACACTTTGTACATTTTGATCTGCTCTACTTAATCAACTATGAATGACACTTCAGTAGTCACAAATGACTACCTATAAATATCTTTCCTCCAAATGATATAAACAAGTCGGCCTATTAGAACCACCTTGAAATCATAATAGAGAAATCATAACAAACTCTAACAAACATTCTGTCGGCTCTACTATGCATGCAACACATTCTAGGACCTATGTAATAAAATAATTATAGACACACACAACACATTGCTCGCTCTACCAAAATAATTGGAACTTTCCTGTAGGCTGAATTAACTTATACACTCTTAATAAAAAATCAATAACACTTTTCCAAGCTTAACTCCAAGGGTGCATACCCTAATGATAGGCACAACTCAAGAACCAATAAAATCTCTATCGGCTCTTCTGAATAAACATAGGAATTTGATGCTGGTGAATATTGACTACATAACTTCACTTGCGTTCATCATCAGACTATGTGTCCATAATTGAAACATCACTAACATGTCTTCAACATATATCCAAGTGCGCAAGGCTCCATGATAACTACATAGATAATCATACACAAAACACTGTGTGTTACACTATTAGGAACACTACTGACAACAACTACTATATAACTATCTGTACTAATAGTTAACCTATGCACCCATGATATCATGCTGATATCATGTCCATGCTACATATACTAAAAGCTTACTACATAAGACTTCCATGCATGTTACTTTCCATATGTTGTCATCAATGACAAACACACAGTCAGTCCTTGCCTGCTGGAAAATCTCCAGCAATCTCCCCCTTTGGCATTGATGGCAACATGTGGAATGAAAAACCACCACCAACTGAAATGAAAATTTCTATTATAACATTCTCCATTTCCTCTTCAAAACTCCCCAAAAGATGAATCCTCCATTTGCTGCAATATTTCCTAATAATTTCTATTTCCTCAACTGTACTGCTATCATAACTGAATGTTGCTCCCTCGTAGTATATTACTCCTCTTTTTGCTTCTATTTTTCATGACTCTATATATACTCCCCCTTTGACATCAATGGGAAAGGGCACAATTTATTTTAAGCACTGGTACTACTCCTGAGGTAGAGTAGTTAACCTTCCACCAGTCCTTGAGGACTGATGCCTTTCCTTCTTTCTTCTAAGTAGAATCAGGGAAGGGAATGACTCCCAACTTCTCCCTAAGATACTCAAAAGTATCTTTAGGTAAGGGTTTTGTGAATATATTTTCCAACAGATCTTTAGTACTCACATAGTCCAACTTGACTTCTTTCTCTATGACTTTCTCTCTTAAGAAGTGATACTTGATCTCAATGTGCTTTTTCTTTGCATACATCACAGGGTTCTTGGACATATTGATAGTGCTAGTGTTATCATAGTGAATAAAAATAGGATAATCAATATGAATTCCAACATCCATTATCATCTACTTGATTCAAACAATTGTAGAACAATTCAAGGCTATTGCAACATACACCACTTCTATTGTTGATTGAGAAATACAATTTTGTTTCTTGCTTGTCTAAGTGACAAGTCTATCACCAAGAAACACTGCTCCACCTGAAGTACTCTTTCTATCATCAACACATCCTACCCAATCTGCATTAGTGTACACATGAAGCTCAACATTTTTTGAATTAGGATACCATAGACCATAATCTATAGTACCTTGTAAGTATCTGAATATTCTCTTTATTGCCATGAGGTGAGTTCATTTAGGTTCTACTGTAAATCTTCCAACTATGCCAACTACATTTGAAATATCAGGTCTAGTCTGAGTAAGATATATTAGTTTACCAGTCATAGACTTATACAATGTTATATCTACTACTGGTGAGTCATCTTCTTTTGTAAGCTTGCATCTAGTGATCATAAGGGTTCCTACTAGCTTGCAATCATCCATCTTGAATTTCTTCAGTATCTCTTTCACATACTTTGACTGATTAATGAAAATTCCTTTTTTATCTGCTACACATTTAGTCCCAAAAAGTATTTGATAGGACCAATTATACTCATCTCAATCTCATTCTACATTTCTTTAGAAAATTCAGCACTGAGCTTGTCAATACCTCCAAAGATAATGTCATCAAAAAATATATCTATAAGTAGTAGACCTTTAGATGTCTCTCTAATGAATAGATTACAATCTGCAACTCCTTTCTTGAATCTAATCATTGTTAAGTATCCATCTAGTCTATCATACCATGCTCTAGGGGCTTGCTTAAGTCCATAGAGGGCCTTCTTTAATCTAGATACCATATCACATCTATCTGATAAGGTGAATCCTTCTAGCTACTCAATGTATACTTCTTTCAAATCTCTATTCATGAATGCTGACTTGACATCCATCTGATAAACTTTGAAGTTTTTTACTGTAGCATAAGCTAGAAACAACTTAATAGCTTCTAATCTACTCACAGGTGAAAATTTCTTAGTATAATCAATGCCTTCTCTTTCTGCATATCCTTTACATACTACTATTTCTTTGTTTCTTACTATTATGCCATCTTCATTCATCTTGTTTCTAAATATCCACTTTGTTCCAATCACATTCTTATCACTAGGTCTTGGGACCATTTCCCAAGTGTCATTATTAATAATCTGATCAAGTTATTCTTTCATAACATAATGCTAATATGAATCATTACATTCATCTTCAACTCTTAAGGGTTCAATCTAAGTTCTTTCCTTGGGACCTTGTTAGGACTTTTGCACTCTGATCTCCAATGATGTCTGTCTTGGAATGATTTCTTGATGTAAACTTTGGAACTTTAGGTGATGCCAACTTATCATCCTTAGGAGTTTCTTCTTCACTTGTCTTAGGGTCATTGAATAACACATCAATATTGTCAAACATTTCTTCAATAACTATCTCACTAGTAGAGGGTCTAGGTTCTTCCTCAATCATGGGTGAGTAATCATGATATCTTTCTTGAATCATAAAATTTTCATCAATCTTAACATGAGCACTTTCAATGATCTTTTTCAATCTTAAATTGAAACATCTATAAGCTTTAATTTTAGTAGAGTAACCAAGAAAAATACCTTCATCACTTATTGCATCAAACTTGCCTATTGCTTCATCTCTCTTGATGTAGCACTTGCTTCTAAAGATTCTGAAGTATTTTACTATGGGAATATTACCAAACCATAGCTCATAAGGTGTTTTGTCAGCACTTGGCCTCAATTGAATTATATTGATGGAATAGAATGTTGTATTGACCACATCTCTCCAATAGGTGTGTGAAAATTTTCCTTCTATCATAATGGTGTGTGCTATATCAAGAATGATCCTATTCATTCTTTCTACAATTTCATTCTACTGAGGGGTTCTAGGTGCACTTAACTATCTCTCTATGCCATGTTATTCATAGTACTCATAGAATCTATCAGAGGTGAATTCTCCTCCTCTATCTGATCTCAAACATTTTATCTTTAATCCAAATTCATTCTCAACCTTAGCTTTGAATATTTTAAACTTCTCAAGTGCTTCTGACTTTTCTTTCAATAATGCAACCCACATCATTCTAGTATAATCATCAACAAACAAAATGAAATACCTTTCACCATAGTATGATCTTGTTTGACTTGGACCACAAAGGTCAATATGAATCAAATCCAACTTGTTCTTTGTTGAATTCTACTTGCTCCTGAATGAATTTCTCACATGCTTTCCCATCACACATTCCTTGCATATAGTATCAACTAGCTTTTCTATGCTAGGTAGATCTCTTACTACCTTTACATTTATTATCTTTACTATGTTATCAAAATTAAAATGACATAGTCTTTTATGCCACAACCAACTATCATCAACTTTAGCAACAAAACAACTTTCTTCTGAATTGAGTTGAAAAACATTACCTCTTATCTTTGTGCCTGATGCAATCATAACACCATCCTTATTATTAATGATGCATTTGTCATCTTTGAACTCCAACTGATATCTTTTTCCAAGTAACTGTCCAATATTGAGAAGGTTATGTTTCAAACCATCAACATAAAGAACATCATCTACACTATTCTTTCCATCCAAAGTGATGGCTCCTCTACCAACTATAGGTTTAGGAGTATTGTCTCCAAATCTAACCATATCACCATTGTATTTGTCCAATTGAACAAACCTTCCTTTATCACCTGTCATGTTATGTCAACATCCACTGTCTATAATCCAGTCTGTCCTTTGCTGGAAAGTTTTCTATACTAAAGTATATGACTAGATATAGTGTTTTCATTATGACAACAAACTCATATAGTAGTTTGGAGTTAGCACACTTAGTGTAAAGATCAGAATTTAGTTAAGTGTTGAAGACTAGACAGTGTACAAAGTTCATGCAACTTAGAGAATCAGCACACATGTGTACTGATGAATTATGGTATGCACCTTGGAAGTGAAGTTAGTTAGACTATATTATTGCTTAGTTTATGAGCACATAGATAGATATGAAAAGATGTGAAAGTTACCATCAATTGAAGTTTCACAACCAGTGTGTGCCAACAACGAATAGAGCATGGAGCTGATAGTTAAATTTTTCATTTGTGATTATAATTTAATGTTTTAAAGACCATGCACCCATTGTATTTAGGTTTCCAACATGTTTATATGTATAATTGTAAGAATGATTAAGTCAATTCATTTAGAAGCGTTGTTTATAATTAGTTATAGGGTCGACCTAATTGTTTTGTTTGTATAAGTGCATAAATCTAAGGTGTGCCCATTGTATTCAGTATGGAAGTAGAAATAGAGTTATGAGAAGTAGAGTAGAGGTATGTGAAGTGAGCATAAGATGTATTAGAGCTTTTTTAGAGGTCAAAGCATCAACACACCAAAGGAACTGATCTGAAAAATAGTGTCACAGTGAATAGTTCACCTGCAGATATAGTGTGTATCTCAATCAGAAGGATGTAGCCTTCACCATTTGAGTAGTGAGCTCTAGGACATTGAGTCCACTCCCCTAACAGGAATCATTGTAAAAGACTCCTAATAGGGTCTGACCCTTAAGAAGGTCTACTATACTTAAAGAATTGTAAAGATACTCCTAATAGGGTAAATGATCTTCTAACAAGGATCACAAAACACTAGTGCAAATTATTAGTGGGCATCAAGTCCCACTGAGGTTTTTACCTATTTGGGTTTCCCCTTAACTATATTGGTGTCATGCGTTGATTTAATGTTTCATATCTATGTGAATGTTTAATTTAGTTCTTAAGCATTTATGTTCTACATAAAGATTAAAGTAAAAAGTTAAATTATAGTGAACACTAATTCACCCCCCCTCTTAGTGTTCCCATTCCTAACAATTGGTATCAGAGCTCTGGTCCTTAGCAAAGAAGTTTAACCACTTTTGGAGATCATGGACAAAGAAGATATGAAACATCTAAAGAAAAATCTTGAAGCCCTTATTGAAGAAGTGGAAGATTCAAAAAGAGAAATTGAAGAACTAAAAGAAAAATTCAGTGATGCTTAATTAGTTATCAAAATACTAAGAAAGGATTTGAAAGGATGCTCTAATAGTGAACTTGAAGAAAAAGTCAAGAAGTTGAGTGAAGAAAATGCATCCTTATTAAGTCAGCTTGAAGAATTTGATGACAAATTGATGAACAATCAAGATGTCTACAATGAACAAGTCAAGGAGAAACTTCAACTCAATGGATAACTAAGGGAAGCTAACTTAGAAATCTTGGAGCTAAACAATATCAAAGAGACTAGGAATCTGAATTGAAAAAGTCAAAGGATCATATTGACAAATTACACACCAGTGCTAATTTGGTAGAATCTTAGTTGTATGCAAGAAGAATCAAATGAGACACTAGCTACATTGGATATAATGAAGCACAAAATTAGATTGACAATATGTGAGAAAGAAAGGATTCACAAAACAACTCTAGTGATGATGAGAAGACTAAAGATCAAACCAAAGACAATGTGGTCCTCCTAGGAATGAGCACAAGCAAGTAGAACACACTTGTTTTTCTTGTAAAAAGCATGGAAACATTACAAGAAACTATATAGAGGTAAGATCTTTTAATGGTTACTTTTATTCATGCAATAGATTTTGTCATAAAGCAATAAATTGCAAGACTAGTAAGAAAAATAGAACTCAGCAAGATCAAAGAAATTAGAATAAGACAAATGTTAAAAGTTCTCAGAATGTTACATGCCAGATATGTAACTATAATGGTCACTCATCTAGAACATGCAAAATCGTGACTCATGTCAGTGCACCGAGGAATAATAGACCTCCAGTCATTTGCAACTCTTGTAACAAGGCTGGACATATCTTAAGGTTCTGTAGATCAAGGACGCAAGATCAGGAAAGCCCTAAAAAGATCGAAGAACTAGTTTTAGATCCTGAAGAAGTCAAGTTTGTGAAAGCCTCAGAGGATGCAAGCTTGATTTGGTCAGAAGGAAAGAAGGACAAAGTTGATGAGAATGTATTGGATGCATCCCAAGTGGACACACCCTCTACATCTGCATGAATGGCCCTCAGGGTCATAGGATGAGCTAATTTAGCTCTAGACCCCTACGTGGATGGTATACTCATCCTCAGAGTATGTACCTTTACACTTAAGCTTTTGAAGTGTTTACGAACCTTCATGCAAGAGTGCACATTCTGATTTCTAGTGGAGCTCAAGTTTGAAATTTTGAAGTGACAGCCTAGTTTACGCGATGTGCATTAATGGGGGATTTTTCACTTTAAAGTACACATAAGTCATTTGATTGCTCATTGCATTCAAATTAAGATTGATAAAGAGTAGAAGGAGCCTTGAAAGTTGCTATGAAGTCTTTGTGATTGATCTATTAGAGATTTTCTATAGTTATAAGTGCATTTGATCAGTTGCAGTAACCCTAGCTCATTGCGCCAATTTAGAAACCATCAGATTATCTCTAAGTTCAGTTGGAAAGCGATTATCAAGTAAGTCATGGCCACTCCCATAGTTTTTGATGTTGCTAAAAAGAAGAAATACATTTTCAAGAGGCACCCATTTAAATCAATCCTAGATGATTTAGAGGGAGCTTTCTCCTGCATGCCAATGGGCATCATGCATGTAGAAGACATAAGGGCTTACATCTATTGTAAGAAGGAACCTGTTGGACTAGATAGGTTAAGGGCACACATGGACACAATTTTGAAACTAGACAAAATGTTCATGGATGAATAGACCAAATGGAATGGTCACCCCATTTTTGAGTATGCTATGGTATATGAATTCTATGAGACAAAATGGATAAAGATCTTATTGAGTAGAATCCATGATGATTTGTTTTGGATTGGAGATGTTCTAGTTATAATCACAAATTACCTAATTCATGAGATGATAGGCCTTTCTAGGATAGGTGTTGTCCTTCCAATGGGCAAGGATGTCACAAAGATGGTTGAACAAGTATGTAAATCAAGGGGTGATAGGTGTTGCATGACCATTGATCATATAGAGAAAGAAGACATCAAATTGATGTCAATGATATTGGGTTATAGATTTCATCACACCAATAGGGTGAATAGTGTGTTTGTGGGCACTATTCTAGCAACCATCTGACTTGTGCAAGAAGATGGACAGTTCAACTTGTGTGAGATCTTGTGCACATAGTTGATAGACAACATCAAAGCTATCAAACATGATAAAACATAGATATTTAGGTTTGGGTCCCTAATCATCTATATGTACCTTCATATAGTTGGTAAAGTGTCAAACTTGTATCTAGAAAAGTCCATTCCAACCATGCCACAGATATCAAACAAGGCATGCAATGAGAGCATGTTAAGATACTATGTAACCTTGTAATTGAAGACCTTCAAAGAAAGGATGCAAATGAGGTACATAATTCTTGAGAATATTGTAGAAAAGTATAAAGATACAATATGGTTTATGGTGGAGACAGACACTACATGTATGGAATCCATTGAGCCTAGAACTAAGTGGATTCATCCACTTGGGTATTAGGTAGAGGAACAAGTTCTTGAAGCCTATACATAGGTATTTCTATCAGCCCCTAAAGATGATAATGAACCTAGGTACTAGAGAAGTTGATGCTAAGCTAAACAGTGCTGTAACAAAAGAAAGGTTGCAAAGGTCACATTTGAAATCTTGAGAATACATGGTGTATCTCAAGAAGACCTTGATAAAGAAAGGGATGAAAATATTTCCCTAGAATTGAAAGGCACAACAAAAAAGGAAGAAAAAGAAGATCCTAAGCTGAAGAAGATAAAAACTGAATCAGATGACAGTGAAAAGGGTAAAGAAGATAGTACTCCTTCTATGCCCAAAGATACTCCTCCAAAGTATAAGCCTATATTCAAGAGGAAGAAAGAAGCTATCACCAATCATCCATCCTCACAAGAACTAAGGAGCAAGAAAAACATTCAAGCACCTCCTAAGGTAGGATTCATACCTAGCCTTAAATTTTTGAATGCAAGAATTGTTGATGAGGGTAGAATTGATCAAGTAGGGAAGTTCTATGAATCTTATAGTGAGATTGACAAATCAAAAATACATAGTATGATTGTCAAACACATGATCAAGTTCAAGAAGATAGTCCTTGAGTTGAAAACACAAATTCCATATAAAGTATGGGATATTTTAGAAAATCTAAAGAGACAAGAAAATTAAGAAGATCTAAGGATCAGAGAAAATGTATTAGAAGATACTCTACCTGTATGTTCTAAAGAAGAAGTGGCACTGATATTAAATTTGGTGAAGCCACACTTAAGGACAAAGATGAGAACTCTTCATATTATGAACAAAGACTATGAGCTAATTATGAAGGAAATAGAAAAGGCTTTTGAGAAGGTTTTATTAGAACAACAGATAAAACCACTTACTCCACCCATCTCTCATGCACCCATTAAGGAAGATAAAGTGGCAAAGCCCAATAATGTACCAATGATAGGTCCTCAAGACTCAACACCCATAGAAGAAACTCAAATAGAGGCAGACAAGTCTGTGCCCATGAAAAAATCACACAAAGACAACACTATTATCATATATAATTCAGAAATAGCCATGGAGGCTACTGATAAGGATTTGGACAAGTTTGAGGAAGCATTTATCAGCACTGAGGAAGCTAAAATCCTATGCAGCAGTACAACTCCCATTCAGCAAGAAGTACTCATAGAAGATGTTTCTGATGAGAAAGAAGAAGAGAAGAAAGAAGGAGAAAAGGAAAAAGAAAGAAAAGATGAAACTATTTTTGAACTGGTCATAGTAAAACAAGAAGTGGTTATGGAAAGAACTCCCATCAGTCCTTCCTTTGCATTGTTGTCAAGTTTGACACTAGACACAAGTAGTTTGGATTCTTGGAAAGAAGAAGACATGATTAAGTTCAACATCCTAGCTATGGAGAAAGAAAAGGAGAAGAAAATCATGAGAAATCCTTTCCTGGTACAATCAGTGAATATCTTGAATAGTATGCTGTCAGAGGATAAGAAAATGCTAAAGGTACATTCAATTGATGATGTAAGCATAGTCATCTCATAGTTCAAAGTCATTTTTTTCTAGCTTAGAATCTGCGACCATAGTGGTAGAAGAGAAATACTTGAAGAAGAGACTTAATGAATTAATGAGAAACTTCACACTTGACTTAAGTTCACTTAAGTCTGGTCAAACATCCTTGAAGGAATTTGCAGATCAAGGAAGGAAAGTCATTGAAAAATCCATGGATTAGGATAAGCTCACTGATGCCCATCTTAAGAAGATCAAAGATGCAAAGGAAATGATTGAGAAGGTGAAGAATTTAGTGCTAGACACATCCACTAATGTGAACATGTGTAACAATGTCTATCAAGGTTAGTTGGACATAATTGAGAAGGAAAAGAAAGAAATGGAGAAGATAAGGTCTAGACAGACTCAATTGAGGAATGCTCTTGCACCCTCGCTAGACATTCTCAGTCAAAACATAAAGGAGATTAATGCGACCATGATAAACTATGATCAAGGTCTGAGCATAGAATTGGAGAAGATGGAGAAGCTTCAATATGCATTATGCACCCATCTATAGATAGTGAATTCACTGATAACCTTTTGGAAGAAGGAGATCTAGAACCTCAAGATTGCATATTCAGATGTTTTCCCTCAGTAAGTATGTATAGATACAGTTTTTGATGCACCTTTGTCATTAATCTCAAATGGGGAGTTGTGTATAGAATATGGAGTACATATATGTATAGGGAGATATAAGATTATGTATAAAGATGTATAGAAGACAAAAAGTTTTTGTATTAAGGGACAGTTAGCAACTTGGCCATATACCTTTGTTGCCATCAATGAAAAAGGGGGAAATTGTTGGAAATTTGTCTATACTAAAGTATATGACTAGATATAGTGTTTTCATTATGGAAAAAAAGTCATATAATAGTTTGGAGTCATCACACTTAGTGTAAAGATCAAAATTTAGTTAAGTGTGGAAGACTGGACAATGTATAGAGTTCATGTAGCTCAGACCATTAGCGCACATGTGTACAGATGAATTATGGTATGCACCCTGGAAGTTAATTTAGTTAGACTATATTCTTTCTTATTCTATGAGCACATAAATAGATATGCAAAGATGTGAAAATTATAGTCATTTGAAGTTGCACAGCCAGTGTATGCCAGTAGTGAATAGAGCATGGAGTTGACAGTTAGCTTTTTGGTTTGCGATTATAATTTAATTTTCTAAAGGCCATGTGACCATTGTATTTAGGTTTTCAACATGTTTATATGTATAATTGTAAGCACTCTTAAGCCAATTTATTCAGAAGTGATGTTTGTGATTAGCTATAGAGTTCACCTAATTATTATTTTTTGTATAAGCACATAAATATAAGGTGTGCCCATTGTATTTAGTATGGAAGTAGAAATAGAGTTGTGACAAGTAGGGAAGAGGTATGCAAAGTGAGCATAAGATGTATTAGAGCTTTTCTAGAGGTCAAAGAATCAACGCACCAAAGGAATTGATCTAAAAAGTAGTGTCACACTGAATAGTTCACCTACAGATATAGTGTGTATCTAAATCAAAAGGTTGTAGCCTTCACCATTTGAGCAATGAGCTCTAGGAAAGTGAGTCCACTCCCTTAATAGGGATCATTGTAAAAGACTCCTAATAGGGTCTGGCCCTTAACAAGGTCTATTGTACTTAAAGCATTGTAAAGCTACTCCTCACATGGTAAAGGATCTTCTAACAAGGATCACAAAACACTAGTGCAAATTATTAGTGGTTATCAAGTCCCAGTAGGGTTTTTACCTATTTGGGTATCCCTGTAACCATATTGGTGTCATATGTTGATTTCATGTTTCATGTCTATGTGAATGTTTAATTCAGTTCTTAAGAATTTATGTTCTACATAAAGATTAAAGTAAAAAGTTAAATTATAGTGAACACTAATTCACCCCTTGATGAAGGGTGCTCCCCTTAATACAAAAAACACATAACAGAAATAGAGAAACAATAACAATAATATGCAAGAATAGAAAATTGGCTTCTTATTATCTCCACAAATGCGGAATTACAAACTTTCAGAATTACAATATGCAAACCCACATGGGCATTCCCTTACAATATTCTGTAGGACAAAGCCTCGAATCAATACCCATATCTACTACCCAGAACTACCCTAGACAACACTGCGGGCCTTCTTTATATAGGCATTTTCCACCGCCTGAGAAGGTTCCAAAAATTTAGCCCAAAGGGCTGACCAAACTTAGAATTATTTTATTTTTCAATTTATTGCATCAAAGTCAGCTCAAAATAACTTTTGAAACTCGAACAAAAATTTTGAAGGAAAATTATTTTCCACCATTTCAGGTGACCCAACTTCCGGAGACCATAAGTCATCACCAGTTGACCCGATTGACTATTATAACCCCATTTCAGAAATGCCACGAACCGCTTTACAGGCTTGACCTATGCAAGCACCCATCACCCAAATTTTTGACCTCATCTGGGGCCTCTAAAGCCTTCAAAACTAAGTTCAAAGTTTCTGTACCCTACTGCCAATACCGAAAATCTTCAATATCTTCAAAACTAGACCTGATCTAGCCATGAAACTTTACTAGCAGGGTGATATGATCGAGATGAACCTCCACATGTAGAAATCAGAACATTCCAAGATTTATGACCAACTTACTAAAAAAATATCAATTTTCCATAAATAGCAGCTCTACACAAGATAGCCCTTATTGAATACAAAAATAGAAATATTTTTGGGTGATGCAAGATTGCTCTTACACCTAGGATGCTCCTGCATCAGACACCTGGGGTAATTTGAGAAGTGACCCTGTCACGACTCAGGTGTGCAAAAGAAAACCAAGATGGTTAACATCCTCCTTTGTTAGCCATGATGAATCTTCAATAGGTCATCCTTTCCATTTGACCAAATACTCTTCATATGTCATGTTCCTTGTGCTTCTGCCAACATGACTGTCTAGTATGTCTTCAATCTCATTGATATCTGAACTGGTTGCTAGAATACTCCACTGTGCTGCTGCAACCTCATCTTCAACACCTCCTTCATGATACTCTATCAAATCTGAAATGTTAAACACTGGTGAAATATTCAGCCCAGTAGGCAATTCTACCTCATATGCATTTCCTGAATCATGCTTCTTTAGTATCTTACATGGCCCAAACTTCTTCATTTTCAACTTGTTATATGTACCAACCAAAAATCGCTCCTTCTACAAATGAACCATGACTTCATCTCCAACCTGAAATTCCTTATGCCTCCTTTTCACATCTGCCTTAGCCTTATACTATGCATTCATCTTCGTAATGTGCTTCCTCACTTCCTCATGGATGTTCTTTAAATGTTCTACAAAATCCTCAGCTTCAGCACTACTTATTTCTCTTTTATCTATCTTTCTTAATTCAGATGCATTTCTTAGACTACTCCCATATACAATCTGGAATGGTGATTTACCAGTGCTCCTATTGATAGAATTATTGTATGCAAATTTTGCCTATGGTAAAATCAAATCCCATCCTATTGGCTTATCTCCAACCAAACATCTCAGCAAATTTCCCAAACTCCTATTCACCACCTCTATCTATCCATCAGTCTGTGGATGATGTGATGAACTAAACTTCAAATCTATCTTCAACTTCTTCCACAATATACACCAAAAATATCCAATGAACTTAGTGCCTCTATCTGAAACTATAGTCTTTGGAAAACCATGTAGTCTCACTACTTCTCTGAAAAACAATTCTGCTACATGAACAACATCGTTAGTCTTCTTGCAGGGAATAAAATGTGCCATCTTTGAAAATTTGTCAACTACCACAAAAATTGAATCATGTCCCCGCTGTGTCCTTAGAAAACCAAGAACAAAGTCCATACTGATATCCTCCCAAGGCTTCTCTGGTACAGGTAATGGCTAATACAACCCTGTATTCTACTTCACTCCCTTCGCCATCTGACATACTCAGAAAATCTGTAAAAAATTCTTGACATCTTGTTGCAACTGTGGCCAATAATAATTTTCACTAACCAAAGCAAGAGTTTTATCTCGACCAAAATGTCTAGCCAATCCTCCGCTATGCTTCTCCTTGATGAGATTCTCCCTCATAGAGCTTCAGGGAATGCACAACTGACTCCCTCTAAATAGCATATCATCCTGAATGATGAAATCCAACCACTTCATTCTGTCTAGAGTAACAGGTTCTTTACAAGTTTTCCAAGCTTCACCAAAATCAGGATCCTCTGGATACGAATTCTTGAGTTCCTTGAACCCAACCACTTCAATCTGCATTTCTTTCAGCAATAGTTGCCTTCTACTAAGAGCATCTACAACCCTGTTAGACTTTCCACTCCTGTGTTTCAAAACAAATGTATAACTCTGCAAAAACTCAACCCATTTCAAATGCCTCTGATTCAACTTTCCTTGACTATTCAAATATTGCAAAGCTTGATGATCAGTATACAAAACAAACTCCTTAGGAAGCAGATAATGTCTCCACTTCTTTAATGCCTAAACTATAGCATAAAATTCCTGATCATAAATAGAATACTTCCTCTTGGCATCATTTAACTTCTCACTGAAATACGCAACAGGTTTACCTTCTTGGCTCATAATAGCTCCTATTGCAGTACCACTAGCATCACAATCTACTTGAAACACCTTATTAAAATTTGGAAGGGCTAAAACAAGTTGTTCTGTAACTTTTTGTTTCAACAATTGAAAACTCTTTTCTGCCCCTTTAGTCCACTTAAACTCTTTTCTATCCCCTCTCATTGTCTCAGTCAAGGGACCACAAATACTGCTAAAATTTTTGATAAAATTTTTGTAAAAACTAGCTAGACCATGAAAAGATCTTACCTCAGTAGCTCTCCTTGGAGTAGGCCATTCAAGGATAGCCTATACCTTCTCTGGGTCTATTTGTAGACCTTCTGCTGAAACTACAAATCCCAAATACACTAACTCTTTCTTCACAAAAGTACACTTCTTCAAATTAATCAACAATTTCTCATCTCTCAACTTCTCAAACACCATACAAATATGCATCATATGTTCCTCCAATGTCTTGCTAAAAATCAAAATATCATCTAGGTAAACAATGACAAACTTACCCAGAAATTCTTTCAGAACCTCATTCATGAGCCGCATGAAAGTGCTCAGTGCATTGGTTAGCCCAAAATGCATGAATAACCACTCATACAATCCTTCCTTTGTCTTGAAGGTAGTCTTCCATTCATCTCCTTCTCTGATCCGAATCTGGTGATATCCACTCTTCAGATCTATCTTTGAGAAATACATAGCTCCACTCAAACAATCCATAATATCATCCATTCGTGGCAATGGAAACCTATACTTGATTGTGATCTTGTTTATTTCTCTAGAATCTATACACATCCTCCACTATCTATTCTTCTTTGGTCCTAATACTACTGGTACAGCACAGGGACTTAGACTCTCTCAAATCAACCCCTTCTGTAATAACTCATGTACTTGTCTGTTCAACACTTCACTTTCTACTGGTGTCATTCTGTGTGCTTCCTTATTTGGAAAATTGGCTCCTAGAATCAAATCCATCTGATGACTGATCTCCTTATGGGTGGTAATCCATCTAGTACATTATCAGATACAATATCTGGAAACTCGTTCAACAAATCTGCAACCTCTATAGGTACATCCTCTACTTCTTATTTCCTAGCTTTTGGAATTAAAGCAAAACACACATGCTCATGCCTCATACCATCTAGGAATTTTCTTCCATCAACAAATGTTATTCTTGCACCACATACCTTTTCTTCAGTCTCCTTCAATGGCTTTAGATTATGTCACACTCCATCCTTTGTCAGGGAATAGGTGTTCGCATAGCCATCATTTACAACACATTTGTCAAACTGCCACGGTCTACCCAATAACATATGACATGCATCCATAGGGATGATATCACATAGTACCTCATCTTGGTACCTGCCGATCTTGAACTTTACCAGGCACTGGTCACTGACCATGACCTTGTGGTCATCCTACACCCAGGCAATCTGATATGGATGTGGGTGTTTCTATCTCTTGAGCTTCAACTTTGTCACCATCTCTTCTGACACCAAATTGTCAGTGCTTCGACTATCGATAATCACATCATAACATTTACCCTCACACTTGCATCTAGTGTGAAATAGGCTCCTCCTTTGTTTAGGTTCATTCTCACCACTCAGCAGGACTCTTCTATTAATTAGCATTTCTCTTCTTTCAACATCTTCAGAATTTGATGATCTAGCATCTTCATCTACATGTGCAACTCTGGCCTGGCCTTCATTTCTCCTATCTGTTTTGCCTTGGCACTGAGGACATTCAAATGCGCTTTGACCTTCTTCTCCATAGTGAAAACATGTTCCATGGAAGCATCCTCTTCCAGATCCTTGTCCTCTTCCTCTTCCTCTCTGATCTCTATTATTCTGATCTTGGAAATGATTGGAATTGTTTCCTTTCTAATTCTGGCTGCTACTGGCCTCATCCTTCTTTTTCAGATCTTCATTTCGGCCACCATATGATCGTCCACCAAATCTTCCACCATGACCTCTTCCATTTTGTCTGCTCTCAAACTTCTTATTTAGCTTTTCCTCTACTTTTAGGGCAAACTGGTATGCCTCCTCAATACTGTTCATTCAAACCAGATTCAACTCCTCCTGAATGCTTGGCCTTAACCCATTAAGGTATTGGGCAACTTTCTCCTTATCAACTTCTGCATGGCCTGTTCTGATGAGGAGTCGATAGAACTCCTTTGTATACTCTTGAACAAATCTTCCTGCTTGCTTCAAACTTTGCATTTTCTTTAGTAGGTCAAGCTCATAATCAATAGGAATGAACTGTCACTTCAATTTATCCACCATCCGATCCCATCTCATGATTTTATCTTTCCCTCTTCTATTTTGCTCCAATTGAATTTCTTGCCACCAAATCTTCGCATGACCTCTCAATCTAGCCTTCACAAATTTGACCCTATCAAGATCCTCAGCATCTTCATACTCAAAATATTCCTCACATTCATTGATCCAGTCGATCAGTTCCTCTAGGTTAAGATTTCCAAAAAATGTAGGAACCTCAATCTTAGGTCTTTTCCCAATCTTGGAAATTGCCTGAAAAAGTCTTTCTTCCTCCTGATTCACAATTTCAGCTTCTCCTTCTTGATATTATTCTTTAGCTTCATCCTTACTTTCATCTTTGACATTAAGATTCATTCCTCTATGAATCTCTTCTTGCAATGCTCACACTTGTCTCTGCAGCTCTCTAACCTCAGGTGTCACAGCACTAGCTCTTCCACCACGTTCTCTTCGTGGAGGCATTTTTGCGATGTGCACTGAAACCCTAACCACGGTACTGGTGCAAACTACCTCACAATTGGTGATCTGTTTACACACTCAAGAACTCCGGCTCTAATACCACTTGATGAAGGGTGCTCCCCTTAATACCACAAACACATAACAGAAATAGAGAAACAATAACAATAATATGCAAGAATAGAAAATTGGCTTCTTATTATCTCCACAAATGTGGAATTACAAACTTTCAAAATTACAATATGCAAAGCCACATGGGCATTCCCTTAGAATATTCTGTAGGAAAAAGCCTCAAATCAATACCTAGATCTACTACCTAGAACTGCCTTAGACAACACGGCGGGCCTTCTTTATATAAGCATTTTCCACCGCCCGAGAAGGTTCTAGAAATTTAGCCCTAAGGGCCGACCAAACTTAGAATTATTTTATTTTTCAATTTATTGCATCAAAGTCAGCTCAAAATAACTTTTGAAACCTAAACAGAAATTTTGAAGGAAAATTATTTTTTGCCATTTTAGGTGACCCAACTTTCAGAGACCATAAGTCATCACCAGTTGACCTGATTGACTATTATAACCCCATTTTAGAAATGCCACGAAGTGCTCTATAGGCTTGACCCACGCAAGCACCCGTCACCCAAATTTTTGACCTCATTCGGGGTCTCTAAAGACTTCAAAATTGAGTTCAAAGTTTCTGTACCCTACTACCAATACCGAAAATCTTCAATATCTTCAAAACTAGACCTGATCTAGCCATGAAACTTTACTGGTAGGCTGATATGACTGAGATGAACCTCCACATGTAGAAATCAGAACATTCTGAGATTTATGACCAACTTACTAAAAAAATAGAAAGTTTCCATAAATAGCAGCTTTGCACAAGATAGCCCTTATTAAAAAGAAAAATAGAAATATTTTTGGGTGATGCAAGATTGCTCTTACACCCAGGATGCTCTTGCATCACCCCCCCTCTCAGTGTTTCCATTCCTAACATCCTTATGTCAGCTTGTGAAATCAATGCAAGCTCTTAATTCTCTTTCTTATCTTCATGAACTATCTTGTTATTCATCTTGTCTATAATAACAATGAATCCAATTTCTTCTTCACTAGATTCTTCATCTAAAACTCCATCTCTAGCATAGTAGCATTCCTTAGAATACATAGGCTTGTAATCCTTTTTGCACTTTCTGGCTCTAGTGGGACACTTAGATGTAAAGTGACCGATCTTATTACATGAAAAGAACTTAAATGGTAATTGACCTTCATGTTTTCCTTTTCCTTTCTTTTCTCTTTTAGAAATCATAGCAATAAAATCATCTAATGTTTTCTCTTCATCATCATCATCAAAATTACCAGAAGTGTTTGCAGATTTCTTACCATGAATTGTTACTTTAAAAGTTGTCTCACTCTTTGGTTCTTTCTTCAATCTTGAAATCTCAAAAGCTGAGATTTTGCTGATTAGGGTTTCTCTCTTGAAATTTGATGTAAGCTGGATGGTCTCATCAAGGATGTTGATCTTTCTTTCATATTCTAGAGTAAGAGTAGTCATCAACTTATCCATAATATTTTCTTCTGAGATCTCTCCACCATTGTTCCTGATTCCAACAACTGCTTCATTTATCCTTTGATTGTTAGCTCTGATGTTTTCCTTAGGTAGCATATCTAATGCATTGTACCTTTTCTTCCATGTCTTTTTGAGTGCATCCTTTTCTTGTTTGTCTCCTCCAAATATGTCTTCTAGGTGATTCCATATTTTGTGGGTTGTATCCACCTTTTTTATTTCTAAAAACTCACCATCAGATAGGGCACTAATAAGGGATTCTTTAGCAATAGCATTATGATGAAACAATTCCTTTTTCCTAGTAGTAGCATCTTCTTGTGCAAGGTCTTCTAGGGTAGGTATCTTAGCTACTTTGATAGTCACATCAAAAACTTCAAAAGAAATGCACTGCAAATGAGTCACCATCTTGTTCTTATAATCAAGATAATTCTCTCCATCCAACTTAGGACATTATTTCTTGAAGTACAACATTTGATCAACCTCAAGCTATTAAACTTTCTCCCTGAGGCACTTGGCTCTGATACCAATTGTTAGGAATAGTCCCAAGAGATAACTAAGAGGGGGGGTGAATAAGTTATCTACAAGATTCAATTATTTATCGAATTGAGTATACTTAAACATAAAGCATAAACACAATGAAAGAACACATGAACACAACACCAATATTTTCATTATGGAAAAACCCAAATAGGTAAAAACCCCGGTGGGACTTGATACCCACTAATATTTTGTACTAGTGTATAATGTTCCTTGTTAGAAGATCCTTTACCCTGTTAGGAGTAGCTTTATAGTATATTAAGTATAATAGACCTAGTCAAGTGTATGACCTTGTTAGGAATCTTTTACAATTGTCACTGTCAGGGGAGAGGACGCACTATCCAAGAGGTCACTGCTCAAATGGGTGAAGACTACAACCTTCTGAATAATAGATACACACTATATCTGGATCTTGGTGAACTACACTTTGACCTGTTGTCTAGATCAGTTCCAATGAATAGCACAAATACTTTACTTGGTCACATAGACCTTCTTCTTTATGGATCAACACTTTGCATACTCTTCTCTACTCTGCTTAATCAACTATGAACCGCACTTCAATAGTCACAAATGACTACCTATAAATATCTTTCCTCCAAGTGATATAAATAAGTTAGCCTATTAGAACCACCTTGAAATTATAGTTGAGAAATCATAAAAAACTCTAACAAACATTTTGTTAGCTCTACTATGCACACAACACATTCTGGGACCTATCTAATAAAATAATTGTAGATGCACGCAACACACTGTCAGCTCTACCAAAATAACTAGAACTTTCTCTATAGGCTGAATTAACTTATGCACTCTTAACCAAACATCAATAACACTTCTCCAAGCTTAAATCCAAGGGCGTATACCCTAATGATAGGCACAACTCAAGAACCAATAAAATCTATGTCAGATCTTTTGAATAAACACAAGAAACTGCTGCTAGCGAATAGTGACTACATAACTTCACTTGCGTTCATCATCAGACTATGCATCCATAACTACAAAATCACTAACATGTCTTCAACATATATCCAAGAAAACAAGGCTCCATGATAACTATATGAACAACCATACATAGAACACTATTTGTGACTCTGTCAAGAACACTATTGATAACAACTGTTATATAACTATTTGTACTAATAGTTAACCTATGCGCCCATGATATCATGCTGATATCATGTCCATGCTACATATATTGAAATCTTACTACATAAGACTTCCATGCATGTTACTTTCCATATGTTGTCATCAATGACAAACACACGGTCAGTACTGGCTTGCTGGCAAATCTCCAACAAATCATCCCCTTCAGGTGAACAGGGTACTTGGAATGAAGGCCCTAATTTAATTTATTTTATTTTGAACTAATTTCCTTCATCCCAAAAAGTGGGACACGCTATTGTGATTTCACCAAAAATCAAAATTGAATTTCATTTAACCGTCATTTTCTAGGGAAATTGATCTTTTGTGAAGGCCTTTTAGTTGTCAAAGTTAAGTTCATCAGTTCTCATGATAGCCATTTGACCCTTAATTTTAATCTACTAGATTGATCATATCATTAGATTTGAATTATTTTTGGACCCCTCACCATTTGAGTTTTCAAATATACGGTCCAACTTTGAAGGCTCATATCTTGCTCATTTTGAGGCTTTTTTAAAACAAATTTATTGATTTGTGGTACAAATTTGTGAAATTTCCAATGGTGGTTTTATTTTCTAATTTTGGTATATAGAATTAATAGAAGTCTAATTTTTTGGTGATTGTACCTATGTAATCCTCAATATTGCAACTTCAAAGGCTTCATTCGGGTTCATATGCAGATATTTTAAGATACCATTTTTTTGAAAGTGTATAATTTTTTCTCTACCTATCTAATTTTCTATTAGATTATAGAAATTATGAGTTGACATGTCACTTTTAGAAGATGGTATTTTTGGCCATTTATGATTATTGTAATGCTATGATTTTAGTTAGATGTTTAATAATATTTTTAGATTATAATTTGGTCTCATAAAGATAGTTATAATCGTTAAAATTAGATGACCACTTTTATGTTGTTAGGGAAGTGACAGTTGTATATGCACTATATATAAAGTGCCAAAGTCATTATTTTGAGGGGTTCTTTGATTAAGTTAATTTGGGGGTGGGGGTGTCTTGTGTATTGTGCTTCTCTTTTTCCCTCATGTTCTGTAATTTCAACATCATGGGCTCTCTGAGATTTCCAATTTTAATTCCTTAGAATTATGCTTCTTGGATAATTTATGCATGGAGTGAGCCAATGAAAAATGGATTAACTCATTATATTGATGTAACCAACTAGACCATATGCCAAAATTGATCCTAATGATAAATTAGAATGAAAGACTAAAAATACCATGACACTTAGAACATTGATGAAGTATGTATCAAAGGATCTCATCTTTCATATTGAAAAATGTACCTTAGTCATACAAGGTTGAGAAAAATTTGGTTAGCTGTATGGCCAAATTTACAAGTATAGGAGCTAAAATCTCACTAGAGAGTTCAACAATTTAGATCCCAAGGACTTTGATACAATCAAATACTATGTAACTAAAGATACAAAGCTTATATAAAAACTTAAGGATTGTGGCATAGACAAAAATGATGCATAACTAATATATAATTTGTTAAAAAAAACTTCCATGAGATTATAAAACATTTTTTTCTAGCCTCTAAACTTATAAGTTGACCATGGGCGCTTCATACACTATGCCCCTATTTTATACCTTCACCAAAATGTTGATGTTAGAGATATCAAAATTGATGAACATTGAGACTCTCAATTCTTCAAGGTCCAAGGATTTTGTAGCTAATCATGAAAATCAAGGGAATCAAAGAATTGGTTCCTACAAGAAGAGGAAAAAATAGTAGAAAAAGACACAAGAAGATAAAGAACAATCAATCTCCTCACAACTAGGAAATTATTCATATTCCTACAATAAGGGAATTTTTTTAGGAGCAAGAGACCACCTCTAGCATATTGCAAGAAAAGTTGTCATGATGAGAATCATTTCCACACTAAGAAAATTGTTTAGTTCAAAAATATTATAAAAAGGAAAAAAAATGATTTTACAAATACCTACAAAGAGAAGGATTTATGACCCTCCACTTCCTCATAGTCAAAAGAAAAAGGGAAAGAATTTTTGGCAACTAAAATTTCTTCATATGAATGACCACTTGACTTGGGTGCCAATTAACACATGTGTTCTTAGAATGGACAATTTTATTGATTAGATCTATATAAGGTACTCCACATTCTCCTAGGAAATGAAAATAAAGAGGAATTTTACGATAAAGGTTTTGTAGACAAGGATGATTCATCATTTGAAAGTAATCTATTAATATTATTTATAACAATAGAGAGGAGGGTGAATCAATTGTTCTCAGGTCCAGATGTACCAATTGAACTTTTAAACACTTCAACAATCTTAGATCTAATCACCAACACAACTCAGTCTCTAAAGTATATATATCAAAAACATATAACATGCAGTTCACTATCCAAAAGTAATTAACTTGTAGAATATAGAAATATTCACATCAAAAAATTCACACAAGTATAACACCAGGATTTATAGTGGAAACCCAACTTGGAAAAAACCACTTTGTAACATGTTACTAATATTTTCACTCGTCTAAAGTGAGCTATGTGAAAATCCAACCTTGTTAAAGGTTTACAAACACACTGCTAGGTTTGACCTTGTTAGTGGGTTTAAAAACTCTATCAAAAGTGACTTGGTTAAACGATTTAAGTACATTTCATTAGAATTCCAGCTTGATTAAAATATTTAAACAATGACTCTTAGGTCAACCTTGATTAAAGGATTTAGACTGATACAATGGTTAGAAAGTAAAAGTAGTTTCTGATCTAAAAAATATACAACTCGATTTGCAAATAACAGATCCACTTCACACATATATGTTGATTTACTGACTAAGATCCATTTCCATCACCATCACTGATCTGCTAGGAATTCACTTCAAGAAATCACAAATCTGATCAACTCCTTCACAATTTCACCTTCAACCTTCTTTCTAGACTTATCAGGTAAAAACATTAACAACTTTAGCCCATTATATAACCTCACAATTAGGTTTTCCTTTATACCTCTTCAATTAGGTAGATCCATCTTTTCCCACTTGATCTCCTCTATAGATCTTAGGTTTAGGTCAAATTCATAGAATCCTTCCAACATTTAAGTTCTTTATTCTTCCTTCTAGATACATCTTCAAACTTCTCGCTAAATCCATAATAAAAGGATTCACCATGCATTAAATTCTTCATAAAATCAATTAATAAAGTCAACACAATTTACATATCCCAAGAATTCAACTATGTCGACTGGGAATCTCAATTATTTTTCCAAATGTAAATTACTAATACTCAGTCAATACTATTGGAAAGTTGACTTTAGTAGTATATATGACTAAGTCTCATGTGTCATTATGCAAACAAAGTCATATGAAGTTTTGGTGCCAGGGCACTAACTTTGAAGATCAAAATTTGGCTAAGTATGAAAGACAGAGCAGACCGTAAAGTACCTGATGATCAAAACATCAAAGAACATGTTTATGATAGAGTTTTGGTATGCAACCTTGGATATAAAATTTTGAGTATGTTGCCATGCTAAGTCTAAGAACACATGGTTAGATATGACAGCATGAAGAAGTTACATCAAGTCTATGTGACACAGTCAGTAAGCAACATAACAGAACAGAGCATGGAGGTGACAGATAGTATTTTGATTAGCGTATATTATTCTATTTTGTAAAGTCTATGTGCCTATTTTAATTGTGTTATAAACATGTTAATATCATTGTATGTAAAAAATCTTGAGCCAATTAACTTGGAAGCATTGTATGTGTTAAGTTATAGGCTGACCTAGTAGTTAGTTTTGGTTGCATCTATTTAGCATGTATATATGTGACGTGCTTTTGCATTTAAGGAAGAGATGACATATAGAGAAGAGAAGAAGTATGAAAAGTATGTATTAGAGTAGTAAGAATGATATAGAGCTTTAGAAGAGGTTAAAGCGTCAACACACAAAAGGAACTGACCAAATGATAGTGTCAAAGCAATAGTTCACCTTGCAGATATAGTGTGTGTCTGATAACTAGGAGGTTGTAGCCTTCTTCATTGAGTAGTGAGCTTTGGCAGTGAGCCATCCACCCCTTATATGGCTTGTTACTTATAGACTCTTAAACAAGTCATTATACTCATCATTGTAATGACTTCTCCTAATAGGGTAAAGGAACATTAACATGTTCATAATACAAAGTACAATTATAGTGGATACTAATTCCCACTGGGGTTTTCCTTTGGCCAAGGTTTCCCTGTAAACATTTCTTGTGTTATGTGTTATGGTTGAACACTTTATTTCCTTTGCTATTCATTTTAGTATTTAAGTAATTGAGTTAAGTTTCAAGAATTGAAAATTAAATATAGAACACTGATTCACTACCCCCCTCTTAGTGTTCTCATTCCTAACAATTGGTATCAGAGTTTTGGTCCTCTAAAGATAAGTTTAACCACTTGAGGAGATCATGGTTTTTGAAAATATTTGAAAGATTTTTCTACAAGTGATTTAGGAAAAATGGTTAAAAAACTAAATGAGGAAAACACATCTCTGAAGGAATAGATTGAAGAATTGGATGAAAAGCTATTTAACAATCAAGAAGCCTATGTAGAATAGGTCAAAGAAAGAAAGCAGTTAGATGAAGAACTGAGGCAAGTAAACATGAAAATATTGGAGTTAGAAAACATCAAGAAAAAGATGCAATCTAAGCTAATAGAAGCAACAAACCATATTGATAGATTTCACACAAGTTCTGATCTAATAGAGTCATAGTTGTATGCACAAAAGATTAAAGGAGATACTAGTGGTATTGGATTCAATGAAGAAAAAAATCAAATCAATGATATGCGAGAAAGAATGAAAGCACCAGAAGAATCTACAGAAGCTAAAAAGACTTAAAATCATACTGAAGCTAAAGTAGAACCATCTAAAGATGAATGCAAGCCAGTAAACCAAACTTTTTATGCCTATAACAAGCATGGACATATAGAAAGAGATTGTAAAGAGGTAAGACCTTTCAATGGTTATTTTTATTCATGCAATAAATTTGGTCATAGAGCTATGAATTATAGATCAAATCAAAGAAGTCAGACACAACATAATCAGAGAAATCAACCTCAACAAAGTGTTAGAAGTCCTCTGAGGATCACATGTCAGATATGTAATTACAATGGTCACATAGCTAGACAATGTCGTATGGTAGCCCACATCACTGCACCAAAGGATACAAGGCCTCCAGTCATTTTTCACTCTTGTAACAAGGTTGGACACATCTCAAAATTTTGCAGATGACAAGTGCAAAGACAAGAAAGACCTGATAAGTCTCAAGGATCAATATTGGATGAATATGGAGAAGTCAACTTTGTGAAAGCTACAAAAGATGTGAGAAAGATTTGGATGGAAGTAAAGAAAGATAATTTGAGTGCCAAAATAGTAGATGCATCCTCAGTGGATGCACCTTCTACTTCTAGATAAATGACCCTCGTGGTCATAGGGGGAGCTAGATAAGCTCTAGACCCTTATGTAGCTGGTATACTCACCCTCAGAGTATGCACCTTTGGTTTTAGTTGTTTTGTTTCTATTTGATGTTGTATTAAAGATCACACATCCTGATTAACAACAAGAATGGAGATTGGAATTCACTGATCAAAACTCATGTTTACGCAGCAAGAATTAATTGCAGATAGTTGATTTATAAGTCATCAAAGATCTATTATCTTCACTTTTTCATTCAAGATCAAGCCTTTGGAGAGTACATGAGATCATAGAAGCTAGTATTGAATGATTGAAGTTGTTTTCATCAAGAAATAAGTGTTTAAATTATTGTGGAACCCTAGCTTAGATGTAACATTTTAGAAATCCTTTGAAACCCTACTTAAACATTGAATCAAGTAATGGGAACTCCAGTTGTATTTGATGTCATAGAGAGGAAGAGATATGTATTCAAGAAGCATCCATTTAAATTAGTGCTAGATGACCTAGAAGGAGTATTCTCTATAACTCCGATGGGAGTTATGCACATAGAAGATATTCAAACTTACGCCTATTGCAAGAAGGAACCTATAGGAGTAGACATGACTTTCAAGGATGAATTCACACACTTATCAAATAATGCAATAATTGAATTTGTGACTATGTATGAATTATATGAGTCAGAATGGATCAAGATGCTTCTTAGTAGAATTCATGATGATCTATTTTGAATTGGAGAAGTTCCTATTCACATAACCAAAAATCTCATTTATGAGATGATTGAAATTTCCAAGATCGACACCATTCTTCCTACTGGTAAAGATGTCAGGAAACAAGCTGAGTAGGTTTGTAAGTCCCAGAGTGAAAAGCGTGACATGAAAATTGAGCCTATAGAGGAAAAGGATATCAAACTAATGGATATGATCCTTGGATACAAGTTTCAACATGCTAATAGAGTGAACAGTGTATCTGTGAAAACAATTCTGGAAGCTATAAGGATAGTGAAGGAAAATGGAGAGTTTAACCTTTGTGAATTCTTGTGTGCATAGTTGTTAGACAACACTAGAGCCATAAAGCATGACAAAAGAAAAGTGTTTAGATTTGGTTCATTGATCATCTACATGTACTTTCACATTGTTGGTAAAGTATCTAATTGTTATCTTGACAAGAGCCCACCTACATTTCCTCAAATCTCATTTAAGGAAACATCAAAGAGTAGCTTGGAGGATTTCACGGATCCTAAAATCAAAACATTTAGAATCAAGATGCAGACAAGGTACATGATACCTGAAAAGATTTTAGAGAAGTATAAAGATACTATATGCTTCATGGTGGAAATTGATATCACATGCATGGAAAAAATTGAGCCTAGGAAAAAGTGGATTCATCCACTTGGATATGAAGTAGAGGAATACATTTTGGAAGCTTATGCAGAAGTCCTCCTATCAGTGCCTAAGGATCCAAATGAACCTAGATGGATAAGTCATGAAGAGAAGACAAGACAAGTAGACTCTATCTTATATAGTTCTCTGACAAAGAGAAAGACATCAAGGATTACTTTAGACACCCTAAAAAATTCATGGTCTCACCAAAGAAGACTTGGACAAATCAAGGGAAGCCAAGATTTCCAAACAACTTGAGAGTGCAACCTCATCTAAAGTGAAAATAGAGAAATCTAATGATCCAAAGGTAAAGAAGAAAAAGATTGATGATAGCACCTTTGCACCCATAACCATAATTGATCTAGAGTCTACTCAACCTCTCGAGCCAAGTAAGATGCCTAAAAGGAAGAAACAGACTAGAGCAAGCCACCCATCATTAAGGAGAACCCGAAGCAAAGGGAAAAACACTCAAGCACCTCATAAGGTAGGATTTAGACTGAATCTACAAGTCTTGAGAACAAGAGTAGTTCATGAAGGAAGGATAGATCAAATAGAAAAGTTTTATGACAAGTATCATGAGATTGAAAAATCAGAGATTCATTCTATAATTATCATGCACATGATTAAGTTCAAAAAGATAGTTTTTGAACTTAAGATAGTCATTCCTAATAATGTATGGAACATTTTGGATTCTTTAAAGAGACAAGCCTTATAAGAGGATTTTAGGATAAGAGAAAAGACAATGGATGGAAACCTTCCTATCTGTTCACTAGAAGAGAAAACATTGTTGCTAGATTTGGTAAAGCCGTATCTAAGAACCAAAACTAGAATTATGTAGATAATGAACAAAGAGTATGAATTAGTTGTGAAGGAGATACAAAAGGCATTTGAGAAAGTGTTCTTGGATAGACACATGTATCCACCTTTTGCGCTTGCAACCCAAGTTCCCTCCAAGAAAGGAAAAGACTCTAAGATCCCAAATGCACCTATCATAGGTCCACAAGAATCTACACCCATGCCTAAAGCTAAGGATGAAACAATTGTGATTGATAATGTTGAAATTGTTAGGAATCATCCCAAGAGATAACTGAGAGTGGGGGGGGGGGGGGGGCTGAATCAGTTATCTACAAGATTTAATTCATTATCTAATTAAGTATACTAAAACATAAGCATAGACACAATGAAATAACACAAGAACAAAACACCAATATTTCAGTTACGGGGAAACCCAAATAGGTAAAAACCCCAGTGGGAATTCATACCCACTAATATTCTATACTAGTGTATAATGATCCTTGTTAGAAGATCCTAAACCCTGTTAGGAGTTTCTTTAAAATATATCAAGTATAGTAGACCTGGTCAAGGGTCAGACCCTGTTAGGAGTCTTTTACAATTGTCCTTGTTAGGGGAGAGGACGCACTATCCGAGAGCTCACTGCTCAAAGGGGTGAAGGCTACAACCTTTTGAATAATAGATACACACTATATCTAGATCTTGGTGAACTACACTTTGACCTACTTTTTGGATCAGTTCCAATGAATAGCATAAGTACTTTAGTTGGTCACATAGACCTTCTTCTGATGGCTCAAAACTTCTCACACTTTTCTCTGCTCTGCTTAATCAACTATGAACCACACTCCAACAATCACAAATGACTTCCTATAAGTATCTTTCCTCTAAATGATATAATCAAGTCAGCCTATTAGAACCACCTTGAAATCATATTAGAGAAACCATAAAAAACTCTAAAAAACATTTTTTCAGCTCTACTATGTACGCAATAGAATCTGGGACCTATTCAATAAGATAATTATAGACAGACGCTACACATTGTTAGCTCTTCCAAAAAAATAGATCTTTCTCTATAAGCTGACTTAACTCATGTGCTCTTAACTAAACATCAATAACTCTCCTCTAAGCTTAAATCCAAGGGTTCATACCCATAGGATAGGTGCAACTACATAAGCAATAAAATCTCTATCGGCTCTTCTGAATAACCACATGAAACTGCTGCTAGAGAATAGTGACTACATAAATTCACTTCTACTCATCAACAGATGATGTGTCCATAAATAAAACATCAATAACATGTTTTCAACATATATCCAAGTGTGCAAGGCTCCATGATAACTATATGGACAACCATACATAGAACATTGCCTGTTACTCTATCAGGAACATTGTTGATACAAGTTGTTATATAACTGTATGTACTAATAGTTAACCTCTACACCCATGATATCATCCTGATATCATGTCCATGCTACATATATGGAAAACTTACTTCATAATACTTCCATGCATGCTACTTTCCATATTTTGTCATCAATGACAAACATACAGTCAGTACTGGCCTATAGGAAAATCTCCAACAATCTCCCCCTTTGGCATTGATGGAAACATGTGGAATGAAAAACCACCATCAACCCAAATGAGCATTTCTTTTATAACATTCTCCATTTCCTCTTCAAAACTCCCCCAAAGATGAATCCTTCATCTTCTACAATATTTTCTAATATTCTCCATTTCCTCAACAAAACTGCTGTCATAACTGAATGTTGCTTCCCCTAAGTAAATTACTCCTCTTTTTTCTTGTTGTTTTTCATGACTCTCTAGATTACTCCCCCTTTGACATCAATGGAAAAGGGTGTCATTCATTTTAAGCATTGATACTACTCCTGAGGTAGATTAGTCAACCTTCCATCAGTCCCTGAGGACTGATGCCTTTCCTCCTTTCTTCTAACCAGAATTAGGGAAGGGAATGAATCCCATCTTCTCCCTGAGATACTCAAAAGTATCATTACATAAGGGCTTTCTGAATATATCTGCCAACTAATCTTTAGTATTCACATAGTCACACATGACTTCTTTCTCTACTACTTTCTCTCTTAGGAAGTGATACTTGATCTCAATGTGCTTTATCTTTGCATGCATCATAGGGTTCTTTGACATATTGATAGTGCTAGTGTTATCACAATGAATAAAAATAGGATAATCAATCTGAATTCCAAAATCCTTTATCATTTTCTTGATCCAAACAATTGTAGAACAATTCAAGGCTCCTACAACATACTCTGCTTTTGTTTTTGACTGAGAAATATAATTTTGTTTCTTTCTTGTCCAAGTGACAAGTCTATCACCAAGAAACACTGCTCCACCTGATGTACTTTTTATGTCATCAACACATCCTGCCCAATCTACATCAGTGTACACATGAAGCTCAATATTTTCTTAATTAGGATACCATAGACCATAATCTATTGTGCCCTATAAGTATCTAAATATTATCTTTACTGCCATGAGGTGACTTTGTTTAGGCTTTGCTACAAATCTTCCAACTATGCGAATTGCATTGGAAATATCAGGTCTAGTTTGAGTAAGATATACGAGTTTACCAATCATAGACTTATACAGTTTTATATCTACTACTGGTGAGTGATCTTCTTTTGTAGTCTTGCATCCATTGATCATAGGGGTTCCCAGTGGCTTGCAATCATCCATCTTGAATCTATTTAGTATCTTTTTCACATATTTTGACTGATTAATAAAAATTCCTTTTTCTATCTGCTACACATTTAGTCTCAAAAAGTATTTGATAGGACCAATCATACTCATCTCAAACTCATTCTACATTTCTTTGGAAAATTCAATAATGAGTTTGTCATTACCTCCAAAGATAATATCACCAAAAAATATAGCTACAAGTAGTAGACCTTCATATGTCTCTCTAACGAATAGATTACAATTTGTTGTTCCTTTCTTTAATCCAATTTTTTTAAGCATCCATCTAGTCTCTCATACCATGCTTTAGGGGCTTGCTTAAGTCCATATAGGGACTTCTTCAATCTTAATACCATAGCAGGTTTATCTGATAAGGTGAATCCTTCTGGCTACTCAATGCATTTTTCTTCTTTCAAATCTCCATTCAGGAATACTGACTTGACATCCATCTGATAAAATTTGAAGTTTTTGACTGTAGCATAAGCTAGAAATAACTTAATAGCTTCTAATCTTCTCACAGGTGCAAATGTGTCTAAATAATCAATGCCTTCTCTCTACGCATATCCCTTACATACTAGTCTTGCTTTTTTTCTTACTACTGTACCATCTTCATTCATCTTGTTTTTGAATATCCATTTTGTTCCAATCACATTCTTATCACTAGGTCTTAGGACCAGTTCCTAAGTGTTATTCTTAATAATTTGATGAAGTTCTTTCATAGCATCATGTCAATTTGAATCATTACAAGCATCTTCAACACTTAAAGGTTCAATCTGAGATAGTAAACATGCCGCTTCACTGCTAGCTAAGTTCTTTGCTTGTGATCTTGTTAAGACTTTTCCACTCTAATCTCCAATGATGTCTATCTTGGAATGATTTCTTGAAGTAAATTTTGGAACTTTAGGTGATGTTGAATCATCGACCTTAGGATTATTCTCTTCACTTGTCTTAGGGTCATTGAATAACACAACAATATTGTCAAACATTTCTTCAATAATTGTCTCACTAGTGGAGGGTCTAGGTTCTTCTTCAATCATGGGTGAGTAATCATGATATCTTTCTTGAATCATAAACTTTTCATCAATATTAGCATGAACACTTTCTATGATCTTTTTCAATCTTAAATTGAAACATCTATAAGCTTTACTTTTAGTAGAGTAACCAAGAAAAATACCTTCATCACTTCTTGCATCAAACTTGCCTACTGCTTCATCCCTCTTGATGTAGCACTTGCTTCCAAATATTTTGAATTATTTTACTATTAGAACATTACCAAACCATAGCTCATATGGTGTTTTGTCAGCGCTTGACCTTAATTGAATTCTATTGATGGTATAGACTGCTATATTGATCGCATCTCTCCAATAGGTGTGTGCAACTTTTCCTTCTATCATGATGGTGTGCGTTGTATCAAGAATGATCCTATTCCTTCTCTCTGCAATTCCATTCTGCTGAGGGGTTCTAGGTGCACTTAACTATCTCTTTATGCCATGTTCTTTGTAGCACTCATAGAATCTATCAGAGGTGAATTCTCCTCCTTTATCTGATCTCAAACATTTTATCTTTAGTCCAGATTCATTCTCAACCTTAGCTTTGAATATTTTGAACTTGTCAAAAGCTTCTGACTTATCTTTGAAGAATGCAACCCACATCATTCTAGTATAATCATCAAAAAACAAAATGAAATACCTTTTACCATAGTACGATCATTTTTGAGTTTGACCACATAAGTCTGTATGAATCAAATCCAGCTTGTTCTCTACTATGTTCTTCTTGCTACTGAATGAATTTCTCACATGCTTTCCCATCACACATTCCCTACATATAGTATCAACTGGCTTTCCTATGCTAGGTAGATCTCTTACTGCCTTTACATTTCTTATCTTTACTATGTTATCAAAGTTGATATGAGAGTCTTTTATGCCACAACCAATTGTCATTAACTTTAGCAACAAAACAACTTGCTTTGGAATTGAGTTGAAAAACATTACCTCTTGTCTTTGAGCCTGATGCAATCATAACACCATCTTTCTTGTTAATGATGCACTTGTCATCCTTGAACTCCAACTGATAGCCTTTTTCGAGTAACCGTCTAACATTGAGAAGGTTATGTTTCAAACCATCAACATAAAGAACATCATCAGTACTATTCTTTCCATCCAAAGTGATGGCTCCTCTACCAACTCTTGGTTTAGGAGTGTTGTCTCCAAATATGACCATACCACCATTGTATTTGTCCAAATGAACAAACCTTCCTTTATCACCTATCATGTGATGTGGACAACCACTATCTATAATCCAATTTGTCCTTATGTCAACTTGTGAAATCAATGCTAGCTCTTGTTCCTTTTTATCATCTTTATGAATTGTCTTATTATTAATTTTGTCTATAATAGAAATGAATCCAATTTCTTCTTCACCAGATTAATCATCTAAAACTCCATCTCCAGCATAGTAGAATTCCTTAGAATACTTAGGCTTGTAATCCTTTTTGAACTTTCTAGCTCTAGTAGGACACTTAGATGCAAAGTGACTGATTTTATTACATGAAAAGAATTTAAATGGTAATTGACCTTCATATTTTCCTTTTCCTTTCTTTTCTCTTTTGGAAATCATAGCAATGAAATCATCTAGCATTTTCTCTTCATCATCATCATTAAAATTACCAGAAGTGTTTATAGATTTCTTACCATGAACTGTTTCTTTGAAGTTTGTTTCACTCTTTGGTTTTGTCTTCAATCTTGAAATCTCAAAAGATGAGATTTTTCTGATCAAAGTCTCTCTCTTGAAATTATATCTAAGCTACCATGTCTTATCAAGGATGTTGATCTTTCTTTCATATTCAGGAGTGAGAGTAGTCATTAACTTGTCGATAATGTCCTCCTTTGAAATCTCTCCACCATTGTTTTTGATTCCATCAACTACTTCATTTATCCTTTGATTATAAGCTCTATTTTTTTCTTCAGGAAGCATCTCTAATGCATTGCATCTTTTCTTCCATGTCTTACTACACACATCCTTTACTTGTTTTTCTCCTTCAAATATGTCTTCTAGGTGCTTCCATATTTTGTGGGTTGTATCTACCTTTTTTATTTCTAAAAATTCACCATCAGATAGGGCACTGATAAGGACTTCTTTAGAAATAGCATTCTGATGAAACAATTTCTCTTTTCTACTAGTAGCATCTTCTTGTGCAAGGTCTTCTAGGGTAGGTATCTTGGCTGCTTTGATAGTTACATCAAAAACTTCAAAACCAATACATTGCAAATGAGTCACCATCTTGTTCTTCCAATCAAGATAATTCTCTTCATCAAACTTAGGACTTTCTTTCTTGAAGTATGCCATCTGATCAACCTCAAGCTATTAAAATTTCTCTTTGAGGCACTTGGCGTTGATACCAATTGTTAGGAATAGTCCCAAGAGATAACTAAGAGGGGAGGAGTGAATCAGTTACGAGGAAACCCAAATAGGTAAAAACCTCGGTGGACTTAATACCCACTAATATTTTATACTAGTGTATAATGATCCTTGTTAGGAGATCCTTAACCCTGTTCGGAGTTTCTTTACAATATATTAAGTATAGTAGACCTAGTCAAGGGTTGGACCCTGTTAGGAGTCTTTTACAATTGTCCCTTTTAGGGGAGAGGATGCACTGTCTGAGAGCTCACTATTCAAAGAGGTGAAGGCTACAACCTTTTGAATAATAGATACACACTATATCTAGATATTGGTGAAATTTTCTTTGACCTTCTATCTAGATTAGTTCCAATGAATATCACAAGTACTTTACTTGGTCACATAAACCTTCTTCTGATGGCTCAACACTTCACACACTCTCTTCTACTCTACTTAATCAATTCTGAACCACACTACAACAATCACAAATGACTCCCTATAAGTATCTTTCTTCTAAATGATATAATCAAGTTGGCCTATTAGAACCACCTTGAAATCATATTAGAGAAACCATAAAAAACTCTAACAAACATTCTGTTGGCTCTACTATGCACACAACACAATCTGGGACCTGTTCAATAAGATAATTGTAGACACATGCTACACATTTTCAGCTCTATGAAACAACTGGATGTTTCTCTATAAGATGAATTAACTCATGCACTCTTAACTGAACATCAATAACTCTCCTCTAATAAAAAATCCAAGGGCACATACCCATAGGATAGGCACAACTACATAACCAATAAAATCTCTGTCGACTCTTCTGAATAACCACAGGAAACTATTGTTGGTGAATAATGACTGCATAACTTCACTTCTATTCATTAATAGACTATGCATCCATAACTAAAACATCACTAACATGTCTTCAAGATATATCCAAGTGCTCAAGGCTCCATGATAACTGTACATACAACCATACATAGAACACTGCCTATTACTCTGTCAAGAACACTGTTGATGCAAGTTATTATATAACTATCTATACTAACAATTAACCTCCACACCCATGATATCATGCTGATATCATGTCCATGCTACATATACTGAAAGCTTACTTCATAAGACTTCCACACATGCTACTTTCCATATGTTGTCATCAATGACAAACATACAATCAGTACTGGCCTGCAGATGAATCTCCAACAAAAATCACCATGGTGACAACAGATAATGAACTAGATAAGTTTGAAGAAAATTTTGTTAGTACAAAAGGAGCTGAGATCCTATGTGGTGAAGACACACCTAAGAAACAAGAAGAAGTACAAATTGAATACTTAACAATATAGGAAGAAGAGAAAGAAGATGAACCCAAAGAAGAGGTTTCTGTTGAGATACCAAGGAAGGTAAAAAGTGAATTCATGGATTTAATTCAAGGCACACTCCTTACTCCTAAATCATCTATTTCATTGTTTTCAAGTTTGACTCCTGATATAACCAGTTTAGACTCATGGGGAGAAGAAGATCTGATGAAAATGTGTTATCTATGGAAAAATAAAAAGAGAAAAAAGTAATGAGAAATCCATTATTTGTAGAATCAATTAGCATACTAAACAATTTACTACCTGAAGATAAGAAAGTGATAAGTGTTCATTTAGTGGATGATGTTAACAACATCCTATCAAGCTTCAAAGAAAATTTCTCAAGTCTAGAAGAATTAGCATCAAATATTGTAGAAGAGAAATATATTACGAAAAGGTTGAATGAATTGATAGTAAACTTCTCACTTGACCTTAATTCTCTAAAGGATGGTCAAGCTATGCTGAAGGAGTTAGCAGCAAAAGGAAGGAAAATAATTGCTAACTACATAAAAAAAAACTAACTCACCTTAGACCTATCTAAGAAGATTCAAGAAGAAGAATATCTAATGGCATCAGTAAGAAAATTAGTGTTAGATCCCCCACAAGATATAAACATGTGTAATAATGTCTATCAAGGTCAAATAGACAAAATCGAGAAGGCAGAAAAAGAGATAGAAAAGTTAAGGTCGAGACAAGCACTTTTGAGAAATGCACTTGCGCCCTCATTGGATGTATTAAATTAGAACATCAAGCATATAGATTCTACTATTGTAACATATGATCAAGGTCCCTGTAAAGATTTAGAAAATTTGGAGAAGCTAACCTATGCATTATGCGCCCATCTATAGACAGTTGATGCACTCAAGGTTTTTTGGTAGCAAGAAATAACAAACCTTCATATTGCAAAACCACATGTACTTTCTATGTAAGTACTTATAGATTCATTTTTTGAGCACCTTTTTCATTAATGTCAAAGGGAGACTAGAGTAGGAAAAGAGTATATAGACTAAGGGAGATAAGGAAGATAGAAGAATATATGTACAGTATATAGTATAGGAGAAGATAAAGGATATAAAGTTTTTGTGTAAAGATGTAGTTTAGCAACTTCACCAGATTCCTTTGTTGCCATTAATGACAAAGGGGGAGATTTTTGGAAAGTTCACTTTAGTAGTATATATGACTATATCTGATGTTTTCATTATGGGAAAAAAGTCATATGAAGTTTTGGTGTTAGTGTAGTAACTTAGAAGATTAGAATTTGGCTAAGTATGGAAGATAGAGTAGACAGTAAAGTTCCTGATGATTAGAGCATCAACACACATGTGTATGATCGAGTTTTGGTATACACCCTTGGATATAATCTTTTGAGTATGTTACCATGCTAATTCTAAGAACGCATGGTCAGATGTGACAACATGAATAAGTTACAAGTCTAAGTGACATAGTCAGTAAGCGGCAGAACAAAATAGAGCATGGAGCCGAAAGATAGTATTTTGATTAGCGTATATCATTTTATTTTGTAAGGGATATGTGCCTATTGTAATTGTGTTATAAACATTTTAATATCATTGTATGTAAACACTCTTGAGCCAATTAACATGGAATCATTTTATGTGTTAAGCTATAGGCCGACCTAGTAGTTAGTTTCAGTTGCGTCTATTCAACATGTATATATGTGACATGAGATTTTATATTTGAGAAAGACATGGAATATAGAGAAGAGAAGAAGTATGAGAAGTATGTATTAGACTAGTAAGAATGATATAGAGCTTTATAAGAGGTTAAAGCATCAGTGCACAAAAGGAACTGATCAGACATCAGTGTCAAAGGAGTAGTTCACCTTGTAGGAATAGTGTGTATGTGATAACTAGGAGGTTGTAGCCTTCTTCATTGAGCAATGAGATCTGGTAGTGAGCCATCCACCCTTTTTTATTTATAGAATCTTAATTGAGTCATTGTACTTAGCATTGAAATGAATTCTATTAACAGGGAAAAGGAACATTAACAGGTTCATAATACAAAGTACAATTATAGTGGTTACTAATTCCCACTAGGATTTTCCTTTGGCCAAGGTTTCCCCATAAACATATCTTGTGTTGTGTGTTATGGTTGAATACTTCATTTTATTTTCTATTCATTTCATTATTTAAGTAACTAAGTTAAGTTTCAAGAATCATAAATTAATTATAGAACATTGATTCACCCCCCCTCAGTGTTCCCATTTCTAAAAAATATTGTGTTCATCTCCTTGGTCGGCACTATGTATCTCAGTCATCTCTACAAACTATCTTCCTTAGCTAAAAATGTCTTTCTCGGTAATTTCATGTTCCTCAGAATAAATTGAGGTTTGATCAAGAGTAAATTTCCTTGGTATATACTAGTACTTGGTTGACACTAGCACCACTCGGCTTAAACTAGATTTATTCACTTTTTCTCAGTTAAGCCTACTTCTTGAGTCTTTCTTCCTACTTATATAAACAATACATTATCTTTTCAATGTGCCAAATAATCAAGTACCCATTGAAGTATCAAATAACTCAACCTTTCCTTAGGTTCTCTTGTTATCTCCCTTTCCCTAATCATTTTCATCCATCAATAGATATGGTACTTTCTTAGATAGAAATTTTCTTACCAGTTAAGGTTTGACATCAATGATAATACAACAATTGTTTCAATTTTAGTTTCCAACAATCTCCCTCTTTGGCATTGATGGCAACACCACATGAATAACAGATGATTTACCAACTAATCCAAAAACTTTGTCTGTGCATTAGAAATATTTATAATATCTTTAGCTTCATTCCAATTCATAATGAATTTATCCTTCCTTGACCATTCACACTGTTACTCCCTCTGAATTTTTCCTGTATCTCTCCCTCTGACTCTTTGAATCTTTGAACATATACCTTAGTATTTTCTATTCTTGTGTTTTCATCTGAATCTCTCCTGCTTTGACAATAATGAAAAAGGAGTATCTAGCACTTACATATTCCACATGTAAATGTCATCTTGTCAGTTCACTAATAGTATTTCTCCCTCTTTCATCTTTCTTATGATTGATTATCAGCTTTGCTGTACTTTTCACAACTCTAGGTAGCTCCTAAAGTGTGACCTTTCTTGCGTCAATTTGTCATAGGTTCTATGTAGCATATTTGATGTAGTGCTCCTAGTTGACTAGGAAGCCTTAGTTAGGGGAAGCACCTTTAATTTACCTCTAAGATATTCATGAGCATCCTTAGGTAAAACTTTTTTGAATATCTCTACTAGTTGTTCCTTTGTATTCACATATTCCATTCTCACTTCTTTAACTTATATCAATTTTCTCAAGTAATGATACTTGATACCAATATGTGTAGTCTTTGTGTGCATAACTAGATTCTTTGATACATAGATAGCACTTGTGTTATCATAGAAAATAAGAACTGGCTCAATCATTTCCTCTTTCATTCCTTTCAACAATTTCTTGATCAATACCAAATTTGAATAATTCACTACAGCTACTACATACTCAACTTCTGTTGTAGATTGGGAAATGCAATTATGTTTCTTTCTTGTCTAGGAGACTAATCTCTTTCCTAGAAAGAAAGCTCCACCACTTGTACTTTTCCTATCATCAACATTTCCTGCCTGGACTAGATCAATGTAAACTCTCAGTTCAAATTTCTCATTCTTCTTGTAGCGTACAATCCATAATCTTTTGTCCCTTTTAGATATCTCAATATTCTCTTCACTACCATCATATGATTTTCCTTAGGATTGGCAGAGAATCTTTACATAATCCCAACTTCTAGGGCTATATCTAGTTTGTTGTGGACAACACATTGTAGCTTTCCAATCATGGATCTATATAGGGTTTGATTCACTTTAGCAGTATCATCAATTTTAGATAGTTTATGTCCAATATCCATAGGATTACTTACTAGTCTGGAATCCTCCATACCAAAAGTTTTCAGTATCTCTTTTTCATATTTAGATTGTGTGATAAAAGTACCTTTCTTCATCTGATAGACTTTCAATCCAAGAAATAATTTTATCTCACCAAACATAGACATCTAAAACTCATTTTTCATCTCATTTTAAAATTTGTGACATAGGGAATCTTATCCTCCAAATATGATATCATCCACAAAAAAATTATCTAACAAAATATCTTTACCTTCTTCATCTTTCATATACAGATTAATGTTTTCATTTGTCCTTGTAAATCAAATCTTTATCAAATAATTGTGAAGCCTCTCATACCATGCTCTGGGGGCTTGTTTCAATCCATACATCACCTTGTTCAATTTGCAAACCATATTTTTCTTGTTTGGGTCAACAAATCCTTTAGGTTGTTCAATGTGGACTTCTTCTAATATACCATTCATAAATGCAGATTTGACATCCATCTGATATACTTTGAAATTTCTATATACAACATATGCAAGTAGAGTTCTCACTCCTTCTAATCTTTCTATAGGGGAAAATGTTTCCCCATAGTCTATTCCTTCTTCTTGTGCATAACCCTTGCATACCAATCTTGCCTTGTTCCTTGTGACTTGTCTATGTTCATTAAGCTTGTTTCTAAACACCCATTTTGTTCCAATAACATTCTTGTCTTCTAGTCTCAGCACCAGAGTCTCGATATCATTCTTTTCTATTTGATCTATTTCTTCATTCATATCTTGAATACAGTCTTCATTCTCTAAAGCATCTTTTACCATCTTAAGCTCAAACTCACATAATAATCATGTAGGATCTTTCAACTTAATTGTGGTCAAGACTCTAGATTCCTTATCTCCAATCATTTTCTCAAGCTTATGATTTCTTCTCATATACTATCCCAATGTAGGTTTAAATTTATTTTCTTCTTGATCTTTAGGTTCATCATGCAAATTTTTAGTTTATGCTTCTGATTTCTCGATAGTATCCTTGTGATGCTTGAAAAAATCTTCATGATGCTTGGTAGCATGATCCTGATGCTCGACATTGTTTATCCATGACTCTGCATCTAGTGTAAGTGTGTTACTTTCCTCTCCTTCTTCCATGTACACAAAAGATCTATAATCTTTAGGTTCTTATATTCCTTCTAGCTCATTCTTCTGTACATATTCATCAACTCTCACATTTACACTTTCCACAACTTTTTTAGTGTTAGAATTCAAACACTTATAATCTTTTCTCTTAGTGGAATAACCTAGGAATATGCCTTCATCACTTTTTGTATCAAGATTTCCATTCCTATTATCTTTCAATATAGATCATTTACTCCCAAAGATTCTAAAATATTTCACATTAGGTGCATATCCATGTCATAATTCATAAGGTGTAGCATTTTTACCTTTCTTGATTTATACTCGGTTTAAGGTAGAAATGTTAGGAATGGGAACACTGAGAGGGGGGGGTTGAATCAATGTTCACTATATTTTAACTTTTCACTTTAATCTTTATACTGAACTTAAATGCTTAAGTAATGAATTAAACATTCACATAAACATGAAACATGAAATCAACACATGACACCAATATGGTTACAGGGAAACCCAAATAGGTAAAAACCCAAGTGGGAATTGACACCCACTAATATTCTATACTAGTGTTTTGTAATCCTTGTTAGAATATCCTTAACCCTGTTAGGAGTTTCTTTACAATGCTTTAAGTATAGTATACCTTGTCAAGGGTCAGACCTTGTTAGGATTCTTTTACAATAGTCCCTATTAGGGGAGTGGACGCACTATCCCAGAGCTCACTGCTCAAGTGGTGAAGGCTACAACCTTCTAATCTTAGATACACACTATATCTGCAGAATGAACTATCACTATGACATTACTTGTTAGATCACTTTCTTTGATGTGATGATGCTTTGACCTCTACAAAATCTCTAATACATCTTATAGTTTCTTCACACACTTCTTCTCTACTTATCACAAATCTGTATCAACTTCCATACTGAATACAATGGGTGCATCTTATATTTATACGCGCATACAAAATTAATAATTAGGTCAGCCCTTAAACCTATTACATACAACACTTCCAAGTGAATTGGCTTAAGCATGTTTACAATCAAACATGTATACATGTTGGAAACCTGATTACAATAGGTGCATAGCCTTTACAACATTATAATATAGTCGCAACTCAAAATGATAATTGTCGGTTGCTTACTCTGTTCTTCACTAGGACACACTAGCTGTGCAACTTCAACTAACTGTATCTTTCTCATCCTTGAATATCTAATTATGTGCTCATAGAATAAGCATTAATATAGTCTAACCAACTTAACTTCTATGGTACATACCATAATTCTTCCGTACGCACGTGCGTTGATGCTCTAAGATGGAGGAATTCTATACACTATCCAGTCTTCAACACTTAACTAATTTTTTATCTTCTCTTCAAGTGCACTGACTCCAAACTGCTATATGACTTTATTTCCATAATGAAAACACTATATCAAGTCATATACATTAGTATAGCCAACTTTCCAACAATCTCACCCTTTGTCATTGATGGCAACAAAGGAATATGGCCAAGTTGCTAACTGCCCTTAATACATAAATTTTTTTCTTCTATACATATACTTATATTTCCCTATACATATTATGATCCATATCAATAAACAAATCCCTATTTGACATTAATGAAAAAGGTGTTTCAAAATTGTATCTACATATACTTACTGAGGGAAAATATCTAGATATGCAATCTTTAGGTTCTAGATCTCCTTCTTCCAAAATGAGATCAAAGAGTTTACTATCTGGAGATGGGCACATAATTCATATTGAAGCTTCTCCATCTTCTTAAATTTTTTGGAAGGACCTTGATCATAGGTTATCATGGTGGCATCAATCTCCTTGATGTTCTAATTTAGAATGTCTAATGAGGGTGCAAGGGCATTCCTCAACTAAGTCTATCTAGCCCTTAACTTTGTCATCTCTTTTTCTGCCTTCTCAATTTTGTCTATCTAACTTTGGTAGACATTATTGCACATGTTCACATCTATGGATGTATCTTTTAATGAAATCTTCACTCACTCAATCATAGCTTCAGCCACTTTTATTTTCTTGAAATGAGCATTGGTGAGCTTATCTTGATCCATGCATTCTGCAATTATTCTTCTTCCTTGATCTGGAAATTATTTTAGGGATGCTTGACCAGTCTTGAGGGAGCTGAGGTCAAGTGCAAAGTTACTGATCAATTAATTCAATCTCTTCTTCAGATACTTTTCTTCTGTAACTAGGGATGTAGATTCTTCAAGGCTTGAGGAATTTCTTTTGAAATGTGAGATGATTGTTCTCACATCATCAACAATGTGTATCTTTGACACTTTCTTGTCCTCTGGGAATAAATTGTTCAGAATGTTTACTGATTCTACCAGGAGGGGATTCCTCATTACTTGTTTTTCTTTGGCCTTCTCCATTGCTAAGATGATGAACTTAATCAGGTCTTCTTCTCCCCATGAGTCCAAACTGGATGTGTTAGGTGTCAAACTTGACAACAATGTTGCAAAGGGAGTGATGGGAGCGATGTCCACCACTTCTTGTTCTACTGACATTTCATCCTTTTTCTCACTTTCTTTTACCTTTTCTTCCTCTTTCTTTTCTTCCTCTTTTTCTATTTTTTCTTTTTCTTGTTCTTTATTTTCTTCCATCTTTTCTTCTTCTTTCTCATATGTTATATATTCAATCAATACCTCTTCTTGATGAATGGGAGGTGTGTTGCTGCATAAAATTTCAGCTTCTTGTGTTCTCACAAAAGCTTCTTCAAACTTATCCAAGTCATTGTTTGTGGCTGCCATTGCAATATCTACATTGTTAATGAAGATTGTATCATTGTTTTATGTACCTATTATGGATGCAAACTTTACTTCCTCTGTAGGTGTTACCACTATAGGTGCTAAATCTTGAGGACCTGTAAATGGTATATTGGAGGTCTCTGCTACATTGTCTTGCTCTCTAGGTTCTTGAGTGGTCTCTATTTCCTTAGTTATCAGCTCATAGTCTTTGTTCATAATGTGTAGTGTTCTCATCTTTGTTCTTAAGTGCGGCTTCACCAAATTCAATAACAATATCTTTTCTTCAACAAAACATACTGGAAGATTGGAATCAAGTGTTTGTTCCCTTATTCTAAAGTCTTCTTCAGTGGCTTGTCTCTTCAAGGTATCTATAATCTCCCATACCTTATTTGGGATAGTTGTCTTCAATTCAAGAACTGTCTTCTTGAAATTTATCATGTGTTTGATCAACATCTCATGAATCTCCAACTTATCAATTTCATGATATTTGTCATTAAACTTGGCTATCTAATCTAGCCTTCCTTCTTCTACAACTCTAGTCATTAACGTTTGAAGACTAGGTATGAATCCTACTTCTGGAGGTGGATGCACATCTTTCACTTTGCTTCTTGTGCCTCTAGCAAAAGGGTGACTTGTGGTAGTTTTTCTCCCCTTGGGCATCTTAGGAGATGCATCTGTGGACTCAGTATCAATTGTAACAGTGGGTGTAGGACTAATATCATCAATTTTACCCTATTTATCCTTTGGATCATCAGTCTTCTCAATTTTTACCTTTTCCATCTTAGGATTATCAGAATTAGCTTCCACTATGGATGCGCTCTCAATTTTCAAAGAAATATTTTCTTCCCTTGCTTTGTCTAGGTCTTCTTGTGTTACTCCATGAATTCTAAGTATCTTAAATGCAATCTTAGAGGCTTTCCTCTTAGTTGTTGCACTATTTAGTTTAGCATCTATCTCTCTTGTGTTCTCCTCAAAAGTTCCCCATCTTGGCTCATTAAGGTCAGTAGGAGCTGAAAGCAATACTTGAGCATATGCTTCCAAAAATTATTCCTATAATTTCATATCCAAGTGGATGAATCCACTTTGTTCTAGGTACAACTGCCTCTATGCATGTTGTATTTGTTTCAACCATAAAACAAATAGTATCCTTGTATTTCTCCATTATGTTTTCTAGAATTTTGTAGCTCATTTGCATCTTGACCCTGAAGGTCTTCAATTCCAATGTTACATAATCTCTCAATGTACTCTCAATGGATTCCTTGTTATATATTTGTGGCATGGTTGGAATGGACTTGTCCAAATACAAATCTGATACTCTCCCAACTATATGAAGGTACATGTAAATGATCAAAAACCCAAACCTGAATATCTTGGTCCTATCATGCTTGATTTCCTTGATTTTATCAATCAACTATGTGCACAAGATCTCACACAAGTTGAACTCTCCATCTTCCTTCACAAGTCTAATGGCTACAAAAATTGTGCCCGCAGACACACTATTCACTCTACTGGTGTGATGAAACCTGTATCCAAGCATCATAGACATCAATTTGACTTACAAGTTTTCTCAAAAATATTCAATAGGCTCAATTATCATCCCACACCTATCACTCCTTGACTTAAAAGTTTTCTCAACAATATTCCTGACATCCTTGCCTACTGGAAGGATGATGCATGTCTTAGATAAGCCTGTCATCTCATATATCAAGTCACTGGTAATTCTGACCGGTACATGACCTATCCAAAATAGGTCATCATGAATTATGCTCAAAATTATTTTAATCCATTCTGTCTCATAGAATTCATATGACGTAGCATGCTCTACTATGGGGTTATCATTCCACTTACTTTTTTTATCACTTTCCAACTATATTTTGAGATAATTCAAAGACTTCTGAATCGGCATGATGAACTAGGGTTTCTGCAACTGATCAATTGTGCTACTAATCACTGATAGATCAATCTCTAAGTCTTTAGAACAAATTCTAAGGCTCTTTCTACTCTCCTATCATTTTGAATTTGAATGCAATGAGTAGCCAAACAACTTTCTGTGTACTTAAAGTGAAAATTTTTCCATTAATCCTTGTTGCGTAAACCAAGCTATCACTTATACACTTCCAACATTTATTCTATTAACAATCAATATGTTCACTCTTGCACGAAGGTTCCTTTATACTCCAAAATATTAAGTCCAACAGCACATACTCTGAGAGTGAGTATACCATCCAGGTAGGGGTCTAGAGCTAAATTAGCTCCCCCTACGACCCTGAGGGCCATACATTCAAATGTAGAGGGTGCGTCCACTATGGATGCATCCAATACATTCTCATCAACTTTGTCCTGCTTTCCTTCTATCCAAATCAAGCTCGCATCCTCTTAGGCTTTCACAAACTTGACTTCTCCTTTGGGATCCAAAACTGGTTCTTCAGCATTTTTAGGGCTTTCCTTACCTTGCTTCCTTGATCTACAGAACATTGAGATATGTCTAGACTTGTTACAAGATTGACAAATGACTATAGGTCTTATATTCCTCGGTGCATTGACATGACTCACCATTTTACATTATCTCACTGAGTGACCATTGTAGTTACATATCTCTATACAAATCCTCTAAATGTGTCGATGCTTGTTACAAGAAAAACAAGTGCGGTCTACAAGCTTGTGCTCATTTTTAGGTGGTTCACCATTATCTTTGGTTTGATCTTCAGTATCCTTAGCATCAATAGAGTCCTTTTGTGAGTCCTTTCTTTCTTGCATGTTGTCAATATTTTTTTGTGCTTCATTGTATCCAATACATCTAGTGTCTCCTTTGGCTCTCCTTACATACAACTAATATTCTATCAAATCAGAACTGGTGTGCAATTTGTGAATATGATTCATTTCTTCTTTCAATTTAGACTCCTAGCTTTCTTTTCTATTCCTTAGCTCCAAGATTTCCATGTTTTCTTTCCTTATTTCTTCATTGAGTTGAAGGTTCTCTTTGACTTGATCATTGTAGACTTCTTGATTGTTGATCATCTTATCAACAAATTCTTCAAGTAGTTATTTTATAGATGCATTTTCTTTATTCAGCTTCTTGACCTTTACTCCTAGATCATTGTTAGAGAATTCTTTTAAATCCTTTCTTAGCCTTTTGATAACCAATTGTGCATCACTGAATTTTTCTTTTAGTTCTTCAATTTCTCTTTCTGGTTTTTTAAGGTCCTTAAGAGAGGCTTCAAGATTTCTTTCTAGATGTTTCATTTGTGCTTTGTCTATGATCTCCTCAAGTGGTTAAACTTATTTTCTGAGGACCAAAGCTCTGATACCAATTGTTAGGAATGGGAACATTGAGAGGGGGAGGGGGTTAATCAGTGTTCACTATATTTTAACTTTTCACTTTAATCTTTATACTAAACTTAAAGTGAAAAGTTAAACATGAAACATGAAATCAACACATGAAACCAATATGGTTAAGGGGAAACCTAAATAGGTAAAAACCTCAGTGGAAATTGACACCCACTAATATTATATACTAGTATTTTTTGATCCTTGTTAGAAGATCCTTAACCCTATTAGGAGTTTCTTTGCAATGCTTTAAGTACACTAGACCTTGTCAAGGATCAGACCCTATTAGGGGAGTGGACACACTGTCCTAGAGCTCACTACTCAAGTCATCAAGGCTATAACCTTCTGATCTCAAATACACAGTATATCTGCAAGATGAACTATCACTGTGACACTGCTTGTCAGATCAGTTCCTTTGATGTGCAGATGCTTTAACCTCCAAAAAATCTCTAATAAATCTTATAGTGTCTTCGGACACTTCTTCTCTTCTTATCATAACTTTTTATCAACTTCCATACCAAATACAATGGGTACTTCTTATATTTATACACGCATACAAAATAAACAACTAGGTCGGCCCTTAAACCTATTAGATACAACACTTCCAAATGAATTGGCTTAAGCTTGTTTACAATCAAACATATATACATTTCAGCAACCTAATTATAATAGGTGCATAGCCTTTACAACATTATAATATAGTTGCAACTCAAAATGATAACTGTTGGTTGCTTACTCTATTCTTCACTAGCACACACTGGTTGTGCAACTTCAACTGACTGTATCTTTCTTATCCTTGCATATCTGATTATGCACTCATACAATAAGCATGAATATAGTCTAACCAAATTAACTTCTAGGGTGCATACCATAATTCTTTTGTATGCATGTACGTTGATGCTTTGAGCTGGAGGAACTCTATACACTATCTAGTCTTCAACACTTAACTAATTTATGATTTTCTCTTCAAGTGCATTGACTCCAAACTGCTATATGAATTTGTTACCATAATTAAAACACTATATCAAGTCATATACATCAGTATGGACAAATTTCCAACAAGAAAAAATTGTACTTACACCTTCTCTCTAGTATTTTTGTGCAACATTCTTCTCAATCATTAGTGTTCTTGCATAATCTATAATAGACATGTTTCTCATCTCAGCTAAACCATTTTGTGGAGGTGTTCTAGGTGCAGACATATGTCACTTGATTCCTCTATCATTGCATAATAGATTGAACTCATTTGATATAAACTATCCACCTCAGTCAGATCTTAGACATTTCAGGCTTCTACCTGTTTCTTTTTCAAATTTTTCCAAATACCACTTAAACAACCCAAATGCACCATATTTTTCTTTTAGAAACATTAGATTCAACATCCTAGTGTAGACATCAACAAACATAATAAACTACTTAGCACCACATTAACTTTGTACACCCAGAGGTCCATAAAGGTCAATATGAACCAAATCCAAAATATTTTCAGAAGTAAATGTTTTTCTCTTGAAACTAGACTTTGTCATTTTTCCCAACTGACACTATTTCCACATCACATTATCAGGTTTCTTCAATCTCGGAAAACCTCTAACTTTCTTCTTTTTACTAATATTTACCAGATTGTCAAAGTTTACCTGACATGGCCTCTTATGCCATAACCATACATCATCAAATTGTGAAAACACACGTCTCTTCAGATAGATCTAAATAGAACAAGTCACCTCTAATTTGTTCTCCAATTCCAATTAGTTCACCAACAACATCCAATATTTTAGCCTTTCTATGATGAAACTCCACTCGGTAACCAATGTTGTGCAGCTTTGCAACACTCAGCAAATTGTAATTAAGACCTTCAACCTAATAGGAATTTTCACATGTGATCTCATCAGTTAGCTTAATTGATCCTTTACCTCTCACAGGACATGGTTCATCATTACCAAACTTAACACTTCTACCTTTTTAATGTTCTAAGGTTTTAAATTTACTTAATCACTAGTCATGTGATGTGAGAAACCACTATCAATAATCCATTTATCACCTTTACTCACATAAGAAATAAGTGCAATTTTCTCATCTTCATCAGAATCATCTTTCATAGAAACATAAACTACTTCAATATCAAAATCATTAGTGTCACTGCCAATTTCCTCTTCAGCAATATAGCAAGATTTATTACCTTTGTCCTTGCAGTCTTTGTACCTTTGGTGATCTATGTTATCTCTCCTATCCTTGTACTTGCTTTCTCTTTCCTCATCCTTGTCATTTCTATCAGGACATCTTGCTGCAATATGGCCAACTTCATTACATAAAAAATAGATTATAGGAAGTTTACCTTTATATTTTCCTTTTCCTCTTTTTAATCTTCTATCCATGAGTGCTTCATGATCATCTAGGTCCTCATCAGAAGTGTCACTGTCACTTTTACTATCAATTTCACTTTTCACACATTTTTCTTTTTCCCTCTTAGACTAATGCAAAACCATTTTTGACTTGAATGCATATTCAACATTAGGAACAATGTAGTTATCATAGTTAGATAGCTCAAAAGTAGTAAGCTTGCCAACAAGACTTTTCTGAGTTAGAACATTACCAAGGTTACATCTTGATTCTTGAATTGAAAAAATTTTGATAGCATAGATAGGAAGAAAATTTCTCAATACCTTACCAATAACAGTCCCATCATCAATGATTCCATTAGCTCCTTGAATAGAATTCACCACCTCCTTAATTATACCACAATACCGAGTAATATTTGCACCTTCTTGCTTTTGCATTTCATCAAACTTACCTATCAAGCTTTCACATTTTTCTCTCTGTACATTTGTATCACCACCATAGATAGTTGCAAGAGTATCCAACATTTTCTTTGTAGTAGTGCAATCCTTGTTATCTTCAAATTTAGGATAGATTAAGGAAGATGAAATCTCCAACATTACTTGATTATGTTTATGTTTTTCTTTCATCTCCTCGAGAGTCACAGGTGCAGTAGGTATAACATAGTCATGTTCAACGTAGTATTTTACCGAATCACCAATACCATCTAGATGAAATTTCATTAGACACTGCCATGCAAGGAAGTTCTCTTTGTTCAACTTCGATACCTCCTTTTTATACATCTTGATCATTAGCTTCAAGTACCTTTAAAATTTTCTCTATAAGAACCAAAAACTCTGATACCAATTTTTAATATTATTTAGAATAACAAAGAGGGGAGGGGGGTGAATCAATTTTTCTTAGGTCCAAATGTACCAATTGAACTTTTAAACACTTCAACAATCTCAAATATAATCACCAACACACCCCAATCTCTAAAGTATATATATCAAAAACATATAACATGTAGTCCACTGTCCAAAAGTAATTAACATGCAGAATATAGAAACACTCACATCAAAACTTTCACACAAGTATAACATCAAGATTTATAGTGGAAACACAGCTTGGGAAAAACCACTTCGTAACATGTTATTGATATTTTCACTCTTCTAAAGTGAGCTCTGTGAAAATCCAACCTTGTGAAAGGTTTACAAACACACTGCTAGGTGTGACCCTATTAAAGGATTTAAACACTCTATCAAAAGTAACCTAGTTAAAGGATTTAAGTACATTTCATTAGAATTCCACCTTGATTAAGGATTAAAACAATGATTGTTACGTCAAACTTGATTAAATGGTTTAGACTGATACAATGGTTAGAAAGTAACAGTAGGTTCTGATCTAAAAAACATACAACCCACTTTGCAAATAACAAATCCACTTCACATATATATGTTGATTTACTGATTGAGCTCCATTTCCATCACCATCATTGATATGCTCAGAATTCACTTCAAGCAATCACAACTCTAATAAAATCCTTCACAATTTCACCTTCAACCTTCTGCCTTGACTTATCAGGTAAAAACATTAACAACTTCAGCCCATTATGTAACCTCACAATTAGGTTTTCCTTTATACCTCTTCAATTAGGTAGATCCAAGGTATGTGCAAGATCATGAGGGGCCAAAAAGTGGCGATGTCAGTTCAAAACTTTGACAATGTAGCTGACGACTTTTTTTTCACCCGATTTTGATAAAATGAAAAGGGTATCTTAAGGAGATTATCAGCTTTCTATCGATATAATTACTATCAAATTTTGAATTCGGTAAGTAATTATTAGTTATTTTCTAATTGAGCTACCTCTAAAGTGCTGATTTATATACTGATTGAAAAATGACTATAACTTTCAAATGGTATAACATTTTTGAAATCCAAAAAAATGTGTCACATTCTATGCTTCACCTACTATAAGGGGAAAAAAAGAAATTTTGAATTTTGTAAAGTTTTGAATGACTTAAGGTGGTCAGACACAGGAGTTTTTTTATTCTAAAAATGTTGTAGCAAAACATTCATAATTAATTAGCTTTTTGGAATAAAATTACAAAAAAATATGTGTCACATCCAAGCATGAGTCTACTACTTATATATAAAATCTTATAATAAAATATTATCATTTGATTATGATTAAGGTGGTCAGACATACACCTACTTCTTATTTTTTTCCTAAAATTTTTGTACTCCTGCATTGGAATCTATACTTTTCACCAATCATACTAACTTTTTCTCAAAAAAGGCCTAGTAGTTTAGAAACTACATTCAATTTTCTATAGATTCTATTCTTATAACTTTTTGATATTAGGTTCATAGCTAGTTGAAATTTTCACATCAAGTTGACTAACCCTAATTTGCTGATTTTCATTGCTACTTAAGGGCATAGTTTGGCCCCTCATGATCTTGCACATACCCTCCATATTTTTTCGCTTGATCTCCTCTATAGATCTTAGGTTTTGGTCAGATTAATTGAATCCTTCCAATATTTAAGTTCTTCATCCTTCCTTCAAGATACATCTTCAAACTTCTCATTAAATCCATAATAAAATGATTTACCATGCATTAAATTCTGCATACAATCAATTAATAAAGTAAACACAATTTACATATCCCAAGAATTCAACTATGTCAGTTGGGAATCTCAATTCTTTCTCCAAATGTAAATTGATGACACTCAGCTAATACTGTGTTCATCTCCTCGGTCATCACTGCATAACTTGGTCATCTCTAGAAGCTGTCTTCCTTGACTAACACTATCTTGCTCTGCAATTTCCCATCCTCGGCATAAACAGATGTTCGGTTGACACTAAATTTACTCGACATATATTGGCACTTGGTCAACACTAACATCACTTGTCTTAAACTATATTTCTTCACTTTTTCTTGGTTAAGCCTACTTCTTCAGTCTTTCTTCTTACTTAGATAAACAATACATTATCTTATTAATGTGCCAAATAATCAAGTAACCATTGAAGTATCAAATAACTCAACCTTTGCATAGGTTTTCTTGTTATCTCCCTTTCCCTAATCCTTTTCATCAATCAATAGATATGGTACTTTCTTAGATATCAATTGTCTTACTAGTTAAGGTTTGACATCAATGACAATACAAAAATTGTTTCAATTGCAATTTCCAACATGTTCTTTATGATCCAAAATTGAGCACTAATTTACTTTCAATTTACCAAATCACTAACTATGGAGATGAAATGAAAGTTGAGATTATACTTGATTTATTTGTGATAAAATTTCTTATGAATTATGCTTTGGTTTTAGTGGGAAAAAAAATCATAGCACAAGGATTTACTCATTCTCCCAATTTGTACACAGTTCTCCTTCTACTGCCTTGCTTAGTCACTCAAATTTAGAAAACATGTTATGACATGACTAGTTTGGATATCACAATTACTACCAGCTTCAACATATTACCTCTAAGCATTTGATAATAGGTTGACCTCCTCTTGTATTTTTGAATGGTGTATGTGTAGCATGTTCTTTCATAAAGCATCTAGAAGAGAATATTGACAAGGAAAGTTCTTGGAGAGATTCAAAAGTTCTTCAACTAGTTTGTAGTGATGTAGTGGGCCCATTTTGAGTGCCATCATTCAACAAGGCTCACTAAATCCTCACCTTCATTGATGAATTATCTCTCTTCACAAGGGTCTACTTTCTTGTTAAGAATAGTGAAGTGTTTGTGTGAGGCCCACCTTAGTCCCACATAGTGATCCCGATTTATAGACCTTGCTTTTCATTTTGATTATGTTAATGAGATACTTGGACTCATTCGATTTACTATTATGATATGATGGACATGTTAGATTATACATTTTTTTGACTCTGTATGTGGATCCATGATTGGTGGATTTGGATTTGATCATGTTAGACTTTATTATTATCTTCATGTTTTGAGAACTTGATGAGTATCTTATGGATGATCTTGATTTCAATTGAACTATGAATTGAATTAGGCAAATTAAATTATGAATTATATATGCAATTGAAGTGTGAATTGAGTTATGAAATTTAATTATGAGCTGGATTATGCAATTGAATGATTAAATTTAAGATTGTTATATCATATATGATTATTGTATTGGTTTTCTTCCTTGAATTACTAATGCTGCACTAAGGTATTGTAGGTGGAAGGACCATGGAAACACATTCGGGGAAACCACATTGAATGCATGTGCTAACAGTAAAGCCAAGGCCTCATCTGTTGAAGAGACTAGAGCCTCGTTGTGAAGTGTTTAATTCGTAACCGTAATGTGAATGTATGTGTAGGAATGTTAAGTGTTGTAATATTGTGGACATGCCTTAATTGTGATGTTAATTATGTGAGTGTCACTTGACACTAGAGTTATATGTTAACTAAGGTATGTCATGTGGTTAGAGTGTGAGAGATAGTTCTAGAAGCTTCTTTGGGGGGGAATTCAAAGTGCATCCACTTGTCATAGGACCCCAAAGTGTAGTCACATCTTAATTTTTCGTGCATACATTGAACCATGGTTTTTGGAGGGTTAAATGGGACCCTAGGGGGTGGTTTCATGCATTTTGAGGTAGCCCATTCCTTGTACCCAGGGGTTAGGGGTATTTTTAGCATGGGAGAAGCCATATATTGACTTTTTTCCCCCTCCAATAGTGCTAATTTAACCTTGAACGAAATTCCAATTTTTGGTATGGCCCAAGATACTTTTGACCCCTTACCTTGCTTAGAGGAGTGCTAGGTCACCACTTGGTAGGACCATCTTTATGAGGTTTGTGGGGGTAGGTTTAGAGGCCCTTTTTAGAGGAATTTTGGGGAAGGATGGGGGTTGTTTACCCATTCTCTATCTTTAGAGAGTATCAAAAGTTAGAGGAGGAAAAAGCTTAGAGATTTCGATAAGGGCTCAACACTCCTTCAATTAGCATTTGGACTTGAGGTAGGAATTTTTGCTCTCATTTTTGTTGTAGTAGATTGTATGTGTTGTGTATTTGTTCTTTGGCTCCCCATGGTTGGTCATGGAGGAAGCTTGCATTTCTTATTTGTTGTGTTTTAGCTCCCCATGGTTGGTCATGGTGAGAGAAAGAATGTATTGTGTTTTTCTTGTAATTGGATTTGGGGTTGTTTAGTCTTGGATTCACTCACCCTTGGGAGGGAAGAGCAATCAAGAGGGGGTGTGAGAAATGGAGACCACTCCATGTGTAGAGTCTCCTCCATGTGTGGGGAAGGATGAAGCTTGGGTGAGTGATTTTCCCCAAGTAACCTTGCATTTAGCCCATGAGGCATTGGGGGTATAAGGAGGGAAGATTGGCCATGTGAGCCTTGTTATGAAATTGTGATATCTGGGTCCATGTGTGGCCTAGTTTATGATTATGCAATGGTTGTCACCATGGGTTGTCCACCCACACCCCACAAAAGGAGTTCATGGAATTCCTTAGTTACACCCTTGAGGGAATTTTGGGTTTTTGAAATTGTATGTTTCTTGTGAGTGTTTGTATATGAGTGTATGTATCCCATTTGATGTGGTTTCCCCAAGCTCAGGGGTGGCCTCATGAGAGGCCTAGGATGGGAGGTGAGCCTCCCATGGTCTTTCCTTTGCCTTGTTTCTTGCAGATTTGTGGAAGCTCAATGAAGGTGCTATCTTGGAGGTTTCTTCTTTTGGGTGGTTGTGTGAAGACAACCCTATCATTCCTTTGTGAATCTCTTTGTATTTAGACTTATCTTTTGATGTAAGAGATATTGTAATGCCTTTTCTTTGGGCCATTGTGAAGATGAAATGGAGAGAAGACTATTATCTTCTTGAACCCTCATTGTGTGGCATTATTCATTTGCATTGCCTTGTTGTAACTATGAAGTCTTAACTTTATTTGATGTATATGTAAATGTATTGAAGTGGTTTTCATAATGTATATGATGAATCCTTGCATACATAATTAAAATCCTCTATCTCTCACTATAGTTGAAGTTATTCTTCCTTTGCAAATGTATTGGAGTAAAAGATGTGGAATACTTGAAATGCATTCTCCTTTCTATTTGAAGTTGCAATGAAAATGATGTAATGGTATGATCAATTTTATCCTACTCCTTTGAAAGAAAAGAAAGATAATATATTATGTATTCTTGGTTATTCCAAAGAGAAGAAAGTTACCAATTCAATGTAGATATTTTATGGAGTTTATTGTATGCATTTGATTAAAGAATTGCAAACAAAAAAAGAAAATTATTACCTCTCTCTACCTCTTCAAATTTGAAATTGATAACTTGTTATTTCATATTGTTGTAGAAACAATAGAATTTAGTTATGTAATTTGAGCAAATTCCTATCACTATATTTCATTCAATAGAGAACTAATTATTTCAATTTGATAGATAGGTATATCACCTTAGGCATAAAATTTAGAAAACAAAAGAATAAAACATGTAGAAATAAAACCAATAATGTGCATGGAGAAATAAAATTGGTAGCAAACTAAGTCATTGGAAAAAAATAGAGACCTTCAGGTCTCTGGATTTTGTATGGGAAATAAATCCCATACAAAGTCCATACCACAGTCAATATAAAACAATATATATTACCCACTATTTTTTCTTTAGCAATAAAATAATTACTATATTCTTCTCCCTCATAACTTCACCAAAAAATGGTGCAGAGTAATATAGCCTCACCTTGCAATAAATCATTATGGGTCTGCATGCAAATTAAATGCCTTGTCTAGCCTTTGTCATAAATGAGTAAACCATTGGACAACATGGGTTATGGGCTAGCAGGTTTGAAATGAGGTTGGGTCCCACTACCCATACCCTCTTCATTGTGCACCAGCCCTTTTGACTTTCTTTTACCTAAGCTGACTTCATTACTTCCTAAATATACGCGCTGCCTTATGGCTTTGTAATCCTCCTTTGGTTTGAATTTGATTGGTGGGCCCTCCATTTTTGGCGCTACCTTTTGGGAGACTATTTCAACTCCCCTAAAATAGCGCACCCTCATCCATGTTTAGGATGTGACTCCTCTTGGCACGTGGTTTAGGAGTAAATAGGAAGGGGAGATAGGAGTTAAGATAGGGATTAGGTTAGGTAGTGTATAGGATATTTGATAGTTTAGCTTGTTAATTAATTATGTTATTATGTAATTAATGCCTTGTTCATAGCTATAGAAAGTTATTATTTTAGCAATGTTTTTATTTATTACTTTGTTATTTACAAATTGTTCAATATTATTAATTAAATAGTATGTATATATTATTAATTAACTTATTATAATTTATTAATTAATTAATAACTATATTAATTAATTGATATATTATAATTATTAATTAATTATATATATATATATATATATATATAATATTTAATTATAATCATTAATTAATATATTATAATTATTAATTGAATTAATTCATGTTTATCTAATCTTGGTTAATGGTTTAATTGATTAATAATTGACTATCTAATTATACTAATCTTTTTGACATTTAAGTTATATATATAGAAAATAATTAATCTATATATATAAGAATATCATTTAATAAATACCCTAGGAATATTCTTTTACCCCTTGATAATCTATATGATTAATAGATTAATGTTCAATGAATTGTTCGTGAACTTGATTAAGGAAACCTTTTAAGATGGAAAATTGAATTTCCACTTAGTGTCTTATTTAAAATAATTATGCTAATTCATCCTTTCCTGAATAAATTCTTGATGTAACTAGTAGGGTGATCTATCATGATTGATCATCCTAACCTTTTTTTGAAAACTTAGTTACAACTTCTCACCCTCGTTTGGATTTCTCGCTAGAACTTCTTAGCTAGTAACCTTGGAGAACAACTTGTAGAGGTGTTGTCCTCCTGACTCCTTTGAACTTTGTCATAGACACCTTTTAACCCACATCATCAAACTTGGTACTTGATCCTGTTAAAAAAATAAAATTGTTGGTTGTGTTTTGCCCGAACTTTTGGGCATTACAGTTTGAAAGATTCCTAGCCTTCAAGGCTTATGTTGAGAAGCAATTAGGGAAACACATTAAAATATTTTACGTAGGCAATAGAAGGGAATATGTGAACAATAGAGTTGAGGAATTTTGCACACATGAGGGAATTGATCTTTAGGACTCACTTACATACACTCCATATTAGAATGGTATTATAGAGAGGAAAAGTAGAACCCTTAAGGGGATGGAAAGATGTGTGATTCATGCTAAGTCTCTTGGTTTAGATTTTTTGGAAGAAGCTATAAGTTATGCTAGACACATTCAGAATTAGGTTCCTCATAAAGATTTAAAGGGTACATATCACTAGTTTTAAGGCTTTGTGTGGTAGAAAACTAGTTGCGAGACACTTCAAAGTCTTTTTTTGTTCAACATGGGCACAAATATCTCTACTTAAATATAATGTATTGGTGCATTAGAGTAGGACTTCATATTTGTTGGATATCTTGAAGTTGTTAATGCATATAGGCTTATGGTCCTGAGATTCAAGATATATTCATTGAGAGGAGTGTACACTTTGAGAAAAGATATCTTAGCTTCACCTCTACTACTCCCCATCACTCATACATTGTGGAAAGTGACAATTATTTGGATAATTATTGTACCTCAACTCTTCCTCGTTGGTTTACACCTTTGTAGGATCCACTTGTAGTTGAGGATAATTCCTCTACATCTTCTTTTGTAAATCATTGGGCTTAATAGATTCTTGATTCAATAGGATTAATTGTGGTGTATCCTTTAGATACTTGTAGGACACTATCATAATATCAATCACTTATACATACCTACATTGCAATAGAAATAAATCCTTATGATTCAATGTAGAAAGAGATACAGAGTCTTCTAGTTATGACTTAATGTAATGACTACTTGCTATTTATTGCATGTTTTTTTGTGGAATCCTACATCATATATTAGGGAGAACTTATTTAAGACATTCATCTTCTCTTTAATGATGATGATCCTTCTTTAGTTTTTGTGAGGGAGAACTTTGACCTTCTTTTCCATTCTCTACATGGTCATTCTTTTGAGTTTGATGTGATTGTGGATCCTTATGTACAACAGGTTGAGGATGTATGTTTATCTTTATATAATAAATTTGGGTTGTTAACTCATGTTCTACAATCATCCACACTAGATTCTAACTTGTTCCTTTAAATATATTTCACAAGGGTATCCTTTGGCATAGACATGAGGACACTTGAGAAGCTTTCAAAGACTCTCTATAGTTTTTTTCTTGCATCCATCCTTTTAGATTAGGTATCCTTCTTCTCTACACCTTTCAGTTTGTTCCTTCGTAAGGAGAGGAACATTATTTAGCAATCATAGAAAATATATGTTATCCAACATAGATCATCTTCCATATGTGTGCATACTAAACTGAGGGGGTTTCTACTTGGTCTCTCTTCAAGTATATATCTTATGGTGGTGAGGCACTTTTTCCTCACATGGGGTTTTTTCCTTCTCACTATTCTTTGAGAGTTTCTTTTACTTATTCATCTCTCTTTTTGTGGGGATTTTTGTCTCGCTATGTTTTCTCCCTTTCTCTACTTTGTGAATGATTTCATTGTATTTTCACTTGAATATTGTACATGGGTACCTAACATGTCCTTGTAGCTAATAACCATATTGAATTGTGAGCTTAAGTGCACTCCCATAAGTTTCACTTAAGGGGAGGTGTTGGTGTGATTGATTATTCACCTAATTACTATTTAGTTAAGATTACTTGGATAATTCATACATAATAGTTTGTATTTGAGGCACTTAGGAGTTTGCATCTTTACTTGCACATGGTGTAGGAGAAATTTTAGTTTAGGTGGTGGTAGTTTTTATCACATTTTCACTTTATGTGTTGAATCCAACTTTTGTAGACTAATCACCTATCTTCATCCACAATGTTGCACATACTTCATTGTATGATGGTGGATGATCCACATTTGGTGGACATTGTCTTCCATCTAGTATGGGTGATAAGTTATCTCTTTCTTATCTCCTAGTTATCATGCCTTTTCTATTTAAGAAGGAACATCTACTTGGTACTTATCTATTATAAATTATCTATTACAGTTCATTTAAGACATATTGTGGAGAATGTAGTTTTTTTCTTGTCCATATTATCTCTCTTGTTATGGATACAAACTAATATATCAAATGTTTAATGAATATCATCATATATATGAATAGGTTAGAATAAAATCCTAATAGGTAGGTTAAACACTTGATAATACATTGCTTTTGTAAAATGGAGTTGAAATGATAAATTTCTTGTTTGAGATCTAGGACCTGAAAAGTGATTGATTTTTAATAATAATAATAATAATAAATTATATAATATATAATGGATAGAAAAACCCATCTAAAAAGAAGGAATATAGAGAAACTTAGATATGAAAAATAGAGTCAAATATGTTAGATATGGGTGGTAGCTACACTAGTGCAAAGGTTCTTGTGGTTGACAAAAAGAGGGGTGGGGGCGATGAAATTAGGTTAATATTACTAGTTAATAACATATAATGATTACCGATCAAATCCAATATGCACCATGTAAAGTATGACAAAAAAAAATCCTCACAATCAACACACAACACACGAGATTTAACATGGAAACCCTGTAAAGGGAAATATCACCTAGGACCGGCAACCCAAACATTGTTCACTCTTCTGAAGTGAGGTCGGTGAAGACCCAACCTTGTTAAAGGTTACAAACACTCTATGAGGTGTGACCTTGTTAGAGGATTTTAGACCAACCGTTATCATCCAACCAACATTCACTATGGGGTTGATAGGATAACAAATGTACACTCTATGAATGACATTACAAGACTTTCTAGTCCACTTTGTCAAGATATTTATCTGTTTACAAAGGTTAAAATGTAATAGCAGTTGATCTGATTACAACACAACTTCAATTGCAAATTACCAAATCTATGTTAAGCTCATTCAAATCCTCTAATCAATATATCAATTTTGTTTCAATCAGTATTTAGTAACTTACTGTCGCTCAGTTATAGCTTTCAGATGCTCGGTAATCTTTGCAGTTTTTTTCTCCTTAACTAATCTAATCAGGCATGCATGAAGCTTGTTCACACGATATCTCTATAGTCTCCTTCTTCCAGCATGATTTCATCTTTAAATCCTAGTCTCTTAAATAGACAAGTAAACCATTTTAATTCCATCCATTAGATTTTGCTGCTTAATCTCCTTCGTTGATTTTTCACTTTAACCTTCCTCGGCTGATGTGTCAGTAACATATTTTTTTTCAATCCCTTGGATCTTCTTCAAATTATGTTATTCGTTGATCTTTGTAACAAACATTATCTTCAACTTTGTAATTATAACACTTTACAGCTCATCAACTTCCATCAGCTAAACTAGACATTTAGTTATTTTCTTCTACTCGGTTAACAAAGAAATGTGTTGGTCAACACAAGCTCAGTTTATAATGTTCTCGATATACACTACACTACATCAGTGTATACTCAAATGCTTCTTTAACTGACAACACTGCTTTGTGCATTTTTCTCTATCCTTCATCATAGATGAATGCAACATAATCAAGTCAATAACATAAGGTCGTAGACTCATTCATAAGTTACCTAGTGTATTCCTTATCCTTATCTGTCATATCCATCTTCCTCATGTAGATATATCTATTCGTCATCTCTTTTCTTCTTCTTTCTATAGATGTTTGGGTATAGTAACTTACAAGATAAGTATTGTCAAAACTAGCTGACATCAATGACAACATATTACTAATTTAATCATCATACATATCTAATTAGCAACTCAGTGATCTTAAATTATAGATCTTCAAGTCATACAATTTATTCCAATCAATTGTAGTTCATCAATCTCTCCCTTTGGCATTGATGGAAACAGAAGCAATATGAATTATGCAATACACATACCAAACATGTATTCTACAACTCTGTCAACAAATGCTTCAAGTTACAACATTTCAAGTGTAGACTATCTTTTGCAGATATGATCTTTTCAACTTGCAGGTTTTCTCCTATTCTTAGTAACTGATCTTCAATGCTCTCCCTTTGTCTTTGGCTTCATATTATTCATATTGATCTCTCTCCCTTTGATAGCAATGCCAAAGAGAAATAAAAACATCTAGCTCTATAGTAGCCATGTAACTCTTCGTTGTTTGATGCATTCTTTGTATCTTGGTATACTGATGTGCAAATTTTTTCTAGTACTTCAACCTTTCACAACCTTAGACACAAGTCCAAAGTGTGAACTCTGCTGCATCAACATGTATGATATTCTAATAACATTAGGCTGATGCAACCTCTAGATCACCTTAGTAACCGGTAAATAGGGGATGGACCCCAAGTCTAGTCCTCAAGTATTCATATGTATCCTTCGGTAGAGGCTTTGCAAATATGTCAGCAAGTTGCTCTTTTGATGTAACAAATTTTAGCTTCACTTGCTTCTCCTGTACTTGTTCCCTTAAGTAGTGATACTTAATAGATATATGCTTTGTTTTAGAATGCACTGCTGGATTCTTTGAAATATTAATAGCACTAGTGTTATCACAATATATAATCACTGCCCCAGTGATACCTCATTCATACCTTCTAACACTTGCTTGATATATTCAATATTTGAATAGTTAGTAGTAGCAGCAACATACTCTGCTTCATCTCTAGACTGGGAAATGCAAGCCTATTTCTTTCTTTTCCATGTAACAAGTCTTTCACCAAAGAAGAATGCTCCTCTAGTGGTACTCTTTCTATCATCCACATTTCTAGCCCAATCAACATCAGTGTATACCTTCAGTTAAAACTTTCCTTTCTTAGGATACCACAATCCATAATATTCATTTTTCTTTAGGTATCTTAAGGTTCTCTTTGTAGCAACCATGTGTGACTCTCTAGGGTTTGCATAAAATCTAGCAATTGTTCCAACAACATGTTCTATATCAGGTCTACTATGAACTACATATATTAACTTACCAATCATGGATCAGTACAGTGTCTAGTTTACCTCTGTAGTTCCATCTTCTTTAGTCAGTTTACATCTAGTAGCCATCGGTGTTTCCACAGGTTTAGCATCTTCCATGCCAAATGTCTTCAATACTTCCTTTATATATTTAGATTGTGTGATAAAAATACCATCATTCTACTAAATCACTTGTAAGCCTAGAAAGAACTTAATCTCTCCAAACATAGACATTTCAAATTCACTTTTCATTTCATCAGCAAATGACTTACAGATATGATCTTGTCCTCCAAATATTATGTCATCCACAAATATCTCAGCAATCAAGATAGTATCATCAGAATTTCCTTTCTTGTACAGATTACTATTCTCACTTGTTCTAACAAATCCAATACTCAACAAATAGTTATGCATGCACAAGTCGGTCTTGAGCACATTGCTTTCACTAACTTGAAAGAGGAATGGGAAAAACTCTTGGTGTCACTGAAGAAAACCCATCAACACATTTTTGACAAGTTGTAAGTATACAATTTTTGTATTTGGCATTAATATGAAAAAGGGGGAAATCAATGTATATGCCAAATATGTACATAGATGCTAAGTATACTACACATTACCGGGAGCATGCACTGAGGGGGAGTTTATAAATTTTCTTAAGTATATGTAGATGGTGGAGATATAATTTTTGAGGAATTTTGTCTGTATACATTAAGGTTTTGATACTAATGCCAAAGGGGGAGATTGTTATCTCTATTGAGCATTAAAGGTTTTAATTAGTATCAAAGGTTGTCAATGATATTGGTTGGTTACATATATGAACCTAGTCGGTAAGTATAAGCAAAACAGGCCAGTCGGTTAAGTATATACACTGAGCATTAGATAGTTTACCGAGCATCAGCAGACATCGATACCTAGTGACAGTAAACACCGAGCATCCGAATAAACACCAAGCAGTTTATACAGTGTTTACTGAGGATCACAAAAAATGGCATAGTAATCAAGAATGACACATTCTTCTATGCAAATAGTTACAATGGATTAGAAAACATTTTACCAAGATGGAGAACAATTTATTGTTGAGATATAATGAAGGTCTTTTGTAAATGTTAGATCTAGATTATTTTTGTACACCGTAGATCTTAGGGTTTTCTTCTAAGATGAAACCTAATTTTGTATAAGCGACATAAAGTTATATGCTATATATTTGTATGTTGCACTATTTTGTTGTAAACTGATGTATGAACAAAGAAGCACTTGCCTAACTTCAAGATTATCAGTTGATAGAGAAGAACAATATATAGAGATACTCAGATTAAGAAGAATCAGATCAGGCTAACTGAGAAGTTTAGAGTAGAGATCCATCACAGTAAAGGTGATATTTTATCAGTACTTTATTGATTTATATCAGACAATTAAGTAGTCATTAGTAGATAGATACCTATTTCTTTCTAATCATTGTAATAGAGTTTTTGAAAATCTCTTAACAGAGTAGACTTGACAGTCTTTTGTAAATCTCTTAACTAAGTGCACACTCAAGTAGTGTTGCTCAAATCCTATAACTAGGTAGATCTAGCTGATCTAATATGTTACTCCTAACAGGGTAAGATCACCAGAAATGATCAAAACTTGTAGCCCTAATAGGCAAACCTTTTCTATCTACAGTAGTGAAGAATTTGTGGGTGTCATCCCCACCGCAGTTTTTACCTTCTAACAAGGGTTTCTATGTTACCAAAATACTTGTGTTATGGGATTGTTATATTGTTTATTTCATGTTATTTACTTTCACAAGTTGAATGGATGAATGATACATGCACTAGATACAAGTTATTTTGGAAGGTTACTATTGTTTTCTATTGTAGATCTAAAAGGTTGATGTGTTAAAGTTTTTGTGGGCACTAATTCACCCCTCCCCTCTCAGTACCTATATCTCCAAATTCCAACACTTATAGGTCTAGCTTGTAAAAATAAAGCCCTAAAAAATTAGATTCAAGTGTAAGATACCTTATCTCTACGTGTTTTTGTTTCCACAAAACATTTCTCTTTTAGAGTAAACATTTTCTTTATCTTCCTAGTTGGCATACTATATTTACTAGAATAGATCTAGTCACACAAATGCTTAAGTTGTTTAGACATTAACTAGTCTTTTGTGTCATTTTGTCTAGTTGAAACATGTGCACTCCCTTTTGGAGAAACATGCTACATCTTGGCTTGCCACTTGAATAACCACATGCCACTCTATTCTCAAGTGTTGCACCTATGTAGGGGTAGTAACTAGTTCTTCTATACCTTCTTGCTTCACATAATTGTGTATATATTTTATTTTTATGCTGATGCTTCAAGATTAGGTATTGACTAGTAGATCTATATAGGAACCAATAGTCACAATCTATAGCAACCATCTTAGCATTCATGTACCACTCTCATATTTAGACCTATTTTTTTACACAAAAAGGCCAAAGAAGGATTCTATTGTATTGTGTCTTACCTAACTGTAACCATTTTTTGGTGTTTTAACTTGCACAAAAACTATTATGATGAAAAAATACTTTCCTATAGAAGGGTAGAGGCTAAATAGTAATAAAAAATGCTAAATTAAAATGATATTACCTCAATTATGAAACCCTTGGCATGAAGTCTCCCACAATATTTTATTCTATGAGAACATATTAGAGAATTATTTTATCATGGTGCAACACAATGTCATTGATCATGATTGTTGTAACAAATTTGCATGCTTGAATGATTTGGTACATGATTCTAGATCTCTTTTTTGTAAAAAACTTAAATAAGAAATGACATGAGAACATATTTCCTACTTATTATTAATGAAAAACCATATAATTATAAAAAAAACACAAATACACACACTCAAGTACTCAAAATTATTAAAGTTGAGAGCCAAAAAATACAAGCATAGCTATGAAAAATATTAACCAATACAACAATTAACCAAAAATTTCTAGGATACATAGAAATTAGATAGATGCCTTGTTTTAGAAGATTGAAAATACCTTAAAATTTTGCACATGCAAAGACAAAATATTTAATCCTAAATTTTGCAATCTAGGTTAAAAGGAGGACATCTATATAAAATGAAAATAGGTTTTTTGTGAGCTGCTACAAATAGAATTTTTGTGCCCCATATTGAGTTAGTTCTCTCACCTACTACTCAAGCTGTTTTTTTATTTGTTTCTCCTTTTTTGTTTCTACAAGCTTGACAATAGACATAATGGTTTTGAATATAACCTTGATTTTTAAATTAGCCTAGATTTAATCAAATGATTTTGTAATTTTCCTAGTTATATCTTCTTCATTATTTTCTAGTGTAAAATGTTGAATTTCCACATATTGGTTACCTAAAGAGAAGTCTAAGGCTAACTTAGAATTTGTGTTAATACTCATATATATTAGCGAAAAACTTGTAGTTACAAGAAACATTGTTAACTTTGTTACAAGAAAAATTGTTAACTTTGTTGCATGTGCATAAGCTAACTAAAGAGATTTTTTTTAACTATCTCTCTACCTCTAAGTTTTATTCTAACATTTTCTCCATTATTAATTATAGCACTGGATATATCTTTGTAATTCATGTATCTTTTTAGACTATACAAAGTTATTGATAATATTTCATTGTTATTTGTAGCTTTGGTCTCTATTTTTTTGCAAGTTTCTCTTCTCTTTTCAGTTAGATCTATCCTATTTTGTCTAGCTATAGGTTGAAATTTTAACATGGTATCAAAACATGAGATCTAAGGAGTGTTAACATTATTTATTGGTAGTAAAGATTCAAGTTTTTATAGAATGGAATTTCCATTTTATTGAGTTTTCTAATTTTTTTAGTATTTTGGAGATTATCTTGAGAAGTGAATCATGTATAAGGGTTGTAGATGTAATTATTATGGGATAAATCAACATGGGCATTAATTGTGTCCAGATTTCTCATATAATGTTCTTCAACTCTTACATTAGATTTCATCAAAATCTCAAGCTGCTCCTTCTCTACCTAAAGCGATAGCTCATGTACCTTCATTAATTGGGACTCTTATTCTTGTTAAAAAAGATATTTAATCTTTTTGTCTTCTTGTTTGGGATAAATTTATACAAGACATTGCATCCTTATTTGTAGAGTCCTACACTGCCAACTTGAAGGTCATTATTGAGGACCTTCATATCCTCGTCTATGACTACTCTTATATAGTTGATTCATCTTCTACCGATGTTATGGGTGCATCTTTAGAACCCTTTGTTCATTATTTTCCTATATTTTCTTCTATTATGGAAAATACTAGATCCTCATTGGTTTGACAATCACCATACATTCATTGTCTACGTACCTGAATCTTCTATGGCACTTTGAGTTTTCTTATCAACGTTTGTCACTCTTTGGCATTGGATTAGAGACATTTTAGAAGAATTTAAAGGGTTCATTTTCATTGGACTATGATCTACATTTTTCAAGTAATGAAATTCTAGATTTTCATCTTCAATAGTGTGGCTAAGAATGCTTGATTTTACTATGAATATTTTTAGCATCAACATGGAGATTACTAAGAAATTTTTAGACATCATCATGTATTTGGTCATTACTTCCAACCAACTTCTATCCATAATGGGAAACATTCTTACATTTCTATTTGGTTTTGTTTCTTCCTAAGAGAAATAATGTTGTTCAACAATCATGGACCATCTTTTACATCTTGTTTTGAGCATCTACTATTGACTGCATATTATGGGTGGATACTTGATCCTTTCATGCAATTTTTTTGCATTCTCACTTTCTATGAGACATTCTTGGAGTGAAGGATACAACAACATAGTAGTTTCCATACAGAGTTAGTATAAATTTTGAGGAAGGATTTTGTTCTCACTAGTTTTTCCTTTCATTAGGCTTAAGTCTCCTTAGTTAGACTTAGGGAGTGTATGTGCAACTTTAACTTTTAGCAACCTCTGTAATTTATGATTGAATATGTTCCATGTGCATAAGATGACTAAAGAGATTTCTTGTTTTTAATTCTCTACCTCTTAGTTCCCTTCCAACCTTTTCTCCAATTATTCTGGAATTGGATATATCTTTGTAATTCATTCAGATTGTCCTATATGATGAAATGAATTTATAATTCAGTCATCTTTAGATATCGTCCTATGTGATTAAATGAGTTTCATTATCATTTCTAACTATATTCTCTATTTTCTACAAGTTCTTCTCTTCCTTTCAGGTAGATCTATCCCATGCTATGCAACTACACATGCAAATTTTTATACTCATCTTTAGTATCCAAATAGCTACCTTCACCGCTTTGAGTAGGTGGACATTTTACTTCTAACTTCTTTCTTGGCTCTTGACCTTCTGCACGTTAACCTTATAAATCAATCCCCTTTATAGAGAGAATGTTGTTGCAATGAGTCTGTGAGTTGAGGAGCCAACGTATTTATAGTTTCTTTTATCTTTTGCAGGTGGTACGTTGGCCACATGTTGAGTAGCATTTGATTTTATCGGCCTCCTTATTATCTGAAACACAATAAGTGATTTTGTCTTTCATTCCAGCTATTTCGTTTTCATTTCGATTGAAACGAGGGAGAGGTTGCATTTGAATCGAAGAAACAAAACAGGATGTAACAATTTAATATCAAACGTTAGCATGATATCATGACGATATGCTAAACAGGGAAATGTCCAAACAAAAAACCTCCTAAATGAGATGCATAAGTTTAATGGCAGGTGTGTAAAATTCAAACTCCATGATTGTCCTTTATATTGATTTCTTGGTCAGCAAAGCCCAAGCCCTGTTTTGGAAGAATATTGAAGGCATACGGCACTTGAGGTTTTAGATATCAGAACGATAATTATAACATCTTTAACATAGCATTATTTTTTCTTATGGCAATTCCATTCAATAACAACCTTTTGTTTTCTTTTTGACGACCACATCTCTAACCAGATGTAGGTTTACTTGTAGCATCTAAAAACCTTCAGCGTTAGCTACCCTCGAACAACTCTATTCACTCAAAAATTAAGTCAAACACTGTACTACCTCACATACATGTAATTGCAGATAAACTAACTTTACGCAGAGAGACGTGATATCAACTTAGTTGCGTCCTATTCTGATCAAAAGAACCTCATCTCCGAGTTTGTTCAACACACATACGTTACCAATCCACCAATACTCTTCATTGTTCCATCTCAACGCAATATGAAATGAGCTGCCATTTATATTTACTCACTTTCTCATGCAGACTAGCTAACCATTGATAATAATAAATTTCTAGTCACCTCACTACTAGTAGGCCAACTACATTTTGTTGTCTACTTTTCAAATGAAATTTAGGGTCTACAACCTTTGGGGAGTTTAGGAGAAACAGCTCTGTCTTTGCTTAGTTAACTTTTATGCATCAGGCATCCCTTTCAAGGATTGTATTTGTGCATTTTGAGCTCTATTGTTGCGCTTTCTCTTTTTTCTCATAGTTCAATTGTATTCAATGGTCAAAGGCGAAGATCTTTATTTGGTTCCTAGGCATTTTACGTGTCACACTTTGTTTTTATCGATTCTAGCACAATTCTAGATCGTTTACAAAAATGGTTTAATATTCTAGATTTTCATATGTTAAAAAATATATTCGCATTGAAAGTGCTATATTTTCTTAAAATTGTAAGGAATGGTAATGGATACAAGGAGAATTTCTTAAAAGAACCATAATCCATAAAAGACTCTAGTTTGAAAGTTGAAAAAGCCATGAATATATCTCAAAACATTCTAAAGTCTGAGGTAAAACTAGATAAAAATGTTTTTTTAGATGTCTTCACATTTATTTTATTCATGGTATTTTTTATTGCTTTACATAAGAATGAGATAATTTAATACAATCTGAGTTGCTTTCTAATTCGAAGCCTCATGTATTTTTTTGCAATGACATAGTCCATGTCTAGTAAGTGACATTTCCTAGAAGCCTAAGTACAAGTTAGATGAAAAATTCCTATCCAAACCCTAAAATGATAAATCTTGTTAGATTTGTGAGTCTTCCTCTAAGAAAAAGAATAATTAAGGAGCCCCTTGTATTTTTTGTTGTAATTAGGGATATACAATTCCCAGTTATTAGAAGACACTAGAGGAGTTGGATGACACCATCTAGTAGCACACTATTTTACCATCTAAGTCCACTTGCACTTACATAAGTTTTATGTTTAGTAGATAGATAGATTATTCATCTACTCCATTTAATTCTCTTTGAGATATAAGTACTTCTTAGATTGGAGTGGGATTATTTGATATATTTTATTTTTGGCTTTGAGAACTATTTAGATGATTGATTCTACATTTTTGAGGAATGAATGTTGTACACCTTGTTATAGTGTCATAAATTGTAGCTGCTCAAAATTTTACATTGATTTTTGGGATCTTCCTTTATTTTTCTTCTTTCAAGGATTTTTTAGCTTATTGTTTTCTTAGGTCATCCAAACTATCATCATATGCTCATGTGGTGACCTAATCCATTGTTGTAGATGTGTGTGTTAGGATAACAATATCTCAAACAACTGAGGGAGGGGGGATGCATAAGTTTTTAACAATCATATTAATTAACTTAATACCAAATATAATCTTATACAAAATAGAATGAAAAACCACATCACATAATTGAACATAAGTGACACAAAGATTTATTCTTGAGGAAAACCATGTTAAGGGAAAAACCATGATGGGGATGACACCCATAAATATATACAATATATGAATGAAAACCTATTAGTCTAGTTCTAGCACTATTAGGAGTTGATTAATACAATAGGTAGGCCCCCGTTAAAGGACTGGCCCTATTAAGAGTCTTAAACCATGTTAGGGGTATTAGAACTAACCACAAGCCCAAATAGAATCATAAGGTTAAATCCACCTTACATCCTTTACAAAATATACTTTATCATATTTGAATTTCTTGTTAGGACAATACAATCCTTGTCACGAGAAGTACAACCTTCTGCTCTATTAAAAGAAGATCTCACAACTTTCCAACTCGCATATTACTGTCACAATCCACACACTATCTCAAAGAAAAAACCCTTCCTTATATACAAGTTACAAATAATAATTCATCTAGAGGTTGACCATTATAGGACCTCATTACATAAAAAACAATTACATTATCCAAGGTGACAACACACAAGTCATCCCTAATCATGTGTCAGTAATCCAATCATAAATAAATCATCTACATGTTACTCTTCCTGGTCACTCCCAAATACTTCCATGCTAGTAACCTAGCCATAGACGATGTCAACAACCTCATGAACATACTACATCAATCAATCCATCTATAGTAATGTGTAAAGTAAAATAACAATTCAAGACATTCATACACATATAATACTTTGATTTTTAACATGGAAACTTTGTTAGGGGAAAAACCACCTGTGACCAGTACCCCAAAATAATTCACTCTTCTGAAGTGAGCTCAATTAAGAGCCAACCTTATTAAAGGTTATAAAAAAATACTATAAGGTGTGACCTGGTTAGAGGATTTATCACTAATAGTTATCCCTCAACCAAAAATTAACTATGTGATCAACTAGAAAATAATCAACATTCATTGATTGTCATATTGAAATATAAAGATTGTTATGTCCCACTCAGTTAAGGGAATTATTTGTAGAAATGGTTATCTAATGTTATACTAACGATCTGATTCAAATACAACTTGTTTTGTAGATTTTCATATCTATGCTAAGCTCAAAATACCTCTTGTCAATAATCTCAATTCAATATCTTTGTTTCCTCCAACTCTGTTCTTCTCAGTAATTACTTTCTTTGACACCTGGTGTTCTCTACAGAGTTGATTAGTTCTATCTTCAACCAGTTTGACTAGCTTCACATGAAATGTAATCTTCTTATATGAATTCTCCAGTAGAAAACTCAATAATGAATCTCTTATCTCCTTTTATAGACATCATAAACCATTTTATTTCCATTCATAGATTTTTCCTCTTAATTTTTACCATTGATTCTTCCACTTTAAACTTCCTCTACAGTTGTGTCAATAACATGTTTCATTATCCTTTGTCTGGTCATCCTTGAATTTGGTCAGTTGTTTGATCATCATAACAAACATTATATTTTACCTTGAAATCATCAAAAATTGTCCAGCTCATCAACTTTAGTTGCCAGTCATTAGTTCCATTTATTTCTTCTACTCGGTCAATACCATAATGCATCAGTGATAACTAGCTCGGTTAACATTGTACTCGGTATAAACTACAATTTCTCGGTGTACACTATTTCAACTCGGTGTATACTAAATTCTTGATTTACTGACCACATAAAATTATCTAATTTTGATCTTCAATCCATAACAGAATTATGTAATACAATCAAATCACTAACATAATGTCATAGACTCTTCAATAAGTTACCCAATGAATATCATATCCATATCTTTCTCATACATCTCATCTTCATGTAGATATCTCATTCCTTCACTATTATTTCCTTCTTAAGACATTTGTAACCATCATGATAAGTACAGTCAAAACTAGGTGACATCAATGAAAATACATTAATTGATTTAATGTCTCACATATACCTTAGTAGCTCAGTGATCATAAATCACCATCTTTCAAATAGTTTTCAAACTCTCCTTCAAGATATTCAATTAGTTGTAGTCTATCAATCTCTCCCTCTGGAATTGATGGCAACACAATATGAAATATATCATAGAATACAAAACATCTATTCTACAACTTTGTATGCAAATGTTGTAACTCAGTAAGCTCTTCCTAGTTTATACATTTAATATGTTTAATCACTACATAAAATTAATGCTTTCCCTTTCAGTTAGGCTCTCTCTCTCTCTCTCTCTCTCTCTCTCTCTCTCTCTCTCTCTCTCTCTTCATGCAATCATCTCTTGCTATAGATAAATATTTCATGCAATCTCTCCCCCTTTGACATCAATGCAAAAAAGAAAATAAACATCTCTTCAATAGCCAAATCAATATATCTTTTATTAAGTTCACCCTAGTACCTTGCATGTATCGATATTTAGTTTCTATTTGTCTTCCAAATTTCAATTTTCATAGTCTTAGGAATCCCAAAGTGTGAACATTATGCATCAACATCATTAGATATTTTGATAAAGTATAGGTTGATGCAACCTCCTAATCACCTTAGTGATTGATAGACAGGGGATGGACCACTAGTCTACTCCACAAGTATTCAAATTTGTCCTTCGATAAGAGTTTAGTAAATATATAGCAATTTTCTCTTGTGATTTCATATACTCCAATCTTACTTACTTTTCTTGTACTTGTTCCCTCAAGTAGTGATACTTATAAGGAATATGCTTTGTCTTTTCATGCATCACTGGATTCTTAGAAATATTAATTACACTTGCATTATCACAATATATAATCACTGGGTCAGTGATCTCCTCATTCATACCTTTCAATAATTTTTTTATCCATGCAATGTTTGAACAATTACCAATAGTAGTAACATATTATTCTTTTGAAGTGGACTGATCAATCCACCCTTGTTTCTTACTTATCCAAGTAACCAATATTTCTCCCAAAAAGTATGATCCACCAGTAGTACTTTTTCTATCATCAATGTTTCCAGCCCAATCAACATTTGTGTAAACTTACAATTCAAAATTGCCTTCTTTCTTGTACCATAAGCCATAGTTTACAATGTTCTTCAAGTATCTCAAAATTCTTTTCACAACAGTCATGTGTGATTCTTTAGGATTAGCATAAAATATTGCTACAATTCCAACCACATGTGTAATATCTAGCCTACTATGCACAACATACATGAATTTACCAATCATAGATCTATATAAGCTTTGATGTACCTTGGTTGATGTGTCCCTTTTTGTCAATTTGCATCTAGTGACCCTAGGTGTACTGACTAGCTTTGAATCCTCCATACTGAATGTCTTTAATAATTCTTTGATATAATTTCATTGTGAGATGTATATGCCTTTACTATGTTGTAATATTTACAAGCCAAGAAAAAATTTAATCTCTCTGAACATTGACATTTCAAATTATTTCCTCATTTCATCAATAAATAATTTGCATAAGTTATCATGTCATCCAAATATGATATGGTGAGCATTGTGAGCCTAACCTATCAGGAGCATGCTGAAACATTCAAACATTGGTCTAAAATAACCATGAATCAATATATAGAAAATCTATTTGGAGGCCACCTTAGATTGAGATGAATGGGAGCACCCTGTCATGGTTGAGTTTCTCGTATAAGAGGGATGTGGGTGTGCTCTCAAAGAACAACAAGCATGTCCACAATGCTATATAGGGAACATTTTCATCATTTTCAAGACATGGAGACCCAAAAATGGCACAAAACCAAGTATGGGAAACCTGTTCTACCCCTAGGGTTCCGAGGGTGCAATGGAAGAGATGCATATTTTTAAAGCTAGAGACCCAATGAAAGGTTGATTTTAACTAATAGATAAGTGTGATATGGGATGAAAATGTTGAGAAAATAATTAAATAAAATAATTTAATCCATTAGGCTAAGCTAAGATGTTAGATAGAAAACATGAAAATGAAGTAAATCTAACAATTCTATGAAATACTATGAAGATATTAGATGAAAATGCACATTATAACAATTCTTGAAATAGAGAGTGAATTGGTTATTTTTCTCTTGGAATGGAGGTTGTTTACAGATTATGAAGAGAGGGTTGGGTTAGGAAGTGTGGTTAGGTTTAGGACAAAGAGTTGGGGTTTAGGACAAAGTGTTAAGGCTTAGGGTCAAAGGGATAAGGATGAAGGGTTGCTCACACATGTGTGAGCAACACTAGGGAAGAGTGCTAGGGGACAAGCATGGAAGAAGAGACATAGGGTTTCATTAAGAGGTTGTAAGAGCCATTAATGAGAGTGTAAGGGTTCATTAATGAGTCTATATGACTCATTAATGAGGGTGTTGACCGAAAGTCAAAGGAAGAGGGTTTAGGCTAAAAGGGTTAGGAATCACCCCTTAACCGGGGTTAGGAAGTGATTAGGGATGAGAGGTGTTACAAGCTAGGGTTGTCGTTGCACTAAAAGATTGACCTATTAATGCCCAATACAACCACTAAACTTATAGAAGAGATAGGAGGCGGTTAAAACATGTCATGAATCCCGAGGGGAGCGCTGACCATTTTTCCAATAATCTCCTCCTCAGCATTACCCGAGGGGATTCAAACCTGTGACCAAGCTCTAATAACACTTGTTACAAGCTAGGGTTGTCGTTGCACCAAAAGATCAACCTGTTAGTGCCCGATACAACCACTAGACTTATAGAAGACACAGTAGGAGGTTAAACCATGTCACGAATCTCGAGGGGAGAGCTGACCATTTTTACAACAAGAGGATAGGTTTAGAAGAGTCTAGAAGATATCTAGGAATTTAGGGATTTAAATAAATATTTAATTTATTTAAGGAGGATTTTGTGTTTAAAACAATTTATTAAATATTTTAATAAATTGGAGGGATAAACATTCAAATTGGATTTAAATATTTTTGGCTAAGGTTTTTTAATTAAATGTCTTTAATTAAAAAAGGAGAGGGGATAATGACATTAATTAATTAAATAATTTATTTATTAATTAATTAATGATGATGTCATCAAGACTTTGATCAACTAAAATATTTTTAGTTAACAAATGGATTTTTAGGTGTGTACATTTTTCCCTAGAAAATAAGAAGCCCCAAACTAGAATCAGATGGTAGGGGCTTATGTCCCCTCGAGAAAATAACACAAAGAAGAAACTTTGGGGAATTTTCTCAAAAAGTATGCAAAGAGGAAGGAAAAGGAGGAAGAAAGATAGAAAGGAGGGATAAAACAGACACCCTTCCATGATAAAAGATGCATAAATGCAATGATAATGTGAGATGCAGGATGTAGGATGAAGCTATATGAAGGATGCAAGATACAAGATTAATTTATATATGATGCAAAATGAGGGGGATTTGGGGAGCTCATTGTGAAAATGTGGAGAGCACAACCTAGTTTGATATAGCATTACTAGAGACCTGTCAAGGTTAATGGGAACCCAAGGCATTGTCACCAGTGTTACATAGAAATGACACAAAAATAAGAATGCAAAGGGTTGGCCCAACATCACACATGAATCCATGAGGAGGCATGGTATAAACAATGCTGGAGAACTCACAAATAAATAACAGTTCCCAAGTGCACCATGTAACCCAAAAGATCACATGTGAAATGTGCAAGGGTCATATCCGATAGACTCATAGGCAAAAAGAAAAGATCAAAAGACCTTTCCCCAGAATACCCTCATTCAAAGTGCACCATGATATAAAGGATCACAGTGACTGTGAGGAGAGGAAAAAAAACAAGTCATAAAAGATAAAAATGATCCAAAGGACAAAATCCAAGACCAAAGTGATAAATCCACAAAACACACTTTGCCAAGGAGAAGGATTGATTTTATTGATGTGGGGAAGATTAGGTCTGAACGTGAGGAAGGATACATCCTACATGAAATTAGTTGATTGATGATGGAATATTAGGTCGGACATGAAGAAGGATAGATACTACAAGGACCTGATTAATGAGGAGAATGTTGTGTTTTTGCTAAAAAATGATGAAGCAAGGATAATCATGTGATCAAGGATAGTCGACAAAAGATGTTGTTGAAATGCAAGATTGGGTGGGACAAGGTATCTAGTCATAGAGAATGCAAGAAAGATGAGGATATGTACTACAAGATGTGACAATATGTACAATAGATTGGGAGATATGTACAACATATATTTACGAAAGCTCAAACATTGGGATAGGAGGATCTTTCTATATAGGAAATATATAGGAAGCTCAGGATTGGGGATAGGATTGATTGCTATGTTTGATAGGCTTGAGGATAGAACACCTTGGGATTGATGGGCTGGAGGTGGGGATGGGGATTAAAGAGGATTGGGATAGGGATGGGGATTGGGAGTTTGATAGATAATGACACGATCCACTATGTATGGCACCTATTTCTAGTTTTTCACTAACATACTTGTCCAAGGTACTTGAATTACCAAGTTTTCACCATTGGATGATTTATTTCTCTTTACTTATTTTTCTTTTTTGAACTTTTTGTATTTTTCTAGATTTTCCAATTTTTCTACATTTTATATGTTTACAGGATATGGTTCAAGCATAGAACCACTTAAGATGTATTATGTTGATAGGATCATTTAGGGGCTCTCCTTCTGGTGTTGATAGATGATAGGATCCAGAGACTAAGCATGTTGTTACAATGTAGGGACCCAACGAAGTAAGTTCAAACTTGCATTTCTTCTCTTGATGTGCTTGTACTTTCTAATTTTCTTTGAGGACCATGTTTCCCACTTGGAATTGTCTTGGATGGACCTTCTTGTTATAGCTCCTTTTGATTTGATTCTTTTATACAACCAAGTGGTCATATGCTTCCTTCCTCTTTTCATCTAATAGGTCTAACTATGTGAGGTGTGCCATGCAATAATCTTAATTTGAGGTGTAGTTCTTCATGGATACATGCAATGATGGGAATTAAAACTCGATTGGTAGAATGAATTTGGCACCATATATAAAGGGAGTATGGGTTGGTTCCTATGGGAGTACAATATGCCTAGAGGGAAGGATTGTTAGAAAGTAAAGTCCACCAAGATAACTTAGGGAGGGGGGGCATGGATCATTTATCAAATAAATACAAATTTTATCACCATTAAAATATTTCAACCATGTAATCAATATAAGAAACAACCATAGAAAGATAAGCATACAAAGTGACACAATAACACAAGATATGTTGATTGGGCAACCTCTTGATCAAGGAGTAAACCCCATTGGGAATGATGCCCACAAAAGATGTACAAATATAAAAATTCCTTGTGAGAGGATGGACTTTGTTAAGAGACTTATGAAATATATTTAGTACATATGAGTCCCTATTAGGATACTTTGAAGTCCTTTTAAAATATTCTAACCCGCTTAGGATTTACGGAAGACAGAAGGACCCACTTTCCAAATAGCTTTGAGGGCAAGATCACTAAATACACTATCCAACTAATCTTTGTATTACTCAAACAGAATAATACCATATAATTACTGATCTCAGCAACTTATCTTTGATCCTTTGTCTGTGCGAAACCACACCAAGTACTTCACCAGATCTCAATATCAGATCTCTACAGTTCCCATATCCTCTTACAACATATATTACTCAATTCGACAATTCCTTACACATAATATTACAAAAATAAAGGAAAAAAATTCTTCCTTTATACCATACTGAAATAATTACAAGTGAGTCAGACAACAACTCTTAACCAATTACAAAATATAAACCTTCACAATTACATAAAAACTATTGGCTTCCAAACAAAATAAATCTTCACTCATGTGACTTCTGACCATACTATCACATCCACATCACTATCATAATGTCTTCATAAACTTTACAACTTTGCATGCCTAGATTCTATCCTGATTAGGAGATATCATCCAGTTACCACAAGCCACTTCTCAGGAACACTGCCTAAATACTGGTTCCACTCAATTACACATAATTGTCATGAATAATTGAATTTTATGCGCTCTTGACCAAAATCTCAAGACACAATATAGAGTAAATCCTCAACTCCACATAACTTGATCTTAAATACTCCATGTGCGCTAATTCAAACACTATATGCTTCTCTTCTAATCTCTAGTAGATCACTATGTTGACACCAATGACAACCACAGTCATGAATGTAACATACAAATGCTATAGAATGACTCTAAATACTCCCCCATAGGACATATTTATTATTCATTCCAAACAATCTCCCCCATTGGCATTGATGGAAAAATAGATGAAAAAATATCCAAGTTCCATAAATACCAAACTGCAAAGCTACTGCTCTGAAATATTTTCAAATCATCTTCATCAATCAAATCAATCAATATTTTCACATCCTCTTCATTAATCAAATATTTTTAGGTTTTTCCATTTTATATTTCTTCTTCTCCTCCAACAGATGTTTGTATCCTTCTCCCTCTTTTTATTCTTTCATCTTCTTTTTCCTTATTTTTTCTCTCTTTTTTTTTATTCTTCTTTTCAATAGATGATTTTCATGGTATCATTTTCCCCCATTGACATCAATCAAAAAATTAGGCATCAATATGTCAATCTAAAACCTCAATGTTGAAAGCCACTATTCAAAAAATACATTCACTAGAGTCCTTCATGACTCAGCTCAAAACACACATACTCCCCCATAGAGGAAGTACCAACATCCAGTCTAGATAAGATAAAGCTCATATACCACTGGACCGATGAAACAATCTGCATCACTTCTCAAAAATAAGTTGGGGCATAACCCAAAGCATACCTCTCAAATCCTCAAATGTATCTTTAGGTAAAGTCTTTGTAAATATATCTGCAATCTCCTCTTTTGTACTTATATACTCAAGTCTGACTTCTTTCTCTGCAAATTTCTCTCTTACAACATGATACTTTATCTCTATATGCTTTTTCTTAGAATGCAATACAAGATTCTTAGACATACTTACTATACTTGTGTGTTATCACAGTGTATAACAACAAGCTCATCAAATTTGATTCCAATATCTTTCAACATTTGTTTCATCCATATTATCTAAGTACAATTGTTTGCCACTACTACATATTCTGCTTCTCATATGCTTTGTCAAATGCAATTATGTTTCTTGCTTAGCCAAGAAACAAATCTTCCTCCAAGAAAAAATGCTCTACCACTTGTACTATTTTTTTCATCAACACTACCTCCCAAATCTGCATCCGTATATGCACATAGGGTAAAGGCATGTGCCTTTCAAATATCTCAGTATTATTTTTACTACTACATAATGTGACTCTTTAGGATCAACTTGAAACTTGCAACAATTCCAACTACATGTGATGTATCTGGTCTTGTATGAGTTAAATATTATAATCCTCCAATCATAGATCTATACTTGTTTTGTTCAACTGTAGGAGTTTCATCTGTGCTAGATAACATATGACTAGTTAGCATAGGTGTTCCAACCAACCTACAATTTTCCATTCCAAATCTCTTAACTATGTCATTCAGATACTTTGTTTGACATTTAAGAAAATACCATCATTGTTCTGTGTTATTTGTAGTCCTAAAAAATATTTCATCTCACCAATCATGATCATTTCAAATTTAGTCTTCATTTCATCTACAAATTTGTCACTACCTTCATCTTCTCCACCAAAGATAATATCATAAACAAAGATAACTACAATCAATAAACCATACTCAATTTATTTCACATATAAATTACTATCTGATGTACCTTTAGCAAATCCCAATTTTATCAAATACTTGTCTAGTCTTGGATACCAATTTCTAGGTTCTTGTTTCAGTCTATATAAAGCTTTGTTCAGTTTACATACCATGTCTCCTTCATGAGATAAGGGAAAAACTTTAGGCTTCTCAATGTAGACTTCTTCTTCTAATTCTCCATTTATAAATACTGACTTCACATCCATCTGACACTACTACATTTGGGCCAAATTTTGATAGAAACTTCCTACGGGTAATTTTCTTTAATGATTTTTTTGTTTTTTTAAAAACTAGGCGCCAATGGTGTCGGTATTCCAATGGGTTTTAAATTAACCATCGGTATTCCAACAGGTTTGGGGTATACATAAAAAAAAATTGAAGCACCAAATCATTTTTATTTCGATTGGATAGAGAAGGAGCGGGAGAAAAGGAACAATAGTTGAGCGTGAGAGAAGGTATGTGGTTACTTCATCTTTCAAGCCTCTCACATCATGTTCAAACAAAGATTTTAAATGCACTACATTTTATTTGATCATAAATGCTCTCTGAAATGACCACATTCTATTGGTGTCATGCCCTAGCCAATGCTTTATCTCTATTATTTGATGTTATTGGTGCTTGTGCTCAAGGATATCAATTCATTGTTTTCAAATGTTTGGATTCATGTTTGTTGATATTACTGGCACATTTAATGACACCATTGTATATTGTTGAGATTCTCACTTAAATGACTGCATTATACTATTTTCATGCCCTAGCACATGCTTTAACTCCATTATTTGATGTTATTTGTGCTTGTGCTCAAGGATATCCATTTTTTTGAAATGTTGATTGTGGTTATCAAATGGACAACCTGTGAGATTCTAGCTAGGTGCCATTTGTATTGATATCTTAGGACATCAAATGTATTGTATCATTGATAGTTGAGACTTTGTTAAAATGAAATAGGACAAAGAACAATTTTGATTTATTTTCTCTATTTTGATCCCTCAGTGGCTTACAACCCTAGAGAATTATATGTAGATTTACGGATGTAGTTGCAAGATACATAGCAGCTGATAATTCCCAAGAAATCTATGCATCTAATTTGAATAGAAATTAATACAAATAAATAGGGTCCTTGAATGGCCTAGTCATCTAGACCTTAACTATCCCCTCAACCAATTACCCTTCAAAACTAGGTTATCATGTAATCAGTGAGTGATCCTTCATTCTTCTAGTCTTCCCTGCATCCAAACATAGTGGAAATACACAATACAATGATAACACATCTTTCAAAATCCCCCTTCCCTCAAGGAATTCACTATCAACATCCAGACCTTGATTGTCCCCTCAACCAATGACCCTTCAAAACTGGGTTATCATGCAATCAACGAGTGATCCTTCATTCTCTTGGTCTTCCCTACATCCAAACATATACAATGATAAAAAGTCTTTCAAAATCCCCCTTCCCTCAATGAATGCACTATCAACATGCAGACCTTGACTGTCCCCTCAACCGGTGACTCTTGAAAACTGGGTTATCATGCAATCACTGAGTGATCCTTCATTCTCCCGGTCTGGCCTGCATCCAAACATATTGGAAATACACAATAAAATGATAACAAGTCTTTCATAATCCCCCTTCCCTCAAGGAATTCACTATCAACATCTGGACCTTGACTATCCCCTCAACCAGTGACCCTTCAAAACTAGGTTATCATGCAATCAGTGAGTGATCCTTCATTCTCCTAGTCTACCCTAGATCTAAACATATTGGAAATACACAATACAATGATAACAAGTCTTTCACAATCCCCCTTTTCTCAAGGAATTCACTATCAACATCTGGACCTTGACTTTCCCCTCAACTAGTGACCCTTCAAAACTGGGTTACCATGCAATCAGTGAGTGATCCTTCATTCTCCTGGTCTGCCCTGCATCCAAACATATTGGAAATACACAATACAATGATAACAAGTCTTTCACAATCCCCCTTCCCTCAAGGAATTCACAATCAACATTCAGACCTTGACTGTCCCCTCAACCAGTGACCCTTCAAAATTGGGCAATGCATCTCAGTCACTAGTAATGCATGGATAGTTAAACTAGTAGTCTCCAAAGCATCTAATAAGTGAATATGAATGTTTGAAAACTTTCCTCTCAACTTCCCCAACCACTCCTAATCGGTTAGAGGGATATTTCTAGAATCTCCACTATTCCTATTCTTACCAATAATTCTTAAACATACTTTATCTGATATGATAATAACATGCTAAACTAAACCAATGGCATGTTCTTCATGTGGTACAAGAAAGATTTTTCTATCAAATCTTCCTTTGTGAAAGCTAAGCGCGAGAGAAGGTATGTGATTTCTTCATCTTTGATTGGTATCTTTGACAGGCAACATCTTTAGAGCCTCTGGTGTCATATTCGACCACAAATTTCAAATGCATTGCATTTTATTTGATCATGAATGCTCACTAAAATGACTGCATTCTACTAGTGTCGTGCCTTAGCCTGTGCTTTATCTCCATTATTTGATGTTATTGGTGCTTGTGCTCAAGTATATTGATTCAGTATTTTGAAATGTTCGGATTCACATTTTTTGATATTACAATTCATCATATTAGATAAAGTATGTTTAAGAAGTTTTAGTTTCTAACACTCAACTAATCCCTCTAACAGATTAGGAGTGGTTGGTGAAGTTGAGAGGAAAGTTTTCAAACATTCAATAAAGTTTTTAAAGACATTCTTACATGTTTGGAGAGGTTTGAGAGGCACTTATCATGACTGTACCCTCACAAACAATGACATAGATTGGTTTTACTAAGTTTTTTTTTTCTCCATTTTGAGGTTTCCTTTCTCTGTCGTAGGGGTATAGTCAGAGGGTTCATTGATAAAATTATCCTTTGAATGGTTACTATGAATATGGATGATTTGATATAGCATATTTCTCATTTTACTTGAAGTTTGGAATAGCTTGTGCAAGGGTGAAAGTACTTTTGATCATTTTGGTCGTGACTGTTCCTCTACACAGCCAGAAAATATAACTATCTAATGATTATATGTAATGTTGAATGAATTAAATGCTTTATTCTTGGTAGAAGTGAATGGAAGGAATAGTGTTGGTGTTAGGTTTCATTTATTATTGAATTCAATGGTTTCCAAGATGTGTTGAGGAGTTTTCTCCTTGTTTAATGTTAACTATTCTTGCACAATCCACTCATACATGAGTGAAATTCTATGTGATTGACAATTTCATACAACTAGTCCTTTGGCTTGTATTAAACAGAATAGAATTTTTTGCATATTATTATCATTCTATTTCTCTGTTGTAAGCATGCCACTGGTTCAGTTTTGTAAATTTTTTTGTGTTAAATTTTTTTTTTCTATTTTTCCATTTGATAACCATAGTCAACATTTCAAAATAGTAAATAACATAAAATAATGGAGATAAAGGATGGGCTAGGGAATGACACCAGTAGATTAAAACAGAACCAATGGCATGTTTACAACAAAGAAATAAAATGATAATAATATGCTCAAAATTCTATTATGTTTAATACACGCCAAAGGACCAGTCCTAACAATTCTTAAACATACTTTATTTTGTTTAAGAATTGTTGGGAGTAGTTTTCAAACATTCATATTCACTGATTGAATGCTTTGGAGACTAGTGGTTTGACTATCCATGTGTTACCAGTGACTGAGATTCATTAAGAAGCGTCTCTCTTTTATAGACCCTCTTAAGTAAGAAATTAAATTTATTGTTGAAATCAAATGTGTCTCTCCCTTCATCTCAAGAAATATGTTTAAAAGACTAAATTTTATAGGGAAAAATCAATGTGTTTGTAAGGAGAATGTTCCTAGCTAGAGGGAACCCTTGGGTAAAGGACCTATGTCCCCAAGGTTTTGTAATAAATAGGATTATAGTACACAATTATTGAAAGGATAAATGTTTGATTATATGGTAGGAACTCTAAATTATATATGATTATCGTAAATAGTGTGAATTGATCCAGTGAAAACCATCAACTATAAGGAAAGAATATGATATTAAGCAAAATTGTGTAGTAATTATTTACTTTGTTGTCATTTTGTGTGTGAAATGGAAGTTGAAGCTAACAACATTGCTATTATATAGAAACAATGATTTATTATGAAAGGAATAATGATATGTCTATTAGAATAAGATTTAAGTCAAACTTTCTAACTGTCCTAAAATTAAAATATTAGAAGAATGTCAATTTGTAGGAAATGGTATAGATCTCATAGTGAAGATGTGTATAAGGATAACAATACTTGTAGTTACTCTTGAAATGTGCTTTTATTGAAATGTGTGTACAAAATTTTAGTGGGTTGAACATATTAATTTGATTGAATAAGAGGGTGGCCATATGACTCATGTATTTCTCTCCCTCTATTAAAGAATCTATGACTTTTATTTTGGAAAATGGTAAAATTCAAAGAAACTTGTTAATGTTGTGAAAAGATATACTCGTAAGAGATTATTATGGATTTGGGTAAGTGCACAAAGATGGGGGACCAAAAAGTTGCCACTTTTCTTTTGGCCCCCCATCGTGCATAGTGTGCATGCACTAAAGGGTGTGCACCCTATGGCTTGGGTTACCCAAGCCTTAGGCTTGGGAAATCCAAGACAAAGGGTGTACGCCCTATAGGGCGTACACCCTTTGTAAAAAGTGGTATATTTTTGCTGCACGCGGGTTTGAGCTCATTTTTTTTCTCAAACCTGCATTTTTAGGTTAGAGAGGATTTGAAAGTGCGCACGCCCTATCATAGTTCTTGTGAGTCAATTGTTTTTGTTCATCCATCGATCAAATGACTCCACGGCATCATCAAGTTTGATCCGGGAGAAGAGGTAAGTGTTTTTACAACTTCTCATGCCTCTTATTTGTTTTAAAATTTTAGTTTTGTTGCAATTTGTTTTTGTTTAAATTTGTTGTGTAATCAATATTTTAAAATGTAGTTTTTTTAATTGTCAGAAAGAAATAATCTCCCTCCACCAAACCCTTCATCTCCTCATGAAGAGCCAAATGAAGAACTGAATGAAGAAAGAAATGAAGAAAATGAACCTCAATTGCCTCCACCAATCGAGAAACCTCCTCCTGGAACACAACAAAATTTGTTGAACCAAATTGAAAGAGGGCAAAAAGAATTAGAATCTTTAATTAATAGGTTAAAAGATTCTAGTGGTACAAATCCCAGAAGGGAAAGAGTTGCAAAATCATTGGAAGCAATCTCGACCCACATAAGTGTAGTTAGTGGAAAAATTAATATATGGCAGGATAAAAGAGAAGAACAAAAACAATATTATGCAAATAAATTATTTTATGCGGACATAAAAAAGAAAAAAATCACAAAAGATGACATTTTTCAGCTATTTAAAAAACTAGGAGACGCAAATACTCTTAGAACTACAACAAGGAGGTTCCCAATTCATTGGTGCGTAAATGAAGACATTAAAAACAATTTTTGGGAGAGATGGTAGATGGTCTTTGATTCACCTCCTTGTAACAATCATGAGGTTCCTATATATTTCTTGAGGAAACTCTATTGTGAGTTTGTACTCAAGGAGGTGCCAAATTATTTTGACATGCTGGATTCTCAGGGTAGAGGAGGGGGTTCATCATTTGATCGAGCAAGGGCACATCGTGACCCTAATGCACCTAGGGTTGATAGTGGCAAGCCACTATTGGATCATGTTAGTATTCCTTCTGTTGTGAAGGAACATGTAGAGGCAGACACACTAGGCACGATTAGTGCTCTGACATAGACTCTCATTTAGTGTGCCACTCCTTTAGTTCAGGGTGACTATGGTCAATCCTCAAGGGAGCATATTTTTCTGTCATGTGGATGCTTGTGCACATTTGGTACTGGTGAGAGGGAGCAAGAGGATTCTAGATTGATGACTGATAACTTTCTAAATATGACATTTGGCATTGACACAAAGGTAAATATTTTCCAAGTTCTTTAAATTGCTTTGATCATATTTCATTTATAATAGAATAACTATTTAATTTAGTATCTATTGTTTATGATGAAAATTTAGGGCAAGAGTGTCAGTGGTGGCGGTGGCAGTGGAAGTGGAAATGATCCTAATGTCCTCTTTTACACATCATCATCAATTGTAGAAGTATGTATCGAATAAAACATTTAATTAAGATATTTGATTACTATGTAATTATATGAATAATTATATCCTAACTTATTGTGCATGTGCATTAGATGTGCACTAGTGGACCATCGATGTTCACAACAGATAGGGAAAGGTGTCGTGCAACTTTCCTTGAGGTATCTTGATTTGCATATTAATTGGATTTACTTGATCATATTTAATTAATGAATGAATGACTAAATTACTAGACAAATTATGATCAAAATCCAGAGGCACGATGATTACATTCTTTCACCTAGGTTTGTGAGGTCACCATTAAGTCCACAGGTATATATGTAATAATGCATTATAATTAACATGTCAGTAGTACGTTCTTATATGAATGGTTATCTTATAATTTTGCATGTACATGTGCACTAGTTGAGTGTCAAAGCTTCGACTTCAACACTGCACACTGGAGGATGTGGTGGAACCTTCACAGAGGTATCATTTACTCATTAGTGGGGTTGTAAAAAATATATGTAATCTTGATAACTGCATAATTTACTTTTTTTGTTTCATTTTCAGCTTTTGACATCAGAGACTCCTCCTTCTATCCGTGATACTTTGGATCATGGAGTAGTTGCAGCAATACCTAGTTCTGAAGCACTGACTGAGGTATGAAAGAGATTACTTAACTTTAATTGTTATTTTAATAGTTTTTATTGAATTTTATGATGATATCCATGTATGTATTTTAATTATTATTTTGATCATTGTTGTAGGGAGTTATGACTCCAAATCGCCAGCATGCACCTTCAGTGGATGAACATAGTGACTATTTGCTAGCGGTAACCCAATATTCAATTTTATGTCATTGTATAATTCAATTTTGATGTATATTAGTTATCTCTATCTAATTTATTTTTTATCAAGTCGAGCTACAGAAGAGTCTAGACAGGAAGATGAGTGAGTGCACTCAAAAGACTACAACATCCACTGCATCTCCATCAATGTGATGATCGAAGATAGCTCAGGATTTGTTTTCTTCCCCTAGCTGGAAAGGACTAGATTAGGGATATGGATTGTATGCCTATATGGCATTAGTGGACATATTTTTTGTATATTGTATCGGTGATACGTTGTACATCCATTTGGCTTTGAGGAAGGCAGTTTTACTATATTGAATATATTCAATGCATGACATTATTGGACATATATATTTGACTTCATGCCCTACGAATATATATTTTTTATGTTTTAGGTATGCAATTCATGTGTTTGGTGTATTGATGTATACTAAATTATGTTTATGTTCATGTCTTTGTTTTGTGAATTTCCCATGTCGTATAGTTATGCTTGTATGTTTAACTTGCTGATTGTGCTACAAATGCTAGTCACTGTCCTCAATAACAGTCAATTCCTTAATTGTAATAATAACAAAAGTAATGAAATGAATGCATAAATGTATAAATATAATATGTAAGAAGCCTAAGTGGCTCTTGTTCTTGCAATGATAATTTTTTAAAGAAATTCTGACAAATCCGGATACTAATGCTTCAACAATTTATTTATAGCTTGGTTGAAAATTTGATGCAAATAGGTAGGTTAGATTGGGGTTATTTTATAAATAAAATGTTCTTGGTTTCCTCAAAAGTGTTCCTTACCCAAGTGGCCCCAAGTGCCAATATGCCACTAACCTATCAATCTGACTTCCCTCAACTCCCTTACTATTATAGGGATTCAATATGGCTTAAAATATGACTCCAGCAATGTTCAAGTGGTTCTTGAAGTCCTACTCCAAGATCTTACCCTCAATCCACACTCTAGGCTCTTTATCCTTGTAGCCTTAACCAGCAAGTTTTTCCCAAATAACTCTTAGTTTTTCCAAAACACTTCCAAAATAAATTACATATTCAGATACCTTTTATGGTTTTACAAAACATATCTCATAATTAGGTAGGGTTAATTTGGAACACAACCCCCAAAAACTGCTGCTCCACTTCCCTTCCTAGACCTAATAGGTCACTTTTACAAAGGAACCCTATTAGAGACTTAACACCCAACCTTGCCACTTTTCACAGAGTGTTAATATGGTCCCAATTAGAGAAATTTGAAGTCAATTGGATCCTATAGGCTTTCTATACCCAAAATCCCCAAATTGCCCCCTCTAGGCCTTCAAAACTAGGGCCTTCTTAAAAACCACTCAAAACTCATTTCCAGAACTCCTCCTTGTGGATTAACCTTTCATTTGACATATAATTTTTTAGTTTCAAATAAAATTATACCCTTGTTAAGGTGGATCCTTTGCTGCTACACTTGTGGCATCAATTTTGTGCCCTTTTCCCACTCTTCCTCATGGTGTACACCCACTAAAACAACTTCTCCTACATCCAAATGGTTATTAACATCATACATATGTTACATAGGGTCCATTCAATGATAAAAAGTAATTACATTCATTGAATGGCCCATTATATCATCAAAAAGACCAAAATGGAGTTATTTCAATGCACCAAAATGACCACCTACAACAACTTTCCAAATATGAAGCAAAATAGATTATATAATCATTCAATATAGATGAAAAATGATGTTATGATGTTATTATATCACCCATAATTCTGTTCCAAACCCAAAACAATCAACCAAACATAAAAAAAACAAGATTTTGCAAGGAAAAACTAAGTCCTTTGCTAGGACTTCTGGGACTTATAATATTTAAATTAAATTGTTTATTAGATATTTCCATTATTGGCCTTAATATATCCCAATTTAATTTTAGGAATTCTTTAGATCCACTACCTCCATTTGGTTCCAAGGTGGACTTAGGTGTTTGGAGAGGTGCTCCTGCACCAAAATTCTTCATTTAAATTTCAAGACATTCGATAAATTCTTTGTCTGCTAACGAACCAATTTGGGAAATTAATGGGTCTATTTGTGGACCTCGAAGGAGTTGGTCACCTAAATGAGAACTAATGCAGAGGTTATAGCAAGAAAGTGGAGTTCCCTTCTTTTAGCTCCCACAACTCACCAACCAACTACAAAGGCTTAAGGGTGTTCCCAAGCTCTTAAAATGGTGTAACACAACCAATAAAATGGATTTCTATCCCAACAAAATCCCTTTTCAAGTTTATACACTCAATCAAACTTCAATGCCCTTTTGGCTTTAGGGACACTAGGCCTAAACCTAGCCTTTAGTTAGAACTCTTCACCAGTGGACTTCCTGACCACTCCCAAGCATGTAGATGGTCCTCATATGACCTAAGGACTCTGAAACAACTCTTGGTTTGTTCCCTTTACAACCATACCATAGAAAACTAGACCTACATGCCAATTTCCTTGTAGCCTTCTCAACCTCAATTTTCCACTCTAACTTCTTCATAGCTTGGTATCTTGACACAATCAAGACATTTTTAGACACCCATTTGGAAGTTATTTAAGATCCCAAATGCTTTTTTTCCAACTCCACTCTAGCACCACCTAACACTCACCTCGGACACAGACCTAATTGGCCTAGTTAGGCTTGGTTTACAAAGCAAGTATGAGGTATAGGGTTCATAGAATTTATATAGGGCTTCAGGCACTCTTCTCCAACTCCAAATAACTCAAATCCATCATTACTTCACTCACTTCTTTGCAAATTTCTACTTACTAGGTGAACCCTATGACCTAAGGTATCTTAGGCTTATAATATTGCCAAAAGATCCTTGATCATACATCAGGGTTTTCAAACCAAAATTAGGATGATCTATTGAGATCAATCCTATTTATTACAAACACAAATAAAGCAATTCTAATTCCTACTAGTGGAGGGTTCCCTACACCAAGAACCTTGATATGAAGCAGGAACTTCTCTACAAAAGAGATCAGTACCTTGAGAAGCTCTCCACTTGTTAGCTAAATTAAAACCTTGGACCATAGATGGCTGCCCTTTGTTGTAAAATGAGGAGTGAGACTATCTTGCCAAAGGTGACAATGAACTTACATTTCAAGGATAATGCCCAAATCCCATAAATGCAAGGCCATTGACAGATAGTCATTTCTAATAGAAATATTTGTGGTGCTAGAATGAAGTGCATGACCAAATTCATTGCCTACTAATGAACCAATTTGAGGCTTCATTTCACATTGATTTGTGGATAATTCCACAACACTTGTTATTTCTCTATTTGAATTTTTGTTGTCAGTGTACATGTGCACTGAAAAGATTTTTTCACTACTTGAGCTACTAGCAGATGGTGAGTAATCATCATCATCATCTGACATATGGTCACATGCATATCTTACTTATTTCCTTTGCCACTTTCCCCTTCCTAGCTCTACCTCCTTATCTGTAACTTCTATCATGGGTCCAAGAAGCTCTTCCTACTCTTTCCCATTAACTGTGGGCTTTGTCTCTTCATCCTAAGTAATTAGCATACCTTGGATGGCACCAAGATAACCATTTTCTTATGAAATGTCCTTTTCTCTCACATTAATATCTCTATTAAGAAGATTTTCTATATCTTCCTCTGTATATTGAATAGATGTAGTTGCAATCCCATGTTCATCTTGAATATTCCATAGCCAATTTTCTTCTTGATCATTAGAATATTTTGTCCTCAACTGAACATTTTGTAATCAGTTGATATACAATCACAATTTTCTCTTTGCCAATCCTATGGGCTTGCGATCTAGATCTAGAAGAGTAGTATTAGGTTTTGAAACAAGTGCATCCCTCCAAGGGAATATCTAGTGCTGCCATGGATATCATGGAGAGCTTCATGATTGATATTTTTGATAAGATTACTCTTGAGGCTGCTTCTCTGCTGAAATATAACAAGATCGTGACACTTTCCTCCAGAGAAATTGAGATTGCTATCAAGATTGTTTTGCCTAGAGAGTTGGCTAGGCATGTTGCTTCTAAAGGAAGTAAGGCTATTACCAAGTTTCCTACTGCTCTGCGTTAGGTTTTGTTGGATGATTTTAGGTTTTTTGTACATGGTGTTTATGGCAAGATTTTTTAGAAGTTGGTTTTGGCTTGGGTTTACGTGTGGAAGTTAATGCTGAACTGGGATCTTAGTGTATGTAAAGAATATATGAATTATGCTATGTATGCTGTGAAAAATCTCTAAACTATATCATGCAATTACTTAATAGTTTCATTCTTCATAGAATTCATAACTATATTTTCCATAGCCAATTTTCTTCTTGATCATTGCAATATTTTCTCCTCAAATGAACATTTTGTAATTAGTTGATATACAATCATAGTTTTCTCTTGGCCAATCCTATGGGCTCACGATTGAGCCTATAGATCCACAAAAGGGTTCAAATCTCATATTTATAACAACCAAATTTGGATTCACTAGAAGCATTTTGTGATGTTTTGGGATAGTAAATCCAAGTTATTCTTGACTGTCCTGAATAGGGATTTTGCAAACAACACTTTGTTTATTTTGAAAGTTTAATGAATGGATTGACTCCCCCACCCCCTATGGTCAATGTGATTGGTGGGAGGAGTCATAAAATCTATATAATCCTTGTATTTAATTTTAAATGCAGGGATGGGCAGGTATTGTGGAGGAGAGACCACAAACATGGAAAGTAAAGTGTTGATTAGGTGTTACTAGTGTTGGGACCAATCATGGTCTGAGAGATTCATCCATTGGAGGGCCATATTTTATGGCTTGGATGGTAATATTATGTTTTTTTAGTGGTGTTTAAACCCTTATTTTGATTGGGAAGTGTGTGGAGGAGTTAGATTGGAGAAGCCACAGGTGTGAAGGCCTTAAATAGAGGGTTTTGTAGTTGGGTGTTTAAAACTTGTTGTCTATTCTTGCAAAGTGGAAAACCCTTGGTTTAGGATCATAATAAAAGATTTTTTTTTGTCATGGAACCCTGGAAGTAACTGGGTGATAGGGTTGCTTTGTTAGGAGGGGCTAATTAGGCTTGGGAGAAGAGCACTTAAAAAAGGAAGTCTACACCAATAAAATAGTTAAAGTCTGAGATTGATATAAACTTAGGAACTCTGAAAAGGGTACTCAAAAATATAAAAACATTAATAGGTTGTTTGGGAAGTTTGGGAGAAAAATGCTGATTTCAGTTTTGGCAAGGCTACTAGGCAGGCCTGTAAGGCTATAGTGGAAGAATGGTGAAAGATGAGTGGATAGGAGTGAAAGGGTATTTTTAAAATGTCTAATGTACCATGTTAAGATGATCCATAGCATTGGGATCAAGTTAAGAAATCCAGTTTGGTTTTTGGTGTGTTTGAGGCATTAGGTCCACTAAGTGGCCTAGGAGGGTACTGGTGCTTAGAGAGATTGGAACAAAGAAAAGTGATAGTGAACTCATGAGTGTGGTTATGGAAGTGACTTAAAAATTTAGAGAACTCCATTTGATCTTTGAATAGGACTGATTCCTTGAGTTGATTCCAAGTTACTTGTTGAATCCTTGAGTTGAGTTCCCCTATTTAAGGTGATAGTGGAGGGCTCTGCATCAAGAGAGTATGAAAGGAGAGAATGAAGTAAAGGATTCTCAAAAGCTGAGAAAAGAAAAGAAAGTGATGTTAAAAAGGAAGATAATAAGAAAAAGAAGAGGAAGAGAAGTGTAGGAAGTTACAAAAGGTTAATATACAAGGTGTTGAAACAAGTGCATCCCTCTAAGGGAATATCCAGTGCTACCATGGATATCATGGAGAGCTTGATGATTGATATTTTTGATAAGATTACTCCTAAGGCTACTTCTCTACTAAAATATAACAAGATCATGACACTTTCCTCTAGAGAAATTGAGATTGCTGTCAAGTTTGTTCTGCCTGGAGAGCTGGCTAGGCATGCTGCTTCTGAAGGAAGTAAGGCTATTACCAAGTTTCCTACTGCTCTGGGTTAGGTTTTGTTGGAAGATTTTAGGTTTTTTGTACATGGTGTTTATGGCAGGCTTGTTTAGAAGTTGTTTTTGGCTTGGGTTTATGTGTGGAAGTGAATGCTGAATTGAGATCTTACTGTATGTCAAGAATATGTGAATTATGCTATGTATGCTGTGAAAAATCTCTGAACTATAAGATTTCTATTATTAAATTTTTTTTATTAATAATGAGAAATATTTTTACAACTCAGCTCAATAGGAGCACCAAAGGAAAGAACTGAGTAGAGAAAACCTTCTGGTATTGCCCCAAAAAATAGAAGAGAAAGGTTGTCATTAAATGTTACAAACTTCCCATTATACATATGGGGTAATGCATGAGCAATTTACAATCCAGCCAATTTATAGTGCTATATAAATTTGACATGTTACAATATTTTGTATCTCCATTTAGTCCAATGAACCAATTGGGTCTACCCTACCCTTGATTATCTCAAGTATTGCCTCGTGGTCTGACTCACAAACCTTCCAAAGAGTTTTATTTTGTAGTCTTCCTCCATATCTGATTAAGTGGACATTTGATGCAATGACGAGGTTTGAATAATGAAGAATCTTTCTATGTGTCTCCCAATCCTCGAACAACCATAACCTAGGGTTCTTCATAGCATACCATCTAAGCCATGTACCAGTTACAACCACTGCTCCTATAGGGTATTCTAATTCTTCACCATCGATAACTGAGAAATCTAATTTATTTTTTGCCTCTACACAATGACACAAATAATAATCTATCCCTTCTTCATTGTCTTCAGGTGCAATAATAGCAAAAACATGGTCTGTAATGATATAAACATAATGAGGACATTATTTTACTAAATATTTATGATAAAGTACTAAATTTGAGATTATTTATATGTGAAAAATACCGACTTGGTTGTACTAGATCAGATAAGCAATCAAAGTCAATTGGTGATTCCATTTCTATTGGTTGTAGTGATTCATGGGGATGATAGGAGGCAAGTGGACTCTAAATACATGTATACCATTCATCAACCCATTCCTTTGACTCACACCCATCCCAATCTTCATCTACACATGATGAACAAAAGCATGCCATATGTAATGTGTGGATACTCCATGAACCTACATTACAACATCTAAAAGAGTGTAGCTCACTCGATCCTATCAATGTACAACAATCCTCATATGGTGCAATGTTAGTTTCATACATAAACCAAAAAAATCTATGAACCATAGACTCACCTTCATTACCTGGACCCATTGTAGTGTCACACCACTAGACAATACATCCCGCATCTGAAAATGTTGCTTTCTTTGTGTACTTTAATTCTTCACATGCTAAGGCTCTTTTAATACATGCACCTATGCCATCATGCTCTCCCTTTCCATGACCAGCCTCTATGAAATTCCACATATATTGAATTCTAGTAATCTTATGCATCCTACACAACCAATAAAACATCCGTGAATTCTTGAATTAGGATGCACAATTATCTAACCAAATGATATGTCGATGATATTTTATGCCCCTATTTTCCAAATGACCATAAAATAGTTGAAAGAAACCGTGTACAAACTCTATAGAATGTGAGAAATCATCATTGATATAAAAATGATACTCCCTCAATATCTTCCTATTCTCCTCTGTACTGTCTAGTGCATGCATGAATGCTATATGAACAAATATAGCAACCTATTCAGAGTTGTAATACTTTTCTTGCACCTCATTATGTGGTTGTAGTGTGTAGTTCTCTGCAAAGTCCACAACTAAAACAATGGTATCAAGTGGGAATGTGTCCTTGCACAACTTGAATTGCATATCTAACCATCACGCTCTATGTGTATGCCTTGCATACTCATAAATAATTTTTTTACAAAAAATGTCCATGAACTGATACATTGGAATTTTGTCAATTACTAAATCACATCTTTTAGCCTCTTTTCCATCTTTTAGATTGTATGTCATAGTCTTATATTTTTCAAATTCCACTATTTCGTTACTGATTGCATGCGTAGTCTCCATATGTTGACAAATTGGCAAATGTCGCAAACCTCCGCAATCTATGCATGTACCATTCAAGCATGAGAGCTTGTAAAATTGTTGACCATCCACTCTTTCACATAAAATGGTATATATTAATTCCCTTGAAGATCTAGGTGGGACATTTATGTTACAATCCTGCAAAATAATGTTAGAGTGCAAAGCTACACATATATTCCTATAAACTTCAAAATGGTTAGAAAATTCAATATGTACCCTAAAACAACAAGTTGTGCATGTGTGATTTATCTTGACATAAAAAGGTTTACACATTTCAAAATATCTCTGACTAATTTTAATTTGAGGATACGTATGCATAAATTTTGCAAAGAATTGTGTCTGAGTTGAATCCAAAAAATGTTTTGGAGGAACACGAATTCAATTACCAATCCTCCTTACAACAACTCTTTGATTAGGAGATACCCATGTATTATTCTTCCAAAATTCTTCAATCAAGGATTTCAAAGCTTCAACAATTGCTTTATCTTTTCACGGTAGTCTACTAGAAAATGCCCATAACTCATTGCTATTTGGATCTTCCACTCTTTGACACCTTCTCAAGGCTCTCATTAGAGACTTTCTACTTATTTTCAATGTTCTTCTTGTCTTTCTAAAGAGTCGAGATTTCTTCATTTGAGTTCTTACTATCATTGATGTAAGCACATGTCATGTGACATTACTATCTTTTGTGCATGATGTAGAACCCACACTCTCATATGCAGTCATTAGATTCTTTACAATAGATTTTTCACTTGACTCATCTATCATTCTTAGCCCAAGAATCTTCATGATGGGCCTAAATTTCAGATTTCTCATCATTTCAAAAAATAGTTGACATCTTCCTGTCATGTTTAAATTCTCAAAAAATGATCTCCAAATATGATTAACATTTCTTTGACAAGTATGTGTGGGAATCTTGTCAAGCATTTCTTGCAAAATGTTAGTATCAATATCAATCAAATATTTTGGTTTTTTATATTTAATAATTCTAGGAGCATCAAAAACATTATGTGTGAATTGCATACCATCTTGAGTGCCTTCAACATGAGATGATGTTGTGCCCACACCTTTGGAAGTAGACAATGATGTGCCTTCAACATGATCAAAGAGTGTGTACACACATTCAAAAGTAGACAATGGTGTGCCTCCACCTTCGGAAGTAGACAATGGTGTGCCTTCAACATGAAACAGTGGTGTGCCTCCACCTTCAGAAGTAGACAATGGTGTGCCTTCAACATGATACATTGGTGTGCCTCAAACATTGGATGATGATGTCTCTTGAACTTGGGAACTCATAGATGATGTCCCCACATCTTCATAATTCAATTGTCTCATTGCACACAAGTTTCTCATTTGTTGTCTTTTTTATTCCAATTCCAATTCTCTCTTACTTTGTATTGATGTTTCATGTTCCTCATCCAAAGGAAAATCTTCTTCTGTAGTATCTAATTTTTTTTGTTCATGAAGTTGTCTCATTCTTTCCCTTTTCTTCTCTTTGTCTCTTTCATGCTCTTCCAGTGTTAAATTCTTTGCTCATTTCCTTGGCATGATGATGATTTCTACATATCAATTGATTATAATTTTAAAAATATAATATAAATGTAAACCAATAAGTCAAATTATAATATACACCTCTTACAATATGACAAATTATAATATAAATTCATTACACTTATATCAAATTATGTATCAAGAACAAGTCTATAATGTGTCAATTCACTAACATCATCAACAAGTTATCCTCCTTTTATATAACTAGATAATGCTTTAACCATTGGATGAGGGTCCACTACAATTTTCTATTGGGAGTCAAGGTATCAAATTTATTTTTTCTCACTTTGGCAACTTTTTCTATCCTCAAGTCCACTTGCTATGAAATTTCATTATTGGGTCCTTAACATGAGATAATTAATGTTGGTTCTAATGAAGATAGTGTAGATGCAACAAGGGGTGTAGTAAGAGTGATTGGAACAAGCTAAAATAGCTTGTTCTTATCAAGATCATATTTGTAAGAATCCATCAATAATTTTACTCTTAAAAGAGGATCATTAATCTCCTCTACTAACCCCTTATATGTTGGATATTTTCATTCTTCTAGGTGTCTACAAATATGACATTTTCTCAATTCCCCCTCTTCATGATCACCTCTTGATAGTATAAAAACTTCTTATTAGGTCCTCAATTTTATCATATTGGTGCATGAAGGAAGACATTTTCTAAGATTCCCTATCTTCATGGATAAAGTTTTCTAGATCAAATGGCTTTGGTGCATCCACTTGTATAAGGTATCAAGGAATTTGTGATCAATTAAAGGTCTTTGTTGGACAACACTAAAAAATATAAAAAATACGTGTTGATGGCATGTAGAACCCTTTTTGCACTTCTTAAATGAGTGTTATCTACCTTATTCAATTTCCATGTATTCTATAAAAATGGGATTCTATCAAGGATATTTTTAGGTAGTGCATGAGACGCTACTAGTGAACCATAAAATTTGATAAAACTAATCACCCCAAATCTATTTTATTCCTTCTCATGCACAAGGTATTTTTTCTTTAAAAATCTGTTAAAAATTTCAAACAATATCCAATCTACTCATTGTCCCATCTAAATCAAATCTTTTTTTCCAAAATATTCTTCAAAAACTATATAATAAGATGCCTCATAGTGCTTGTCCCAAATGTAGATCCATTCTCAACTTGACAGAGCTCTATTATTCTCTTACAGTCTCACCTTGAGTTGGGGCTTCCAAAATTTCAAAGTAGAGAAAAGAATAACATCACACAAAAGTGAGTACCTTTTGAAGTGCACTACCTTGTGGTCTTTCTTTATGGTCACCAAAGATTTATGAATTTCCCTCATAATATATGATGCATAATCAAAGGTCCAAATTTTTTCATATGTGCATACATCAACGATGAGGACTAGTAAGTGATTTGGTATCCTAAACCCATAATGAATCCCCAAAAATTGATGGAGGAAAAAATATGTCTTGTTGAAATAATCATAAAAATGTCATAATACAAAGGCTCTTGAATATCATTTTCACCTCTTTGCTTAGTGTTTTAGGCTTGAAATTTGGCAATATATTTAACCTCTTATACACCCTATGTTGATATCTAAAGATGATGCTAAAGAAATAACAATTTAGAAGTTTCACAGATGTGGAACTATGGGCTATGAAACAACCTTCAAGTTTTAAAGAAGTCAAATTTTCTTTCAAGGAAACATCAACCTTTTCTTGCATGATCATACAAATTATAAACCAAAACACTATTAACATTTGACATGTAAAAAATAAAAAACTTACCTCAATCTCTTTTTGTCTTTTTTATTCCAATAATTGACTTTCACGATGGTGCAAAGCCAAAATTTGTCACTATGGTGCAAAACGATGTTGCTTTGTCACTATCAACACCATCAAAAGTGAAAGCTTGTTGGAAAAAATGCAGAATTCAGACAGCATAACAAAATGTGGGCATTTTTCATGAGATCCTTGCCAAATAAGACCATTTCTTTTAGTTTTACATAGCACGAGAAAGCTATAGGGCATACGCCCTATAGGGCATGTGCCCTATACAAAATATAAAACATGTCATGCACATCTACTCTTAAACATAGGGTGCATGCCCTATGTAGAATAAGAAAAATGGAGAAAAGAGACAAAGGAAAAGAGAGAATGGAGAGAGGAGAGAAGGGTAAGGAGAGAGAAAAGGGGAGAGGGAGAGGGAGAGGGACAAGGAGAGATAATAGAGATAGGAGAGAATGGTAAGGAGGTAGAAGGGGAGAGGGAGAGAGAATAGAGATAGGAGAGAAGGGTAAACAAAGAGAGAGTAGCAGAGAAAGGGAAGGAAAGTTAGAGAAGGGGAAAGCAAGAGAGTAGGAGAGAGAGAAGGAAAAGGAGAGGTGTGTGTGTGTGGGAGAGAGAGAGAGAGAGAGAGAGAGAGAGAGAGAGACACACACACACACACAGAGAGTGGTGCAGGGCACTTCCAGGCTGCTGTTACAGTTTTGTTTTCAGGTTGTGTTGTAATAAATTGAGATTGATCCTTTAGATCATTTTTTTTTTTTTTTTGATTCATTGTGTGTGATCATGGGTTCTAAGGTGTGGTTATAAGCCTAGGGGCCCTTTAGTCCATGTGAATCATTTAATCTTTAATCTTTTGGTTTGTTAGTTTTAAGCTTTGTTAGTCTTGAAAGTTTCTTTGTTTTGTTAGCGGCTGTTAGCAAAGTTTTTACTGTGCTTTGGTAGTGGCCGGTTATCTTTGTAACAGACTGCTAATTCCGCTACTGCTGGTGTGGTATCCACTACCTCTGTTAATGGCCATATATTTATCTTTGTCCAATTAGGGGATTGAGATAGAAGACTTTAGAAGCAAATTGAGAAATAAGAAACAGTCAAAAATTCTGAGTACGTTTTTGTTTCTTGTGTTCAATCAATTTTTTCAGAGATATAATGTGCAAAGAGATTTTCTTATTGTTTCAAAATGTCTATTTGTACATTTAAAGTTTTATGGTATTTCATTTGTGAACATGTTTCTAGCACAGTCAGTTTTTGTTAAAATCCATCTTTATTGGCTGTACATCGAAACCTACAAATAATCATAGTCTCAGACAATCATAGTTTAATTTCTTGGGTGAAAATTTTATCAAAGAAAGGTTACTAACAATCAGAGCAAAACCATCATTCCTGGCTGTCATGGAACTTTTCCCTAACTTGTAAGTTCATCATGGAAACTCAGTGTCGATGGATGTAATACAAGTTAGGGTAATAATCAATAACAATTTTGACACTTAGATTTGTGGGCACTATTAGTAATGTTGCTTCAAGTCCACATCTTAATTCATTGAATGCATTGTGGAAAGTTAGTAAAGTAGCTGACAGATTGTAATGTCAGGCAGAATGGGAAACAAAGTCAGTTCTACTAAACATGGGCTCATAAACACTAAGAAGCCCTAAATGGGTACTTAACATGCCTTAGGAGTTTTCTATTCATGTATCAAACAGAGGAACCATGAAAGGTAATGATATCACCGACAGATTGGGGAATCATTGCATAAAATGTGTTGTGGGTTTTAATAAGCTTGACCACCAAACATACCCACTGTTGAACATTTTGGATAGAACTGATTCCAACCTGATCAATTGGGTCAAAGTTCTCTAAGATGGTTAACAGCGGTAGAAAGGGTGAAGATAGTGACTAAAAATTGATTATCTAAACTAGAAGCCTCTTTTGGGAATTAGTAATCAATAAGAAAACCAAGATGCTATTATCTCTATTCTAAATTGCTTTGGAAGACTGTCAAAACTTAAAGATTGTTGTCACTATTGTAAGTTGAAATAGTATAGAAACTTTAACCAGTCTTGCAAACTTATAAGAATCAGTAGAAGAAACAAGTTAAGAACCTTGAACCAATTATAGTATTCATTACAAAAATAGAGTAATCGAGAAGGATCAAATACAAAGTATTAAATTAAAATCAAGTTCAGATGAAATACAGAGTGTTGTATTCAAAAGCGTGAGCATACATATATTACAATCACAGAATCATCGTTACTTCTATAGCAAGGAATAGAATCAAAGAACATCACAAGTCTAAATTCTATCAATATAGGTTATGTAAAGAGGTTACAGTCAATATTTCAAGGATTGATATTTATATTGCCGATTTGGAAGGTTCAGAACTACTAGTTGAATTTGTAACTGTGTTTTGAGTCATTAATATTGTGAATTTATTATTCTCTGTTGATAACTTGTGTGGGTCTGTTCAAGCTTTAGTTGCTTACCGCTCTGGATCAAGTGGTATCAGAGCCACAAGATACCTTTATGGGAGCAACAAGATAGCAGATGGAGATGAAATCCCTATCAGAATCACCAATGTAGAATTGGATAAGATAGTCAAAGAGAAAATGGCAGAGAGTAGGGCTGTCAGAGAAGAGAATAGAGCAATGAAGAGAGATTTGGATAAGTTGAAAGGCCAAGTGAGGAGTGGAGGCCAAGAGGAGTCAGAAGAAGAAGAGGAAGAGCAAGATCCATCTGGTTAAGAAAATATACCATAGGATCAAAGGGCAATGCTTGCAGCCCTAGAGAGGGTAGGAGTAAAGGATAGGAATGATATACCCTTGTTCCATGGAAAATTGGAACTGGAAGAATGCATGGATTGGATAGAAGCCTTGGAGAATTATTTTGAATGTGAGGTAGTACTTCCTAGCCAAAGGGTGAAGTTAGCGAAGTCAAAATTGAAGGGACCAGCCCTTAGTTGGTGGAATTTTCTACAAAATGAGAGATTGGAAGAAGGAAAGGAAGTCATTTCCACTTGGACAAGAATGAAGGCAGAGTTGAAAAGGTAGTTTGTACCAAAGGATTATGAAGTGATCCTTAACAGAAACCTCAAAATCTAAAACAAAAAGATCTTGATGTGAGTACCTATACTCAAGAGTTTCACAATTTGACCTTGAAGGCCAAAATGTATGAAACCGAGAAACAAAAACTAGCAAGGTATATCAATTGGTTGAAATATAGTATCCAAGATGAATTAACATTGGTCAATGTGGAATCAGTCCATAAATGTTTCTAGCTTTCCCTCAAGATTGAGGAAAAACAAAAAAGAAGAGGAGAACAAAGTAGGGGAAGAGGAAACTCATTCTGTGGAAGAGGAAGATTCAATGGGAGAGGAACTTTTCCTAAATCCCAAGGAGAGAGCAGCCATCAAAGTGCTGATAATGATGCTAGTGGCAGAGGTTCATTCAGAGGAAGAGGATCAAACAATGGAAGGGGAAAATCAAGAGAAGAGGCCCTAATGTATTCACTGGAAGGTGCTTCTCATGCAACAAGTTGGGCATCAATCTTTTAGATGTCCTGAAAAGAATGGTAGCAGCAATCAAGGAGATAGAAGAGTGCAATTAATTCAAGAAGAAGATGATTGCCAAAGCAACTCATCTTACCAAACAGCCCCATCCAAACATGCTGATCCAGTACAAGGAGAGACTCTCATGTTCAATAGATTGCTATTGGTACCACTCAACAAGTAGCCAGCTCAAAGGAAATCCTTATTCCAGACTACTTGCAAGGCAAAGGGTAAAGTATGCAAGGTAATTGTTGATTCCGGCTCTACTGAAAATCTAGTTTCTTTGGAAATGGTTACCAAGTTAAATCTGAAAATAATTCCACATCCTACTCCATACAAAGTTTCTTGGTTAAATAAGGAACAAAAAACTATTGTGAATGAGCAATGCTTAGTAGAGTTTGAAATTGGTGATTATAAAGATAAAGTTTTGTGTGAGATAATTGAAATGGATGCATGCCATCTCTTTTAGGAAGACCATGGCAATATGATACTAATGCCCAGCATGATGGGAAAACCAATGTGTTTAATATAACTAAAGATGGAGAAACTTTCATAAGGACACCTTTATCGGATGTTACAAATAATTCAATCTTGCATAATAGTGTCATGGTGGTACAAGAAAAAGAGTTTTTAGAAGGTCTTAAGGAGGAAAACACTCTATGTTTTGCTGTTGTAATCAGACCTAAAGAAAATCAGTATGAGGGTATGGCATTGAATTTAGAACCCAAGGAAGATACTTGTCCAAAGGTAGTAGTTGATTTACTGAATAAGTATGATGGTGTTATAGCTGATAGTACTAATGAGTCCTTCCACCTAAGAGGTCAATCAGCCATTGTATTGATTTAATGTAGGGGTCTACTTTACCAAACAATGCAGCCTACAAACTCACTCCCGAACAAAATGCTGAAGTTGCAAGACAAATTCAAGGGTTACTACAAAAGGGTTACATAAGGAAGAGTATTAGCCCATGTGCTATCCCAGCAGTCCTTGCTCCAAAAAAAGAAGGTACTTGGAGGTTATGTACAGATTCTAGAGCCATTAATAAGATCACTATTCATTACCGATTTCCAATGCCTAGAATGGAAGATCTCATGGATTGTTTAGGTGGTGCTAAATACTATTCAAAGATTGATCTCAAAAGTGGTTATCATCAAATCTGGATACGTGAAGGGGATGAATGGAAAACCACTTTCAAAACTAATGAGGGTTTGTTTGAATGGATAGTCATGCCATTTGACTTATCCAATGCTCCTAGTACTTTCATGTGTTTAATGAATGAAGTGTTGAAGCCTTTTCTTCATAAGTTTATTGTTGTTTATTTGGATGACATTCTAATTTTTAGTAGCAGCAAGGAGGAGCATTTGCAGCATTTGGATCAAGTCTTGAAGAAGCTTCATGAGGAAGGTTTGAGAATAAACTTGGATAAGTGTTCATTCATGCAAGAAGAACTTGTGTTCTTGGGCTTTGTAATTTCAAAAGGCAGTCTGAAAATGGATCCTTCAAAGGTAGAAGCCATCCTAAATTGGCCAGCACCTATTCAGCCACGGAGGTAAAAAATTTTCATGGTTTGTGTAGTTTCTATCGGAAGTTTATCAAAAACTTTAGTGGCATTTGTGCTCCTATTATCAATACTATTAAGGGTGGTAGAAAATGTGTTTTGAATAGACTACAGAGGCAAATGAATCATTTGAATTGCTAAAAAGGAAAATATCAGAATAGCTAGTGCTTGTATTACCAGATTTTCATAGTGCTTGTATTACCAGATTTTCAAAGGTTTTTGTTGTTGAATGTGATGCTAGTAATAAGGCTATTGGCGGGGTTCTTAGTCAAGATGGCAGACCTGTAGCCTTCTTTAGTGAAAAATTAAATGAGGCAAAACAAAAATATTCTACGTATGATCTTGAACTCTATGCTATGGTTCAGTCGTTAAGAAAATGGAGGCATTATCTTTTCCAAAAGAATTCATTGTTTATACGGATACCCATGCACTTAGTTTTCTAAATAGACAAGAAAAACTTAATCATAGACATGTCAAGTGGATGGAGTTCTTGCAGGCCTATACTTTCAGCATTAAACATAAGAAGGGGGTTGCTAATAAAGTGGCAGATGCTTTGAGTAGAAGGATACTCACTATTCAGTCTATGCAATTGGAAAGTGCTAGTTTAGAGGCAATGGTATCCATGTATGCTACGGATGAAGATTTCAATGATATTTATCAGGTTTGTTTGGATATGACAGCAAGGTATCATACTAAATTTTTTAATTATTTGATTCAAAATGTACTTCTTTTCAAGGGTGGTTTACTTTGTGTTCCAAGGGGATCAATGAGAGAGAATATTATTAAAGAAAAACATTGTGGTAGTTTAGCTGGTCATTTTGGTTTGGATAAAACATTAGAATCAGTTAAGAGGTTTTATTATTGGCCTAAGTTACAAACAGATGTTAGGAAGTTTGTTGAAACTTGTTTGGTTTGTCAAAAATCTAAAGGTCATACCTCTAATGCTGGTCTTTATATGCCTTTACCTATTCCATCTAAGCCATGGGATTCTGTTAGTATGGATTTTTTGCTTGGGTTGCCTAGAATCAAGTCCGATTATGATAGCATATTTGTAGTAGTGGATCGATTTTCTAAAATGGCTCATTTTATCCCATGTAAAACCACTCATGATGCCTCTCATGTTGCTGGATTGTTCTTTAAGGAGGTAGTTCATTTGCATGGTTTTCCTTTGTCCATCATATCTGATAGAGATCCTAAGTTCTTAGGTCATTTTTGGAGAACTTTATGGAAGAAGTTGGGTACTAATGTTTGTTTATCATCAGCTTATCATCCTCAATCCAATAAATAGACTGAGGTCATTAATAGGTCTCTTGGTAATCTTTTACGGTGTTTGACACAAGAGCATGGTACAAGTTGGGATTCAGTATTGGCTCAGGCTGAGTTTTCCTATAATGATTCAATGAATCGTAGTACCAGTAAAACTCCATTTCAGATAGTTTATGGTGTTCATCCAAGGGGTATTTTGGAGTTAAGGGATGTTAATAGTTTGGAGAAGCCTAGTGCTTTGGCTAATGATTTTTCTACTATTATGAAAGATATTCAGGATCAAGTTAAACAAAAGCTTCAGCATTCGAATTCTAAGTATAAGGCTCATGCAGATAAAAGGAGGAAAGATGTGACTTTCAATGTTGGGGATTTGGTCATGGCACATTTGAAGAAGGAGAGATTGCCTAAGGGCCAATATACTAAGTTAATGGCTAAGAAGATTGGACCTTTTAAGGTTCTAAAGCGCAACGGTCCTAATGCTTATCATATTGATCTTCCTCCTGATATTCAATTGTCTCCTATATTTAATGTTGCTGATTTATATATCTATAAGGGTGTTGTTCCTCCTAATGTGTTTGTAGGTGATGTTGGTTCTCTACCTGAGGCACAACCCTCAGCTCTTTCTAAGGCACCTCCTTTGGAGATTGCAGGAATCTTGGACACTCAAGTTGCATGGAAGACCCAGAGACACACTTATTATGAGTATTTGGTTCAATGGAAAGATAAACCCCTGGAGGATGCTACATGGGTTTCTCCAGAAGTTCTGCAACAATTTGGTTTTCCTGTTCTAGTAGTCCCAACTCAAGGGACTTGAGATTTTTTTTGTCTTGTGGAGCATGGTGCAGGGCACTCCCAGGCTGTTGTTACAATTTTGTTTTTAGGTTGTGTTGTAATAAATTGAGATTGATCCTTTAGATCATTTTCTTTTTTGTTTTGATTCATTGTGTGTGGTCATGGGTTCTAAAGCATGGTTATAAGCCTAGGGGGCCTTTAGTCCATCTGAATCATTTAAGCTTTAATCTTTTGGTTTGTTAGTTTTAAGCTTTGTTAGTCTTGAAAATTTCTTTATTTTGTTAGCGGCTGTTAGCAAAGTTTTTACTATGCTTTGGCAGTGGCTGGTTATCTTTGTAACAGATTGCTAATTCTGTTAATGCTGGTGTGGTATCCCGCTGCCTCTGTTAATGGCCATCTATTTATCTTTGTCCAATCAAGGGATTGAGATAGAAGACTTTAGAAGCAAATTGAGAAATAAGAAATAGACAAAAATTCTGAGTACGTTTCTGTTTCTTGTGTTCAATCAATGTTTTCAAAGATCTAATGTGCAAAGAGATTTTCTTATTGTTTCAAAATGTCTATTTGTACATTTAAAGTTTTATGGTATTTCATTTGTGAACGTGTTTCTAGCACAGTCAATTTTTGTTAAAATCCATCTTTATTGGTTGTACATCGAAACCTACAAATAATCATAGTCTCAGACAATCATAGTTTAATTTCTTGGGTGCAAATTTTATCAAAGAAAGGTTACTGACAATTAGAGAAAAACCATCATTCCTGACTGTCATGGAACTTTTCCCTAACTTGTAAGTTCATCATGGAAACTCAGTGTTGATGGATGTAACACAAGTTAGGGTAATAATCAATAACAATTTTGACACTCAGATTTTTGGGCACTGTTAGTAATGTTGCTTCAAGTCCACATCTTAATTCATTGAATGCATTGTGGAAAGTTAGTAAAGTAGCTGACAGATTGTAATGTCAGGAAGAATGGGAAACGAAGTCAGTTCTGCTAAACACGGGCCCGTAAACACTAAGAAGCCCTAAATGGGTACTTAACATGCCCTAGGAGTTTGCTATTCATGTATCAAACAAAGGAACCATGAAAGGTAATGATATCATGGGCAGATTGGG
>BSBK01007248.1:0-275727 GCA_027943335.1 Chamaecyparis obtusa | reverse complement strand
ATAGGGCATATGAACAATTGTGAAGATTAAGGAAAGGTTAGCGAATATGATATCATGCTAAGTTAGGTGAATGGAGTATATTTCTGACAATTGGGTAATATATGATCTTTGACTTCATACTTATCCTTTACATAATTAATTGTTATGTTTTGTATGATATTTGTGAAGCCGACTGGATGGAAGTTTTTGTATAAGTATAGAGTGCTTTTATGAATGTGATTAGTATGCTAATTATGTGTATGAAGTAAGGTTGTGAATCTGAGAGAAGAGATCAGATGTGAGATCAGTAAGAAGTAGAGCTATAACTGGAACTACCTAAGAAAGATAAGTGCTTGTATTTTTTATATTTTTTAGAACTCTTTGTAACAATTTTTTAATGTAAGAGAAGTTTCTCACCACCTTTAACTAGGTGTTTTGTATACCCCTAATAGGGTTTTGTAATTCTTTAACAAGGAAATGTACTATGTAATCATAAGATCCTAATGGGGCTAGATCTCCTAATAAGATACAATATTTTAGTGCATAGTGGTGGGCACCATCCCCATTGGGTTTTTCCCTTGGCTAGGGTTTCCTTGAGAAAAAATCATGGTGTCATGCGTTATGTGTTATGTTTTATTGTTCATTTCATTTCAGCAATGTTATGGCTTATTTATAATTGTTTAAAGTTTAAATCAAAGTTCAGTAATACTGATTCATGCCCCTCATAGTATTACCTAATCCTAATAATTGGTATCAGAGCTATTGGCCCTTGGAGAGAAAGCCTAATAGCTTAAGGGAGATCAAAATGGATTTACAAAGTTTGCCAGAGAACTTTGAAGCATCACTTGAAGATCTAGACAAAGAGAAGGCTGAGAATGGTATAGTGAAATTTAAACTAAGAAGAGCAGAAGGTTTCATCAGGAAACTAAAGGAACAACTTGAAGCTTCAAGAAATTAGAAATAAGATCTTATGGACAAGATCCAAGAAGATTCAAAAAATGATACATCAAATCAAATAAAATGATTAGATAAAGAAAAAGAGGAGATCAATCTTTTGATGATAAAAGAGATCCAACATGAAAAATATGCTAGGAGAAAAGTTGAAGAATCATTGAAAGAAGCAAATGAATAGATAGGACTAATGAAGACTGAACTTAATCACTAAAAGGACAAATATTAGGAATTGGAGAAGTGAAATTAGATCATTAAAGATGAACTCACTCAAGCCAAATTACACATTGAGAAGTTGCACATGTGTAGTGACAAAATTGATGAGCAAAGAGAAAGATAGAAACCTAAAGGAGACATGACTAGAGTTGGATTCAATGAAGTAGAAAGTTAAAAAACCAATGAAGAAGGAAGTAGAGAAAAGTATAAATAAATACCTATACATGAAGAAGGAAGTAGAGAAAAGAATAAATAAATACCTATACATGAAGAAAGACCTACTCATGAAGAACCTAAAGAACATATCAGAGCTTTCAGAGGTAGATGCTTTGGATGCAACAAAGTTGGACACATGAAAAGAGATAGAAGAAGTAGATGTACCTCTCAACCCTTTACCAGCTACTATTTTAACTATTATGAGAATGGAAAAAAGAAAGAAGATTGTAGAAAACCAAATCAGTCTAGGTACAAGAAAGATTATGTCAGAGAAGAATCAACCAATATTGCATGTCAAAAATAAATCAATTTTGGACACACAACAAGGTATTGTAAACTGTAATAAAATTAGAATAGAAGGAGACCTCCTATACGTTACAATGCAACAACCTTGGACATATTGAAAATTTTTGTAGATACAATGGAGAGGGCAACAAAAGAGGACCAAGAAGACCAAGTGAACCAAGAGGACCACCTCCTATGGTTATAAGGAAGAATGTTGGTGACAGTGGTAAGAGTCTTAATGAGTACATGAATGCATTTGAGGATCATTTCAAGAAATCATAGAGAAAGGAGGATGACAATATATGGAAGGTAAAAATTTTAAACAAAGCATCAATTCAGGGAGAGACAGTTGATGATACCGTGTCTTCACATGATGAGTTCTTCCAGTAATCAACCTAGAAGGTCACATGGCCTTAAGGGGAACATTGGATATAGAGAAAAAAATATATCCAACCCCTATATATGTGGAGTAAGCTCATGCAAGCTTAGGTATGATGTGTACAAACACTTTGGAGTCTATAGATGAAAGTGCAACACTTGGAGATTCATTCTGTGTGTTCGCAAGTTTTGTGTTGATAGAACAAGATGCAAAGTTGAGCTACTTGTGTTTAATGCACCCACTCAACTTGGAAAGGATAAAAGGGTTTGAAATATATCACTTCTACACCATTTTATTATCAACAATTAAGGAGAGTAGAGTTGTGAAGTGTTGCAGTGATCTAGTAGAGAGATTTTGTGATCACATGAAGTAAAGTGTCAGATTCAAGCGTGTTTAAGGTATTTAGACCTAATCTCATAGAGAATTTATGGATGCACTAGTGGTTTATCATGTCATGGATAGAACTAGGTATAAATTCAAGAGACATCTATTCAAGTCTTGTGAAGATGATCTAGAAGGAGAGTTTTCACAAACCCCCATAGGTGTGTTGCACGCAGAAGATATTAGGGCATACATACACTGCAAGTATCAAATAATTGGAGATGTAAACATATACAATGAATTGGATAGTATGATAGAAGTAGATGGATCTATGGTAGAAGAATTCAAAAACTTCCAAGATCAATCCATTATTAAGCTAACCCTACTAATAGAACTCACATAACTCATATAAGTTGAATGGTTTAAGATCATTCTTAGCAGAGTTCATGATTAGTTTGTTTGGATTGGAGATAAAATAGTAAATATTTGTGCATATATGATCCATGTGATTACAGGCCTTTATGATGAAGGAACCCTACCAGTATCAAAAAAGAATTTAAGGAAACTGGCAGAAATCTTAACCCATTCCAAGTTGGACAAGAGGGCGATGACAGTCAATGACAACTTTCAACAAGATGTTAGGTTGGTAGAAATGTTGTTGGGTTATAAGTTGTTTCATAGTAGAAGACCAAACTATGTATCAGCAAGAGTTGTTATGATGGCATACAGAATGGTAAAGGAAAATAAGAAATATAACCTCTACGAAGTACTTGCACAAAAAATCATTAAAAATGTCAAAGTCATAAAGAAAGATAGGACTAAAAAATTTAGGTTGGGTCCTTGTTAGTCCATATGTACATCCATATGATTCAGAAGCTTCCTATCATGCACCTTAGGGCATGGAAAGAAGATGTACCTACTAGAATTCAGATTTTAGAGAGCTATAGGAGATAAAGACAAGAATTGGGTTGATGGTGTTCAAACTATTTTCCATGAAAAAAATATTACAAAGGAAAATGAAGGAAAGGTTCAAAATGTTAGGAATGGGAACACTAAGAGGGAGGGGTGAATCAGTGTTCTATATATTATTACTTTTTCTGATATCTTAAACTTTAATTTAATTGCTTACATGCTGAAATGAATATAAATGCAAGTAAGATAAACAACCATAACACATAACACCAAAGATGATTATGGGGAAACCAAAATAGGTAAAAATCCCAGTGGGAATTGACACCCAGTAAGAAATGCACTAGTGTATTATGATCCTTGTTAGAAGATCTTAAAACCCTATTAGGAGTTGATCTTTACAATGCAATAAGTACAATGACCTGGTCAAGGGTAGGACCCTATTAGGATTCTTTTACAATAACCCTATTAGGGGTGGGGACACACTATATCTACATGGTGAACTGCTACTGTGACACTTCTTGTCATATCAGTTCCTTTGTGTGCTTAAGCTTTAGCCTCTTGTAAAGCTTTAAAACATTATTACTATTCTTCAGATACTTCTTCTCTACTCCTTTCAACTTTTTGTCTCATGCCATACTTCATTACAAGGGCGCATGTCTTATTTATATGCGCATTAAAAACTATTCATTAAGTCAGTCTATAACTAATTACATATAACACTTCCAAATTAATTGGCTCAAGCATGTTTACATATCATCATATTAACACGTGTATGACCTAAATATAATAGGCATGTAGCCTTTACAAAACAATATTATGATTGCTAACCAAAATACAAATAGTCGGATACATGTGTTGTTCTTTTCTATCACTCACTATCTGTGACTCTTCAACTAGTTATATCTTCATCATAATGAATCATCTAATCATGTGCTCTTAGAATTAGCATGAATACATAACAAAAAGCTTATCTTCAAGGGCACATGCCATAATTTGGTCATACGCACATGCATTGATGCTCTATTCACCTGGTACTCTACTGACTGTCTAGTCTTCCATACTTAGCCAAATTCTAATGTTCTAACTAATTGCGCTAACTCCATAATATCATATGACTTTGTTTCCATAATGAACACACTAAACATAGTCATATATATCAGTATAGTTAACTTACAAACAATATGTCCCTTTTTCATTAATGGCAACAAAGGAATATGGAAAAGTTACTAACTGTATCCTTATACAAAATTTTCTAGTTCATATACTCTAACTTATATCTCCCTTCTACTATATTCTCTACTCCCATTTACATCATATACATAGCTCCATATTCTCCCTTCTATTATATACTCTACTATTCCTTTGACACTAATGACAAAGGTGCACAAAAAAGTGTATCTACAAGTACTTGCAAGGTGAGTACATCCACATATGCTATCTTTAAGTTCTAGATCTCTTGTTGCCAAAATTTTGTCAATGCATTTACAGTTGGGAGATGGGCGCACAAAGAATATGTCAAATTTTCCATCTTCTCCAAATATGAACTCAGACCTTGATCATATGTCACCATAGTGGCATAGATCTCCTTGATATTCTGATTTAACACATCCAATGAGGGCACAAGAGCATTTCTTAGCTGTGTTTTCCTTGCCCTTATCTTAGACATTACTTTTTTTTCCTTCTCTATCTATCCACTTGTCCCTTGATACACATTGCTACACATATTGACATCTTTGGAGGGATCTTCCACTAATTACCTTACTGCATGTATCATAACTTCTGCTTCCTCAATTTTCTTGTAAAGGTCCGCAGTCAGTTTGTCTTGGTTCAATCAATCTACTATAATTTTTCTTCCTTTAGCTACAAATTCTTTTAGCAAGGCTTGACCAACCTTGAAAAAGATAAGGTCAAGTGAAAAGTTCCCTATCAGTTCACTCAATCTCTTCTTGAGATATTTCTCTTCTACAACCTTGGATGTAGATTCTTCAAGATTGGAGAAATTTGTTTTGAAACATGTCATAATGGAGCTGACATCATCTACTAAGTGTATGCTTGACACTTTTTTGTCCACGGGGAATAAGCTATTCAAAATGTTGACTGACTCAACAAACAATGGATTCCTTATAACCCATTTTTATTTTTCCTTCTCCATTGCAAGTACACTAATCTTAATCATGTCTTCTTCTCCCCATGATTCCAAGCTTGTAGTATCAGGAGTCAAACTTGAAAATAATGATACTGAGGATTTTGGTGTAAGGAGTGAACTTTGACTAACTTTTATTACCTCAGTCTTTGCAATCATAGTTTCACCTTTCTTTTCTATATCCTCTTCCTCTTTTCCTTCTTCCTTCCCTTAATCATCTTTCTGTCCTATTATGTCTTGAATATGCACTTCTTCTTGATCTGTTTAGGTGAATTATCATGGCATAAATTTTTAGATTCTTTTGTACGTACAAAATCTTCCTCAAAATTATCCAAGTCCTTATCTATTGTTGCCATTGATATTTCTATGTTATCAATCACAATGGTGTCTTTCTTGTCTTCAGGCATAGGTGCAGATACCATTTACTTTGTGGGTGTTGTCACTGTGGGCGTCGACTCATGTGGACCTGTCATAGGTGCATTTACACCCTCAGCTACTTTGGCTTGCTCAATAGGCCACTTGGGTTGTGGGTTCATATGTTGGTTGCATGTGTTGTTCTAAAAAAAAATTCTCAAAGGCTTTTTTAGTCTCCTTAGAAATCAATTCATAATCCTTATTTATTAAATGAAGGGTTCTCATTTTGGTTCTAAGGTGTGGCTTTACTAAGTCTGTTAACAAAGACTTTTCTTCAACTGAACACACTAGCAGGTTATCATCTAGTGTCTTTTCTCTTATTCTAAGGTCTTCTTCGACAACTTGTCTTTTCAAAGTGTCCAAAATATCCCAAATTTTATTTGGAATCACTATCTTTAGTTCTAGCACAGTCTTCTTAAATTTTATCATATGTTGATTAGAATATAATGGATCTTATATTTGTTTATCTCATGATATCTATCATAGAACTTTGATATCTGATCAATTCAACCTTCATCTATCACTCTGGATCTTAACACTTGTAAACTTGGTAGGACTCCTACCTTAAGAGGTGGTTGAAAATTTCGGCCTCAGTTTCTTATGACTCTTGCTAATGGATGGCTTATAGGTATTTTCTTCTGTTAGATTAAGAGAGGTAGGGTACTGAGATGGGATGGGTGAATCAGTGGCCTCAAAAACTTTAACACAAAAACCTTTCAGATCTATAACTGTAAATAGTAATAACCTTGTAAAATAACTTGTATCTAATGCATGTATCATTCATCCATTCAACTTATAAGAAGTAAATAACATGAAATCAACAATGTAACAGTCCCATAACACAAGTATTTTGGTAATGTAGAAACCCTTGTTAGAAGGTAAAAACTACAGTGGGGATGACACCCACAAATTCTTTACTACTATAGATAGAAAAGGTTTTCCTATTAGGGCTACAAGTGGTGATCACTTCTAGTGATCTTGTAATATCCCAAAAATGGGCTATAGGTTCATTAACCTGTTACATCTTCAAATCGAATGAAATCGATACAAAAGTCCTAACCTAAGGCACATCTACACATTATCGAATTTAATTGATTATCCTAAATTCTGCATCAGGGAATATTCCTAGAAATATTCCTAATTTATCATAATTATTCTTAATTTAATAATTACTTGGCTATAAATTTTATTTATCCTAAATTTTGATTAATTCAATATTCTGAATATTTAATTAATCGGATTTAATGCTGCCACTTAATTATTTAATTACATTTAATTATATTTATTCCTAAATTGTATTATTTAATTTTGACAATAAATCAAAAATCTTATGACTAATTGATTAAATTCCTATTTAATTAGTTAAAGTCAGTTGTCAATATTTAATAATATAGTTTTTGAATAAAAGTTTGATTTAACAATTGATTAACCCATAAATCAATTGTTTTAATTTTAAAATCAGTTAAGTGGAAAATAAATCACTTTATTTATTAAATTAATTCATATTAAATCATGCATAATCAGAAAAGTAGATAATTTTAAATCAATTTTCAATTTCAATTTGTTAACTTTCTAAACTCAACATCTAATGACGAGTTGAAAAAGAAAACTAAAACTCTATTTTGAGTTAAAAACTGCTTTTGCATGATTTTATGAGTTTTTTTATTCTTAATTTCTTGTTAACTCAAAAATCAACATGAGTTCATCAAGAGTGATTTATGGCTTTTCTCAATGCATCCTCAAGCCCTAGATTTCTATAAAAACAAGGCTCAGCTCTTCATAATATGATCTCTTGAATTTGCATGATTATCTCTCTCTAAAAATCTCTAAAATCTCTCAATCTTTCAATCTCTAAAAAAATCTCTCAAGCTTTCAATCTCTCAAAATCCCTCAAGCTTTCAATCTCACATCTCTCGAATTTGCACAATTACTCTAGTGAATTTACAACTAAAGAAAAAAGATTTTGCGACAGGAAATTTTGTGAGATCAATTCATATAATTCTTAGATTAATTTTCATATCATTTCAATTTCATTCTAGCTTAGATTCATATAGTTTCTCATATTATTGCATAGAAAATACAAAAGTATAGATTAATCTACATTCATATAGTCTTTCATTCTTTTTGCATTCAAATCCTTTGTTTAGGTGTTGCATTGTCACTGATCTTGATTTCAAACTGAGAACATCATACTCGTAGCTACTAGAAGGCAGTAAATCACTTGGTTAGCATAGTTTCAATTATTTGCAGATTTCAATTTTGCTAACCTCTAATGTTTTATTGAAGTGTTGTGTGTACAGCTAGGTAGAAAATTCACATACAAATTTTTGGCACCCACCATGGGGCCCTAAAATGGGTTTTTATTTTATTCTATCAAATTTCTATCATTTTCCTCAAACCCATGACCACAAGGTTAATTTTTGTGAGTTTTGTGATAAATTTCTGGGCTATTTTTCCAGAAATCTGACTAATGTTTTTATTGATACATGCACATATGACATGATACAGATCCAAAATTTATATTTCAGAAAATTTATTTGAGTTAGCTTTCATTTTCCAGTGGTTTGGATTAATTTTGTTTTGATTTGCAAAAGTTATGATCATTTTAGTGAAGGCTGGTCAGAACTTGAGTTTATGAAATCTGACTGATGCTTTTATTGGTACATGCACATATGACATGATACAGATCTAAAATTTATATTTATGAAAATTTATTTATCTTTCATTTTCCCTTAGTTTGGATTAATTTTGTTTTTATTTGCAAAAGTTATGATTATTTTAGTGAAGATTGGTTAGAACCTCATTTTATGAAATTTGACTGATGTTTTTATTGGTACATGTACATATGACATGATATATATCTGAAATTTATATTTCTGGAAAGGTATTTGAGTTAGATTTGATTTTCCATTGGTTTGGATTAATTTAATCTTTATTTTCAAAAGTTATGATCATTTTAGTGAAGACTGGTCTGAAACTGATTTTATGAAATTTGATTGATGTTTTTATTGGTACATACACATATGACATGATACATACCCAAAATTTATATTTCTGGAAAGCTATTTGAGTTGTCTTTCATTTTACATTAATTTGGATTAATTTTGGCTTGATTTTCAAAAGTTATGATTGATTTAGTGTAGACTGGTCAGAATCTGATTTTTTATGACAATAGATTTTTCGATTATCAAATGACTTATTATCTTTGACTAGCCTAATTTTCTACCACGTGGGGTTGACAAATTGTTTTACTTTTTTGATAGATTTTTATAACAGTGGGTTTCATGTACAAGAATAGGTAAGTTTTTCATAATAGTGGTTTGCAGGTGCAGGTGCAGGTACGTTCTCTAGGTACAAAAGATAGAAGACAAATGCTCAAAAATTGCTAAAACAGGTAAAATCTACTAAGCACGTTGCGAGGAACTCAGGTATTTTGTTACATCTGATAACACTTCACTTTGGGACATAAAAAAATGCTCTTGTGTCAAGCTTGAGTGCCTTTACAGCTTTCATAATTCACACTTCAATTTTGGGCTCTAAAATGAACATAGATTTGATTTTTGCATATTTGTTACACATAGTAATTAGGCCCTATGAACACTCTTTGTGAATGACCTTGAGAGAGTGGGCTTCCTTCACTTGTTTACATGCAAAACTCTTCTTGACAAAGGATCCCTTTGTAGGTAGGGAGGATACTGAGATTTTCTTGTGTTCTACTGGGTTTGTAGTCCTCAGCTTTTGATTGATACATTCTCTCTCTAGAGAGGTTGATAGATCATGAGTTGTTGACATCACAGATCTTGGTGAGATAGTTTTAGTCTTAGTGTGTTGGATTAATCTATCTGCTTTGTCTTGGTGAAGTGAAGAGGCTAGGGGATTATGCTCTACTTCCTTTTTTGATAGTACCAGAAACCCAGATCCTTGAATCTAATCTAGTCCCCCTGTGGAATATTTTGTGAGTCACCTTTAGATAGGGTTAATCATAGTGGACATTCCCTTAATTGGGTCAACCACATGGATAGAACCTTAAGCGGTAATAGCCATTTTCACCATGGTTGCAGCAGCCACTATATAAATGTCCTTGTGGAAGAAATCTTCATAGGTGTGGTCTCTTGTTGGGCTCGCAGATCTCCCCAGTAGCTCCTGATTGATTAAATTCCTAGATAATGTCAAAACCCCAGTGCACATAGATTGGACTTCTCCCTCTTGAGATCACAAAATTTGCAGAATCAGACCATTACTACAAACCCTAGCGAGGCCAAATTTTTCATTTTCTAGAACTATGTGCGTTATTGAAAAACTTTTCAGAACATACACAAGTAGCATTCCTAGGGATTAGCACATTAAGTCGCTATTTCTTGTTCATGCACAAGATTTCTTTTTCCCTTGTTCATTGTTTTTAGATGATTGATTTCTTCCCTTTTCTTGATGTTCTACGTGTTTTTTATCTACTTGGTTATTGAACATGAACAATCCCAAACTATTACATGAATCTACAAACCTGAATAGAGAAAAACTTGCAAACAAACTAGTTCTGAAAAATGAAAAAATTGCAAATCTGAAGTAAAAATCCTTTCTGGTGTCAAAAGTCATCTTGAAATTTCAAAACTCATATCAAAGCTAAAGTCAAAGTTGTCAGAAAACTCCAAAATTTGTCAGAAATCTAGTTTTTACAACCTACTTCCAGATTTTGTCAAACAAATCATTGTGTCAGAAACAAAGCAAAACCTATAACAAATCCATCTATTTTCCTAAGGTGGTCTCTTGAGTCTGATTTAGCCTTCTGATTTATCGATTTGAGTCTTTTTCATCTTGTGTCAAATCCTTGTCAAAATTATCTTCAAAATTTAGTCTTCTTAAAAAATGACTAAGTGTTGAGAGCTCATACCTACCATCTATTGGGCGTCTACCGATACTACTATGACACAGTATCCTTCATTTACATCTAATCTAATCTTCAATCAATTCAATCTTGACAAGTTCGCATCACTCAATCTTTTTGAATCAAGTCATTCTTTAGTTGTCTTCATCTTGCTCTCTTGTTTCACCCAAGGTTAATGGTGGAAATTCTAGCTTCATCACACAAGAAATCTAGAGAAGCATCTCATACCTTACCCCTATCTACTCATGTGGGTCCAACCTTTGATGAGCTCTATAATCTAGGTCTTTATGAAGATGATGGTCTTGGAAATCTTTGATTAAAAACTGGTTACATACCCCCTCCTCCATCAATCCAAGGGGTCAATAAAAAATATCTACATCAATCTATTCTAGGGAGTCCTAAAACTCCTAACATGTCTCATGGAGGGACAAATCATAGGTCTCAAGGAAATCACTCTCAAAATCGTGCGGATCAAGAACCCACACCTTTTGAAATTTCTCTATATCAAAATGATGATGACTTCAAGAAAATGATGAGGCATTTCTTGAAGGAAGATAGAGAAACATACTTTCTAGAGCTAGTTCGTCAAGGGGCTAAACTTCCTCCCAACTTTAATGTTGAAGATATCATTACACATGATGAAGAAACTCCAATCACAACTTTGATGAAATAGATGCATTCCATGCAAGTCAAACTTAATAAACTTCAAAAAGAAAAAGAACCTAAAGAGTTCTCCATGGAGGCTCTATGCCCTTTTCCATTTGATAAAGACTTGTACATGCTGCCATTCCCTAAAAGAGTGGAGATACCTAAGTATGTTAAGTATGATGGAAACTCTGATCCTCAAGATCATGTCAAAGAATTCTATACTCAATCTATGGAGATCATGCATGAACCAACTTATGTAATGCTTCTTTTCCCTCAGTCTCTGGGAGGGTCAGCCATTCATTCGTTCTCAAAAATGCCTCCAACTATCAAAACTTTTCAGGAGTTAATCAAATTGTTCTATCAACAATAGCCCTATAACAACCAGCATCTAGTCACCATGATCAACATCCACAATCTGAAACAATACTCAGGAGAACCATTCTTGACTTTTCTCAAAAGATGGAGGAAGAAGTTTTCTCTATATGCTAGACGCATTCTAGAAATTGAGAAGCTGGAAATATTCATCATTAATCTTATTCCATAACTCAACTACCACTTGCAAATGAAAAATCATACATCCTTTGATAAGATGGTAGAAATTGCAATCAAAATTGAGAAACTACTTGTTCAAACTGGAAACATATCTCTTCAAAAAGACAAATATGAAACTGGATCTAGTTCTAAAGATAAAGGCAAAAACTGGAACATGAATAAAGGCATTATCACAGATGGCATTGTTGATAATATCCATGCTCCTTATAAGGAAATTTCTTTCAATCTCACTATTGGCACCCAAGCCATCAAAGCTTCTGAAGCTAAAGCAGCAAAATCTAACAAGAAACCATCTACTTACAAACCTTGAGCTACAAATCCTAACCACAAATTCACTCCTCTTGGAGAGTCCTTGGAATATGCCATGAAAACTCTATTGGCTAATAACATCATTTACTTGCCTGAGATTTGATCATTTGATCCTAAACCTAAACCAAAATGGTGGAAAGAGACCAATTTTTGTGACTTCCATCATAATAAGGGTCATAAAACCAATAACTGTGTACACTTGAAACACCTCATACAAGACAAAATTGATAATGGATAAATAACGATTGACAATCATAAAGCAATAATGATCATACAAAATTCACGGAGCCATTTCCAAAACATGGTAAAGAAGATTCTTCTTCTCAACCTAATATGGGTACTAAAGTCAATTATGCCTACTCTGGAAACAATGATGCCATCAATATGGTTGAACCATGTCTATCTAAGCGTTGCAATGTCATCACAATTAAATGAAGAGATAGATAAAATCAATCAGCTAATGTAGTTACTCGATCACAAGCTTAGGCACATCTGCAAGGACAAATCCCAGATTCATCTAATGTCCCTAAGATGCCTTTCAATCTTTCATCTTCTTCTAAACAGAAGGCTACATCTAAATCTTCAAATCCTAAAGACATGAGGCCTACATCATACAATATTTTCCAACAACTCCAGCATAAAAATTCAAAAATCTCCATGTTTGAGTTGCTTCAGATATCTCCAGCTCATAGGGCCATTCAAGATAAAGCTCTGCTTGGATCCAATGTTCCTGACAACCTTGATTTAGATAGATTCCAAACTATGGTCGGTCATCTTACATCTCCATAGTATATCTCCTTTTTAGAGGAAGATGATAACTTCTTGAGTCATCTTCATAATCAACCCTTGCATATTGAAGTCTTGATCCAAAACCATCACGTCAAATGTGTGTTGATAGATGGGGGCATTGGCTTAAACATTTGTTCTTTCAGGTTGATCACACAATTGGGATTTTTAGAAATGGCTATTGATCCTAGAAAGAAGATAACTATCAAAGCATATGATGAGAAAGAAAGATCTTCCAAAGGCACCATTGTCTTACCTATCATAACAGGTCTAGTAATCAGAGATACTACATGTCAAGTTCTTGATCTACCTTTGGATTACAACATCCTTCTAGGGAGACCCTAGATACATGAAATGGAAGCTATTCCTTCTACATATCATCAATGTTTGAAATTTCCTTATGAAGGAGTAGAGGTAACCATTCCAGCAGACATATCTACAACTTGCAATGCATTTAAATAAAGTGCAGATAAACTTGTTCCTAATAACAGAGAATCTTCAACTAAGAAAATAGATGTAGCATCCACATCCAAGATGGAAGACATTAGAAAATGGGTCAAAATCAAAGATAATGGTATGGGAGAATACACAATGGAACCTATTTTATCTCTCACATCTCTCCCATTGACCCCTAAGTCTTATGGGAAACCGTCAAACAAACTAAAACCTAATGCTAAAAAATCCCAAGTCCTATTCAATGGAAGCTTTGTTCCAGAACAAGTATCTAAACAAGAGTTTGAGGAAGATGAAGTTGTGCTTGCATGGTTGTGTAAAGAGGAATCTAACTCTTAGTCAGTCTAGAAATGTGACTCCATTTCAAGCAGAATTCCTCAGAATTCATATGGACCAGTGGATAAATTGATAAAAAGAATGGGATATACTAGAAAAGGACCTCTAGGACTACAAGGTAAGGGTCTTCTATCACCTCTTGACCACCATGGTCGAACCAACAAGAATACAACAGGTCTAGGATATAAGAAGAAGCCTTTCTATCTTAGCAAGAACTTGATGCATGTCTTAGAACTGATTAAACCAAAGGAGGAAACAATGCAACAGTCTGATAGTGAGGATTCAAACACCACTGAGGAGCTCATTCCTTATGAGCATTTTCCTAAAGAGATAAAAGGCCTCCTTGAAGCTAAAGATGCTCCAGTAAAAAGAAGATGGGAATTCATCCTGACTTTACTCATGTTCTCAATTTTTTTAAAGGCATAAATGAGGAATCAAATGACTATGAATGGGGAGTCATTCTAGAGGAAGATGAGCTTATCACAAAAAAACATATTGATGTTATTCACCAATATGCCCCTAAACCCAATGTAAGTATAGAGTGAAATAATGAGCTTAACGAGTCTGATCCACCTATGGATAAATTGGACTCCCACAATGACATTGACCCTATTCATGAATTGAAAACTTTGAGTTGTAATATCACCTTCAAACTTGAGTGTCGAGTTAGGACCAATGATGATAGATCCATATTCGTAAATACTATCTCCCGATCTTTCCTGACTTTGACTATCCAATACCCTGAGCTTATTGACCGAACTTCCACAAATCCTAGCCAAGGAATCTATACCTTTCCAAGTGACTATGCCCTTGCTTGCTATTTAAATGTAGTTGAGCCTATGAGGACTTCCATCAATGAACTGAGTGTTAGCATGATGGAGTCAGACATCAAGTATCTTAGTCAAAAGAGTAAAAATAAAAATAAAAAGAAAAGGAGTTCTGAGGGTGAAAACCACTTTGTGGCAGTCTCTAAACCTACAAAAGTAAAAATAAAAGATGTATCCAAAGGTGAAAACCTCTCTGAGGTGCCTAAGGATGAGATATTTGATGTCCTTCTAAGTCATTTATAAGATAGATCTCCAGTTCTAATTGAACCCACTCAATTTATCAACTTGGGTACAATAGAGGAACCACAGTTGATCGATGTAGCACAATTCTTATTAGAAGAAGAAAAGAAAAAAATTACTACATTCCTAATACAAAAGAAGATCAAATTTTCATGGAAATATTTAGATATGCTAGGGTTGGATCTTGATCTTATAATGCACCATTTATCTATTTCTCCTAGAGTAAAACCTATTAAACAAAAATTAAGAAATATGCATCCACGTGTTGCACTCTTGGTCAAAGCTGAATAACAAAAACTACTAAAAGCTAGATTCATCCATGTTATTGACTATGCTAAATGGATCTCAAATATTATACCTATTTCTAAACTAGATAAATCAATCAGAGTGTGCACGAACTTTAGAGATGTGAACAAAGCATGCCCCAAGGATGATTTCCCACTACCTAACATTGATATGATAGTGGAAATGACTGTGGGTTTTGAGATTTATTCTTTAATGGATGGTTTCTTCAGATATAATCAAATAAAAATTGCTCCAGAGGATCAAGAGAAAACTACTTTCACATGTGGATGGGGTGCCTTCTACTGGAATTTTATGCCATTTGGGCTTAAAAATGTTGGTGCTACATATCAGAGAGCTATGACATCTATTTTTCATGACATGATGCATTGAACATCTAAATGACTTGAGCAAGATACTAGATAGAATGAAAAAATTTAGTCTCGGACTAAATCCTAAGAAGTGTGCTTTTGGTGTCACTTCTGGAAAGCTCTTAGGATACATAGTTTCAAAGAAGGGCATTGAAGTTGATCTAGCTAAAGTAAAGGCTATAATGGTGATGCAACCCCTAAAGAATATTAGTCAAATGAGAACATTACAAGGGAGAGTACAATCTATCAGGCATTTCATATCACAGCTTGTGAATACCTCATAGCCTTTTACACAAACTTTACATAAAGGTGTGACTTTTGCATGGAGTGAAGAATGTGACAAGAAATTTAACAATATCAAGAAATATCTATCAAATCCTCCTATTCTAATGTCTCCTATTCAAGGGAAGCCACTGATCTTATATGTCCCTGAAAAAGATACGTCACTGGGGGCATTGCTAGCACAACATGATGAGAATAACAAGGAAAGGGCTATATATTATATTAGTAGAACTTTGGTTGCATATGAGAAGAACTATTCAATGATTGAAAAAGCTTATCTAGCTATGATGTTTGCATCACAAAAACTAAGACATTATATGTTAGCTCATACCACACATTTGGTAGCTAAGATTGATCCACTAAAGTACCTACTAAGAAAAGCTACCCTCACGGGTAGATTAGCTAAATGGATCATGCTCTTAAGTGAATTTGACATTGAATATGTTGAAAGAAAAACTATTAGGGGATAGGTAATTGCTGATCAATTGGCTGAAGCACCATTGTTTGATGATACACCAATACAAATGGAATTCGTAGATTCCTCTATCATGAACTTGTTTTCTAGATCATGGAAGTTATTCTTTGATGACTCCTATACACAGAATGGATCTAGAGAAAACATATTGTTTATCACACCTCAAGGATACTCAATCCCTAAAGCAGTCAAAATAAATTTTCCTTGCACCAATAATATTGCTGAATATGAAGCCCTTCTTAATGGCATGAAAATAGCAATTGAGTGGAGAGTGACCGAGTTACACATTCATGGGGACTCACAACTTATAATACACCAAGTAAATGATGTGTATCAAATTAAAGATGGAAAGATGATCCCATACAAGAGAATGGTAGATGATCTAAAGAAATATTTCATATCTATCACATTTGAACAAATTCATAGAATAGAGAACAAGGTTGCTGATGCTATGGAAATGCTATCATCTCTATTGCAACAACCTAAACATGAGCTATGCTATGAGTTCCTAGTGGAAGCACTATATTATCCTACATATGATTCCCCTGAAACCCACATAATCTACACTATTGTTAGTCATGATTCATCCTGATACAAAAACCTTTTTTCCTATCTCCAAGACCAAATCATTCTTGATACCTTCAATCACCATGAGAAATGATACCTTATCCACAATGCATCACAATATGTCATCATTGTTAATGGTCTGTACAAATGAGGTCTAGATGGTACACTACTTAGATGTTTAGAATGTGAAGAGTATCAACATGCACTTGGGGAAGTCCACGAAGGTATATGGACAAAGATGCAATCAAGTTTTCTAAGAACTTGTTTGTTAATAGTTTGTCCTCCTGTTAGATTTGTAATCTCTGACTCTTTTAGCACCCAAGTTGAGAGAACAAAAGGATGTCACCAACAAATGGGTCAGTGTATGTCTTCTATCATTGCCCTCTAAATTGATAGGTACAGCTCCTTGATTGTGTTTAATCTTCAATGAATATGTTTTTCTTACTGATCATCAGATTATCTCTTATGGGTTTTAACCAAATTTCTTATAGACACAAACAATTCAGGCAAGGATAATATTTAATCTATATTCAAATCTAATCTACTTATTCTAAACATGCATGCTCTACTAGGAAGAACATGAGCAGAATTATACATGAACAACAAATGGAATTGCTTACGCTGCAACCTCTAACATGAAATAGAATCCAAGTAGAAATCATAGTTCTATATACAATTGTACTTTCTATCCGGATGAATCTAACTAACTGTATGAATAGAAGAAGAGTCACACATGATAGGTAAATAGAATCACTTTAACTACAATTACAGACATGAAATGGAATCCATTAAGTAACTACAGCTTCACATACAACTGTTCTTTCTATCCAAATGCAGATATGAACTAAAATGGAACAACAAACAAGAAACAAAGATTCTGTAAATGGAATTACTTCTGCTTCCATAACTAGTTTGCTGACCCTTTCATTCCTTTTCTTCATAGTATTTATACAATGCTTACAAGAAATGATTCATCTTCCAGAATTCAAAAAGACAAGGTAGAAAGAGAGATCATCTCGATAATAGAATTTGAAAAGCCAATCACTGACATGAGAATAAGAAAAGACATTATAATTGTGAAGCATCAATCTGATTCCTTCATCTCCTTTTTAATAGCATCTGGCAAGTCAAATCCATTGGGCTTCTCGGAGTTGAACTATCTTTCAAACAATAGTCAATCTGATCTACAACTGTACTCAACCTTCTTTGAATGTCTCAGAACTATCTGGTAGGATCTTATAGCTTTTATCACTACCACCACTTGTGGCAACTCATGTTGCATCTTCTAGACCACAAGCTACAACATAAAACATTGTTAGGATTATATTCTTCATTCTTTTCCTACCCGTGACCTTAGTCGAGAGATCTATCATCAATATCCCCTTTGGTTCTTAGTCACCTTCGACTTATTTATTTACTACAATTGAAAATCCTATCTTTTGATATTTTTTTTTAAGCAAGAATACAAACTCCATTGGATTACATTGACTTTTTAATTTCTTTATTTCCTTAAGTCTCGGGTCCCACCTAACAGCTTCTTATCAGGTGGACAAACTTTTCTTGGCCCCACCTGACACGTGGATGAATCTCACAAGTTCACAAAAGCATTTGGAAGGGGTCACGATTTTGCAAGGACCGTCGGATGCGTTCCTTTATTCCACCATAGGTAAGTCTATTAACTCGGGTCCCACCTAGTCCTCCATTATCGCATGATCGCAGGAGTGTTATTTTATTCACGCGATCATGCAACCTCTTTATCATTGGCACATGAAATAATATTTAATACTATCCTCGTCAGGCTCAGACTTATAACTTTTCATTATCGCATCTACACTATTAGCATACGTGGGTCCCAATAGAGTGCATTCACCTGCCCGAACTCCATTGTCACATGATCACATGGCATTATTTTATTCCATGTGATCATGTGACCACTCTATGATTGGTGCACATGGATTCCCAGCCTGGCACATTTCAACATCAAATTGTACACCATTTTCACTATTAGGATCATGGAGACTTAAGGAATCAATTTATACATTCATTTCATGGAGAACATCAGTTTCTACTGTTACTCAAAAATACATTAGATCAATGAGTGTTCGGCTTCATTCTTTGGTAATTCTTTCAAAACATATCTTGAGATCTCTTTGACTTACAGATTTTAGTATAGCCCCAATGTATTCAACTGCAAACTTTACTTTTCCATAATCTATGTACTCATTAAGAATAAGAGGAGTTGATCAACTGAATGCATACACTATCATAAGAAGTATAATTCTAAATCTTTCAATGTCAATTCTATTATAATATCAGTCACATGAAAAATTTCTTCTAATGCTTTACAAGTGCCTGGAGATCATGATCCAGAATCATTATTTCATCTTTGAAAGAACATCAATAGGAGCATGAGTGTCTGTCGGGTTGGGATCTACAACCTACCCAGAATGAAGAGACTTTTAAGACAACCCACTTGGCTAAAACATGAAAGCAATGGAAGGGAAACCCAGAAAAGATCTTCTATCCTAGAGGGGACCTAGACCTAGACACTAACATGACCAAACTTGACTTGACCAAAAAAAAAAGGGTGACTGAAAGTCAGGCAACAAAACTGTCAAAAGTGCCTAGCACATGGTAACTTAATTCATGCACTAGGGAGAGATCTAATTCCCTTTACTACACAATGGCCTTTTCACCAATGTGCATTTGATCTTATAGGATCCATACATCCTCATTCTTCTAATGGACATACTCATATAATAAAAGCTACAGACTATTTTACAAAATGGGTAGAAGAAGTCCCCTTGACTCAAGCAATCGGTAAGAAAATTTCTATGTTCATTCTAAACTACATCATATGTCAGTATGGTATTCCACACTCTATAGTCACAGATAATGGTGGACAATTCAAAAATAGAGACTTAGATGACCTATGTGCCAAATTCAAGATTACACAACATTGGTCATCTATCTACTATCCTTAAGGGAATGGATAAGAAGAGGCTTCTAACAAGAATCTATTGAAAATCTTGCACTGTACAGTTAATAAAATAGGAAGAGACTAGCATCTCATGATCAATGTAGCTCTCTAGGCTTATAGAACAAGTATCAAAATGCCCATTGGGGCTACACCATTTTCTTTAGTTTATGGGTCTAAAGCGGTATTGCCTATTGAGGTTGAAATCCTATCACTAAGAATTAGAATGCATGGTCTAGTAACTGATGAAGACTATAGAGTGTCTAGGTTGCAAGAACTTAAACTACTACATGAGCACAGACAAGAAGCATATGATCATCTTAGAGTATGTCAGAAAAGAATGTCTAGAGGCTACAACAAGAAAGTCAGACATAGAATTTCAAGTTGGTGATCTAGTCTTGAGAGAGAATCCTAAAAATCAATCACATAGAGAACATAAGGGGAATTTTGAACCCAACTGGTTGGTTCCCTTTTTTATCACTACTACTTTTGGCTCTAGAGCCTATCAACTCTCAATGACTGAAGGAGAAGAGCTTTGAGGACCAATCAACATTCTACATTTGAAGAAATTCTATGCCTAAGGCATTCAGTCTATGGTAAAATGTCCTAAAAAAATGATCTTGGTGAAAACCTAGCAATAGGTTCCTTGATGATTCACAAAAAAAATCAAAAAATACCAAAAATATCAAAAAAAATTGGAAAAATGAAAAATACAAAAAAATGAGAAAAATAAAAAGTGCCTTGGTGAAAACCTGGAAATAGGTTCCTTGGTAGCAAAAATAGAATCTCTGCCAATATGGTGAAAACTTGGCAAATAGGTGCCACTTGTTTCAAAATGCTTCATCTATCAGCGCAATCTTGGTCTTTCCCAGCTTTCAGTCTTCTTTAGTCTATATATATCCTTGTTTCAATAAAGTCAAACTGTACACCAATCAGCTCAAGCATCTATGTCCTATCAATGCTTAACACTTGGGGACAATCAAAGTCATATCCTATGGTCTCCAGTGTACCTTAGATGTGTCATATCTAGTTAGAGTCATTTGAAGCTACATCTGAGTCATTCAGTCAGTCTCCTCTCCAGAAAGGATTTTGCATCTACAACAACTCAATGAAACAACAAAATAAATTGAAAACAATCTATGCTTCACATGCTTTTATCTCCTTGTATGCTTACTGATTCGCATTGAGATTTCTGCATATTGTGTCCCTTCAAGCTCTTCGAGGATGTCCTTTATAGGATTTAGAGAGTGATGACTAGGGGCATAATCTTTTCTTTGTCTTCTGCTTGTATGTGAACATCTAACAACTTTGGAAATTCTGGATTGAAATGGTGTCTGTCTGTAAGAGCCTCTATCTCGAATTGGATGACCATGCATACCTCGACCATTGATACTCAAAAAATTTAAAGAAGTTTGATCTAACTATTGTCTTTTTGAGTGAGTTCTTTCCTAAGGATGTGAATGATAAAGGGTCACTACATGTAATTTGCATTGGATTTAGAATGATCTCTTGACTATTTGATGTGTTTGAAAGCAAGGCATATTTTGGTGATCACAATGTCTATGTTCTGATGCTTATACAAATTGCTATATCAAAATGGACATGATATTCAAGTCATCCTTGCATTTGTGCCTTGGTGCTTATATCTAATCTGACATTCCAAGAATAAAATCAATATTCATATGTCCATGGTTGCCTAACCAGTGGGTGTTGTATTGATTCCTCCGCATACAAATTGATATTCATATGTCTATGGTTTCATAACTAGTGGGTATTGTATTGATTTATCTGGTTACCTAAAAGTTCAATGATGACAACAAGTTGACACATGATCAGTGACTAGGTCCTAGGTCCTAGGTTTGCATTTCATTTTTCACTTTGCATTATCTCACATATTGCTTGAAAACTTAAACAATTCTTCAATACCAAACATGCTAAACATGACACAAGGACTAAGCATTATATGAAGGTTCCTCCAATGAAACAACAAGTAGAATCTTTTTTTAGGATCAAAATCAAAATCTGAGATCATTCATATTATTAACTACTTTCATAATAGACCTTCAATCATCATAGAAATCTAGAACTCAACTTAACTGATTATCTTACATCAAACTATCAAAATTTCAACTTGGTCACCCATGGTCAACTCATGGTCAAATCTAGTCAAACTTGGTCTCCAAGACCTCCGAATGATGCAGAATGTGTTCTTGAATGTGCACAACCACTTCTCAAATCAATTAACATGCTTCTAAACTATAACACTAACTTTTCTTGTTAGATTTCAATTTTAATCCCAAAGGGGGCATGGTATTGCATATTATTCAAGTCTATAAATCTAAATCTATAATCAATCTTTCCTCAGTAATAAAGAAAAAAAACCATGTCTAGTTGCTGACTCATCAAAAGTCCTCATCACTTCGGGAAAATCTATCATTGCTTGGGGCATATTAGATTCATCGAGATCCATATCAATCTAGTATCCTAATCTATCTTGTAAACTGTATCAGCTTTTCGTAACCATCAGTTCATTAGTATTATTTCCTTGGTTCTTCATAGCTGATGGGTTCAGGATGTGATACCATTATGATTCTCTTTGGACAATCAGGTCTGGAATCGGTCACTCAATTCTTCAAAATCATAAGGTTTAGAATTAGGCATTTTGGCAGTTTTTCATAATCACAGATTCATTGTTGTTATAGTTAACATTATCTTTTGTCAACGAGGACCTAAATCTTGCATCTTTAAATCTTTAAATTGATTTCTATCTTGGAATCGGTTAATCTTTCAAATCAATCTCAAACATCTTTATCATACACAGATTATTCTTTGAGCCACTGCACTTCACACCTGTTGGTGAACAAATTTTCCTTCCTCTTTTTAAATTAAAATGAATATAGACTCTATAATTTTGAAGACAAACAATTCCTCAATAGTTGGGTAAGCATAAGAAATTGCTTCCCTCTAAATTCTTAAGGTACAGCTCCCTCATAGGATATTCAAAGAATTATCAATAATTAAATAAACTCATACACCTTTAACCTGAAAGTGTAGAAGGACCACTCACATACTTTTGGGTATGGAGGTGATTTGTAGAAACAATAGCTAAAAGGAAAAACTATAAGAATATCTGAGATCTACTAAATGCTTCTGAAATAAACTAAGTGCTCCTTAAATAAATAGCCTATGAAATAACTTAAGAAGAATATACTAGACAGAAACTGGAAGCCACTGAATATGAATAATACATGCATAGATTCAAAAATATAGATTTCTAAAGAAATCAATATATTCTAGATTTGATTCAAAGATTATAAACTTTATTATGCATCCATATAATCATAAAGATCGAAACAAAGTCTAATCAAAAGATCAGTCACCCACTATTTCAGAAAACTAAAAGACTATATAATCTATCTACTTAAACCACAAGTATCTATTGTCTATATCTAATATCTAACCCCTTTTTAGTCTAATGCCCTAGCATTAATAGTTTCATATTTGAGAAAGCCTCCCAAAAAACCCAGCTTCTCAGACAACAGAAAAGAAACTGCTTAAAACTAGTTATACAAATAGAAATAGAGTTTCAATGTACGAGTTTCTTAAAACATAAAACTAAGAAAAACTATCCCGAGAACTATGAAGTCTTTCCAGGTTCATCTGATGTGGAAGTCTTCACAAGTTTCCATGACTGTTGGCTGGATATGTAAATTCTTTAAACCTATTAGCTTCACTCAAGTTGTGTTCTTCTCCCATCTCACTTCCTTGATTCTCTCCACTTGTCTCGGTAACTGCCCCCTATTTAATAGTAACATGGACTCCACATTAGCAATTATAGTGAATTATTTGACTATTAATACATCATTCTCCCCAAGGGCATGCATGGTATCAGTGAAGACCTTAACCATAGCATCTGCATCCTTGTTACCTTCATTGATTTGTAGAATGCTTGAGGGGTTCACAATTTTAATATCTTTCAAAGAATTCACGTGCATATCCAAGACTTCCTTTTCCATTGCCTGGGCTTGTGAGATCACGGCTTTGAACAGTGTATGCTTCCATCTGAAGTTCTATTTTAAAATGAAGAGCATACATGGATCAACCAGCTTCATTGGATTTTCAACCAAAAACTTAGTCACACCGTAGCTCTCTATTTCCTGAACCTAAAATACAATTGCCTCACACTTTGCTTCTTCTCCCTCTCACCTCAGAACCAGCATTTGAACTTCACCAAGTAACCCCTCTCCATCTAGATAGGTAGAAATGAATTCACAGATGAAGGCACTTCCTTCAATGAGAATGTTACTTACCTAGGATGTGACAACCTCCATTAGAGCTCTACCTTGCTACACTTGTTTCACCAGTTTTTGATTCTCAACTAAATTTGGATCGAAATCCTGTGAAGACTGAGACAATGGAAGTACCCCATCATCAACAAGCAATGAAAGGAATTCTTCCATAGTGGAAACCAACTGCTTCAACTCATGTTTCTCCCTTCCCTCCTTTTGTGACTGCCCTAGCATGTGATCAGCTGAGAATTTAAATAGATGGTCCCTGGAATCTCTGTTTAGAACCCCGAGTTCCATTTTTGTGATCTCAAAATCTTTAGCTTCCAGTTCCTAAATCCCTTCCTTAGGTTGGAATGTGGCTATTTTTGCAGTCACCTTTCTAGTTGATGGATTAGTGGATAGTCTAGCATCAGTCTTCATATTTTTCACTTTAGGAGTCTGAGTAGCATACTTGGTAACAATTTCCTTCATAGGCAATGCAACAAGTTTGTAATTTTTTCTCCTTTTTACTATTTCAGTCAGCTAGGGAGGAACTGAACTAGCAACCATCTGAATATCAAGAATTTTGGCTGGAGTTTTTTCGACCTAAGAAACCTCTGCATCCATGATAAGAGTTTCTTGATCTTTTTCTATCTCATCTGGTGGAAATGAGATATCACCCTCTTCAATTTCAACGTCCAAGTAATCAAGTCCTAAGGCCACCATTTCTGAAGGCTTCTCTGATCTTGTTCTTGGTCTTGACCTCTTGGCAGTAGGATGTCCGCTTGAAGGCACCTTTTCTTAGGAGATGTAACCTTCCCTCCATTGGAAACCACATGGGATGCATTAGATGAAGTATGTTTTACATTTTTAAATGTTGACTTTGCGCTAGATTTTCCAAGAGGGGGGTTCACAATTTCCTTCTTTTTCTTCCCTAACAACCAGCTTTTTGTGACTTCTAAAATAGTTCAAGTCCTTAGTTTTATATCATCTTCCTCTACCCTATTCCAATATATGTATGGAAGGCTTCCTTCTTTCACATTACCATCTTCTGAAACTATAGCTTCAGCACTATTCTCTTCCACACCTTCAATATCCAAATTCAACTACAACATTTTAATCTGCGAGATCGTAAGTCTGGAGTGATCTCTTTTCCATATTGCTCTTTCATTGCTGAGGTCCTCCCATAAGTCTTCTAGGTGTGAACTAGGTGAGGGGTAATTTCTTAGGCTCAAGACCTGCCTGGAAAAACCCTTATTGTCAAAACCTCTTCTCATCTTGTAGAACTACAAATGAAAACTTAGCAGATTTCTCCTAGTTACAAAAGCATCCATCATATTATTGCAGGTCAAATTACCAATCTTTACTAGGAACATAGAAAGCCATTTTTCCTCTGGCGAGGCACTTTTAATAACCACAAACAACTACCTACAAATTTTCTCTAAAATGAAATAGTCAAAGGTGAACCTCGGGAGCTTAATAGGTTCATCATCGAAGCCTCCGACCTAAATGTAGGTAAAGCAAGGAAACCGAGTATAGAGACTTCCATAAGTCTAAATCAATTTTTGTGCTTCTAATGAGACTCTCTGATCTGGAAAGCTTGCCAATTTCTTACATAGTTTGCCCAAGAAAATGTCATGAACTCTCCTGTATTTTTCCATAATTTTATCCTTCCTTAACAAAGGGCAATACTTATAAATAAATAAATCTTCATTCCAGGGAACATGTTGTATAGGAGACAAGTCTTATGTGCAAGTTAAGCAATATATTAGGTATGAAGACATATATAAATTTTGCCTAGTGACCTGGGCTTGCTTAAGTTGATCCTTTAGTGAGCTAGCAATAATTTATGCCCAATCAATGTGTTGCCCTCCTTCTAAGACTATTTAAATGAAATGAATTATTCATTCTTCATAAAGAAGAACCTATTATGATCCCTTAATTTGATGGAGCAGTACAATCACATCATGAATGTGAGGTTTCATGTGATCCTTTGTAAGAACCTTAGGCAACCACGACCCTCCTTTGTAATTAGTTCGGGTCCATTTCCTAGCCACATGACTCTAGTTTTTGTCTGCATTTTCCCTATATTGAGCCAAGGATTGGGTAGGAGTAAAACTAACAAGAGACTCCTCTGGAATTTTGAAGATAGTAGTAATAGTTTCTCTATTCATTGGCACAAGGGTTTGTCCATCCAAATTCAAAATGCACTTAGATTTCACATCATACCTATTTATACATTGCTAGATTAGTTCCTGGCATACGACTGATGGTGGAAAGGTTGTGGCTTCTAATAGTCCACTTGACATAAACTCTAAACTCTAGTCTGTCCATGCATAGTTTGTGAGGTCTACTACCATTTTGTCTACCTGTATTCCTAACAGGTTTGTATCCAAGATAATAGGGGCTCAACATTGCATGTTTTTAACATTTCTGAAGAAATGTAAACTAGACCTCATCTACTTCCTAGAAATAAAAACACAGGCACTTCCCCCCCTTCTTGAATCAATGAATCTAACAGTAATAGGAAATAAGAGAAAGCCTATAGAAGGTACCTATTTCACACAGACCTAGAATAAAACCTTCATAGTAGCTGAGACTCTGCAGAAAACAAGACCAGGAAAGAAAGACTTACAAAGTTTTTTATGTTTTTTGGAGGGTTATTGCCTGTAAATATAGACTTAAATGAGCATAAGGCAGAGGCATTAATCTCAAATGATGTGAAAAATAATGATGCAGCGAAAAGGACATCCTCATAACCTACCACCTTCAATAACTTAATTAATTTTTCCTTGAATAATATCCCCCGCTCGTGCCGAAGATCTCATTAATTCCCCTCAGCAAACTTTCATTAATTTACTTTGTGGATCCTATCAAATCAAAAGCCACTGCTCTTTAAAACTTAATCATTTCTCTACCAGGTCATTGCCATGGGTCCCACCACTTATGATTCTACCCTCAAACTCTCGTTGAACCTCTTCAAATTACTTTGAACTAGAGTTCGAAGTGGTTCGAAGTGGTTCACCAACCAAAGCTTACGTAGGCCAGGGTCCACCTACATAAAACAATCATTAGAAAATAACACATTTATTGAACTACTTTGAACCAGAGTTGAAAGTGGTTCAAAGTGGTTCAAGAAGGGTATAAGCTTTGAAAAAGGTTCACCCAAAGAAAAGCCGGATTTGAACTTGGCAAAGTTAAAGATGGATTCTTGACAATTTTGAAGGTCATGAGCACTTTGAAGAATTTATGTACGAAAAACTGCCAAAGGGATTCATTAAATGAACTTCATGTTAGTGGACTTATAAGGGTCTTTGACACTTCAACAATGGCGACTCTAACTGACCCTAACAGCACCATCATTCAAAGAGGGGCAAAATGTAATATCCCAAAAATGGGCTATAGGTTCATTAACCTCTGACATCTTCAAATCGAATGAAATTGATACAAAAGTCCTAACCTAAGGCACATCTACACATTATCAAATTTAATTGATTATCCTAAATTCTACATCGGGTAATATTCCTAGAAATATTCCTAATTTATCATAATTATTCTTAATTTAATAATTACTTGGCGATAAATCTTATTTATCCTAAAGTTTGATTAATTGAATATCTTGAATATTTAATTAATTAGATTTAATGCTGCCACTTAATTATTTAATTACATTTAATTATATTTATTCCTAAATTGTATTCTTTAATTTTGACAATAAATAAAAAATCTTATGACTAATTGATTAAATTCCTATTTAATTAATTAAAGTCAGTTGTAAATATTTAATAATATAGTTTTTGCATGAAAGTTTGATTTAATAATTGATTAATCCATAAATCAATTGTTTAAATTTTAAAATCAATTAAGTGGAAAATAAATCACTTTATTTATTAAATTAATTCATATTAAATCATGCACAATCAGAAAAGTAGATAACTTTAAATCAATTTTCAATTTCAATTTGTTAACTTTCTAAACTCAACATTTGATGATGAGTTGAAAAAGAAAACTAAAACTCTATTTTGAGTTAAAAACTATTTTTACATGATTTTATGAGTTTTTTTATTCTTAATTTATTGTTAACTCAAAAGTCAACTTGAGTTTATGAAGAGTGATTTATGGCTTTTCTCAATGCATCCTATAGCCCTAGATTTCTATAAAAACAAGGCTTGGCTCTTCATAATATGATGTCTTGAATTTTCATGATTATCTCTCTCTAAAAATCTCTCAAGCTTTCAATCTCTAAAATCCCTCAAGCTTTCAATCTCTAAAAAAATCTCTCAAGCTTTCAATCTCTCAAAATCCCTCAAGCTTTCAATCTCACATCTCTTGAATTTGCACAATTACTCTAGCAAATTTACAAGTGAAGAACAAAGATTTTACAATAGGAAATTTTGTGAGATCAATTCATAGTTTTTAATAGCTTTGCATATCAATTCATACAATTCTTAGATTAATTTTCATATCATTTCAATTTCATTCTAGATTAGATTCATATAGTCTCTCATATTATTGCACAGAAAATACAAAAATATAGATTAATCTGCATTCATACAGTCTTTCATTCTTTTTGCATTCAAATCCTTCATTTAGGTGTTGTATTGTCACTGATCTCAATTTCAATTTGAGAACATCATACTCGCACCTACTAGAAGGTAGTAAATCACTTGGTTAGCATAGTTTCAATTATTTGCATATTTTGATTTTGCTAACCTCTAATGTTTTATTGAAGTGTTGTGTCTACAACTAGGTACAAAATTCACACACACAGATCTTACCCTGTTAGGAGTAACATATTAGATCAACTAGATCTACCTAGTGATAGGATTTTAACAACATTTCTTGTGTGTGTACTTGGTTAAGAGATTTACAAAAGACTGTTATGTCTACTCTGTTAAGAGATTTTACCAAAAACTCTATTACAATTATTAGAAAGTAATAGGTAACTATCTGCTAATGACAACTTGAATTGTTTGATATAGATCAATAAAGTACTTGATTAGATATAACCTTTACTATGAAAATATGTGCTCTAAATTGCTCGATTAGCCTGCTCTGATTATGCTCACTTTGATTACCTCTGTATATTGTTCTGCTCAGTCAACTGATAATCTTGAAGGTAGGCTTGTGCTTCAAGTGCTTCTTCTTTCATACATCAGTTACATAAAAAATGATGCAAACGTACAATTATATAACATACTTCTTTATGCCGATTAACAAAATTAGGTTACAATATCTTGGCAAAAACCCTAAGATCAACGATGTATAAAAATAACCTAGATCTAACATTTACAAAAGATCTTCATTACATTTAATAAATATCTTAACAATAAATGATCCTCGATCTTGGTAAAACATTTTTTGATTCTGTTGTAACCATTTGGATAGAAGGATGTGCCATTCCTAATTACTATGTCATTTCCTGTGATCCTCGGTAAACACTGTATATTCTGCTAGGTGATTATACTGGTGCTTGGTGTTTACTGTCACTTGGTATTGGTGTCTGATGCTCGGTAAAACTATTATGTGCTCAGTGTAAAAAGTAAACTAACTAGCTTATGATGCTTCCCTTTACTGACTAGGTTAACTTAAGTAACTGACTGATGTCTTTGATAACCTTTGATACTAATGACAACCTTTAATGCTCAATAGAGATAACAATCTCCCCCTTGGGCATTAGTATCAAAAGTTGAATGTATATAGACCTTATGTCTCAAAACATATATCTCTGCCGTATACATATACACTTATAAAAAATTTACTATATATTTCTATATACTCCCCCTTGGTGCATGCTCCCACTAATGTGTAGTATACTTAGCAAAAAGTTACATATTCGGCATAGACATGATTATCCCACTTTTTGATATTAATGCCAAATTCAAAAATTGTATACTTACAACTTGCCAAAAATGTGCTGATGGGTTTTCTTCAATGACTCCAAGGGGTTTTCCCATTCCTCTTTCAAGTTGGTGAGAGCAATGTTCTCAAGACCGACTTGTGCATGCATATCAAAAATGTTGTCCAACATAGAAATCTTTGGTGTTGCAACAATCATTTGTGCCCTTTCTATATGGTTCACAAAAATCTTCAGGTATGGAAGAAGTTTTGTCTGTAACTCAGTAACCTGATCAGTTATCCTCTCTTCTTGCTTCTTGAGATCTTCTATCAACCGCCTGATTTCTTGAACTCTGAGTATATGGTTTGAGAAATCTTGTGGCTTAGTTGTAGTTGCTTGTGCACTGGCTATTATTTCATTCTCAAGTTGTTTCATCTTTTCATTGATCTCAGCAGTGAATGTTTTGACAGTGCATAGCTTAAACAAGATTTGACATATTGAATTAGTAATAGACTGAATTTTAGTTATTACTTCTAAAAGTTTGACCTTGTTAATTGCCACTTCTTGGCTTATTCTCTCTACAAGTTTATCTTGAATTTTGGATTCTTCCCTTTCCTCTATTCTTTTGTCAGTGTCAGCATCTAGGGCATTGATCTTCTCAGTAAGAGTAGCAAGTTGGTCCATGATTGGTGTATCTTCATCTATATATACCTTAGGTACAACCTGTTTGAAGATGTCTCTTACATTCTCTAAGATCTCCTTGCTCTTACTCTCTTGTCTCAAATTTTCTTGAGCTGCTAACCATGTGCTTATCTCTCCATATTTTCTAAGTTCTTCAGGGCTAAGGGTCCTCGGGTCACACTCGGGTATCACAATAATTTCATCTAGGGTGACCGACCCTTTTACTTTCTTTTTCTTCTTCTTCTTCTCTAGTTCAAGTGGTGAATTCTTGGTGACTATAACAATATCTTTCTCTTCCACTCTCAGTGTGTTCTACCCAGTTGACACACTATCTTCCTTCTTCTACTCCTCAGTAACCTATGTTTTGGTTGAATGAGGTGGAGCCTCAAATGTGGTGTCACGAGGGGTATCCTTAGTTGCCTTAGGCTCATCTGATATTTTTGTCTCTATTTTAGTAGCCTCATTTTATTCAGGCTTATTTGTCTTTGCAAGTATCTGTGTACTTTATTCCCTTGTTATATCTTTTGGTTGCTTGGGGTTGGAGCCTTCGAGTTGTTCTTGTGAAAGTATTTCAACTGCTTTGGAAAGTATAGAAAGCTCACCTAGTATAGATGGAAATACACACTCAGTAACTTGTGCTTCATCTTGTGTGGTGTCTGGTGCATTGTTTACATCTTCATCATCATCCTTGTCATCAAGATCACCATTTGTGATGTATTCAATGAGTACATCATTGTCATTGTTCTCCTTCACCTTGATCTATGCTAGATCTGGTGCATCCTATGAACTATTCTTAATGTTCTGTGCAACTTTTGTCTCAATTACCTTGGTAGGTGATACTGCTAACTCTTTTACCTTCTTTGTTGTGTTCTCCTCAAAAAATATTCCTTTACCTTTTGAATTATGTCTCTTCTTAGAAAACTTTTGAAATGCTATTCTCTCATTTTTCTCTCTGACAGCTAGACTTGAAGTCCAGATGAGTTGAGATGACTCATCAAGTTCTGCCAAATTTTCATCTAATACTAACATAGCTCAACCTTTTACTTTGAATATCTTCACATATGTGTCCATAAGATCTTTAATCTCAATAAGAGATATGTTCGGTGCAACTAACACTAGAATCTATTCTCTCCTTTTTCTCTCAGTTTCCAATGCATATGTCCACTTTTGATTTATTCTGTCATCCAATTCCTTAGGTAGTGACAATGCAAATTCTAATGGAGCCTTTTTAAATCTTATCATCATCTGGATGACTACCTCCTCAATTTTGGTTTGATCCTCAGTTGACATTCTGTCAAATCTGCTAATTTCTGGATCAGCTAGATCTCCATGCTCAATTATATATGTTGCTACTTCATCAATTGTTCTTTCTTTATTACTGACAACCAAAAATTGATTTTTTTCCTCTTCCTCATCTTCAATATCTTCTTTATTCCTTATTAACCTTATTCTTTTCTTTGGTGCATTAGCTACAACCTTCTAACCTTTCTTTACATATGTTTTTTTTGGTCTAGCTACCTTACGTTTTACTATCTTTTTAGCTTCTTTCTTCTATGGTGGTGAAGCTGTAGTTGATGACCTTGTATGTGAACCTATTTGCACTGGCAACTACCTCTTCTTTCAAACTTTAGTGGAAGGAACCGGTGTAGAGTTTTTCTCCTTTTCTGACTCATTTCCTCATTGTCATAAGGTTTGTCATCCAACATCAACTGACCTTTAGTTGGGGATTCAACCGGTGACTTCTCGAATGAGACTGATACATCTCCAAAACACTCAGTTAAAACTTTCTTCATTTTCTTTGTTGTTCATGTCATTTTATCGATGACAAGCCCTGTTTTAATTCTTGATTTTTCTTCTTCAAAGGTTCCAAACCTTTCGGCCTTTGTGTATTTTGGTAATACTAGCAGTGCCTCAATTGATTTCAAAGAAAAATCATGATCCATTTCATAGCCCATAGGTGCTAGCCACTTTATTCTCAGTTCTACAACTTTAATCATAGTATGGTTGGTGTTAATTAAAAAACAAATATCCATCTCAAATTTCACAACCAATGAACTTGGTATCCTACTTTTCCTATTCATCTCAACTTTAAACTCTTCAAAATAAATATCCAAAATATTCTCAACATTATCGCCCAGACCTTTCATAATATCAAATATTTGCGAAGTAATCGGTTCATCATCTATCCAGTTAGTGTGACCGACAGAGGGAAATAATTTTTGGATTTAGAAAAAAAACATACAAGTTGTGAACCAAACTTACAAGTATTGGACTTCTGTGACCTGATTGTTTTCATGTTTTCTTCAACCTATTTTAGTAGTAGCTCGACAAGGTCTATTTGATGACCCTTCTTAATCAATTTGTGAGCCATGTCTATTGCATTACATGGTACACTATTTAATCTACTCGACTGAAAATCACATGTGTTGGAAACTTTACTTCAGGATCCATAATGGATGCAATCTTTAATGCTCTACCATCCCATTTTGTGCTAGTGTTCTTTTCAACTTTGGCTCATGCAGTGCTTCAAAATGCTTTGACCTTGTTAGTAGTCAAGTAACGAGTGACTCTGCTAATCATCCTTTTAGTTACTTGGATCGGTTTCTCTAACAAAAATTTGCCATCCTGAAATTGGCTTAATACAACCTTAATCCATTTATTCTTAAAATTTCTCTATAAATTTAGGGCATTGGTAAGTCCAAGTGCTTCAACAATTTTTTTCTCTTGTTTCACCTTGATTTCCTTATCACAAAGTGCCTGATATGCAACATATATATCAAAATCTCCAATTTTGCCAATTTCACAGTGAATGTATGATCTTATGTCTTCCGTCAACAATGTTAGAAATGAATGTTGAATATATCCTATGGGAGTATTAGTAGCCATTCTGTAGCATTTTTTTTTGCATTCATAACTATGATTGTCATTGATGTCAACATAGTGATCTACTGAGATTAGTAGAGGAGTAGACATTGTTTGGATTAGCGCATGTGGAATATTGGAGATCAAGCTATGTGATGTTGAGGATTTAATCTATGATATGTTATGTGTTCATGGTTAAGAGCATAGATAGTAATTCATTTATTCATGTAAGTTATGAGCATTTCAGTGGAAGCGATATTCACACAGTGTTCCTAAGTAGCGGTTTGTGGAAATTAGATGATATCTCCTAATCGGGATGGAATCTAGTTATGTGTAGTTAGAGAGAAGTTGAAGACATGTTGATAGTGACATGGATGACAATGCAAACTTTGAGGTCACACGGGTGAAGAGTTATTCTAATTGGAAACCAACAATTTTGTGTAATTTTGATGTAACATGTGGAAAATTTTATTTTATAATTTGGATGTTGACTCATTTGTAATTACATGAGTATGGTATAAAGGAAGGAATGTTTTATTTGTTATAATGAAGTGATGAAAGAGTGAATGAAATTGTGAAAGAGAATTTGTGGAAAGAAGGTATGTGAGGTACAAAGATTTAAATCTGAGGTCTGGTGTAGCAGTGAGTGCAATTTGGCATAGTCAAAGAAGAGGTAACATATTGTTGAGATCAGTAATAGTTTTATATTAATCTGTTGAATAATCTATAGATCAGTTGGATAGTGTGTTCAATGATCTTTACATTGAAGCTATTTGGGTAGTGGGTCCTTCTATCTTCCATAAGTCCTAACAGGGTTAGAATCTTTTAGCAGGGTTTCAAAGTATCCTAACAGGGACTCATATGTACTGAATGTATTTCATAAGACTCCTAATAGAGTCAATACTTTCACAAGAAATATTCATATTCTAGTGCATCTTTTGTGGGCATCATTCCCGCCAGGGTTTACTCTTTGATCAAGAGGTTGTTACAAGTAGTAGTTGCCGTTGCACAAAAAGATCAACCTGTTAATGCCCGATACAACCACTAGACTTATAGAAGACACATGAGGCAGTTAAGCCATGTCATGAATCCTAAGGGGAGTGCTGACCATTTTACCAACAATCTCCCCCTTAGCATTACCTGAGGAGATTTTAACCTATGACCAAGCTCTAATACCACTTGTTACAAGTAGGAGTTGCTGTTGCACCAAAATATCAACATGTTAATGCCTGATACAACCACTAGACTTATAAAAGACACAGGAGGCGGTTAAGCCATGTCACAAATCCTAAGGGGAGTGCTAACCATTTTACCAATAGAGGTTCCCTAGTCAACATATCTTATGTCATTGTGTTATTACGTATGAATATCTTTCTATGGTTGTTGATTACATTGCTTATATGGTTAAATGCTATTGAAGTTAGTAACGGTTATAATTATCAAATAACTAATTCACCCTCCCCCTCTCAGTTAACTTAGTGGACTTTACTTTCTAACAAATAAAACCCTAGGTAGGATGCTTGAAAAAGCACCCGCTGAATCTATTTTACTTGCAACTTCCAGGTGTAACTTATAATGAGGTTCCTTGTAGCTTGCTGACATAATTAAATTAACTTCCTCTTCCACAACCTTAGAAGAACTCATAGTAGATTCAATTTAAACAATCTAGGTTTTCGATAAGTTCAAATAATGTTCTTGGTAGGGTTTCAACTTACTCAGAATGTATCAAAGATTTTGCTCAGTTCGATCGGAAAGAACTTGAATGTCTTTGAAAGATTTTGTGCTTGAACATGCTCTTGAAATTTTAGCTCTCCTAAATCACAATGTGAATAATGTACTTTGTCTTCCGTGTATTTATAGATTTTTTGCATTCCTGCTCAAAAATTTATGTAATAAATGCTTGACCTACTTTTTAGTTCATGACAACTGTCAGCTCGGTGACTACTACAAACATTCATCTCATCGGTTAACATAGGATTTCCTTGCTTGGTTGATATTGATACTCAATTAACTTTGAATAGTGATTACCGATGGGTAACCAATGCTCGGTCCAATTTTTACCAACTATATGACTTTGTTAGCTCAAAACATATAAACCACAATGCATCTTTATTCATGTAGATTTGGTATGTGCTCATCATATATAAGGAACTGTATGTAAGATATGCTCATTTGAAATATCACTCCCATACATACCTATTTCACCTTAGGTGGAAGTACCGATGTCACCCAATCCAGTGGATGAGGTTTCACCGAGAACATTGCTTGACTTAGCATTCTCATTATATGCCTTTCTCCACATAGTGTTCCTGATTTTCATAATATTTACAATAGTGTTTCCACTCTCAAATACATGAAGCTCTCCTGGTGCTTGGTCTCAATAGTCCTTGCTTAAATGATCAACTTTATGATAATGCAAATATGCCATTCCAATGCTTGTCCAGGATCTTGATTGTCTAGCCCATCTTTTCATGTTACAGTTTTCTACAATGTGCCCATATCTACCAGATGCAATATAGTTAGCCCATGTGTTGTAATCCCAAATATAAGAATTACCTTGTCTCTTTAGTTGATAAGGCTTGCATTATGTCTTCTGCTTCAGAGTCCATACTTGCTTCATTTTAGCCTTACACTCTCGTATAGTTTGTCCATGTTTATTACAAGTATAGCATAGCTTCTCCATAATAAAATTGTTAGCATTTTGTTTATCTCTACATTCATAAGCTTGATGACCATATTTTCCATAGTAGTAACAATATCCATTGAATTTAGGAGTGACAGGAGGTTTACCTTGTGCTCTACTTCTACACACATTCGAAGTATGTCCTAGTTTTCCATAGTGATAACATGTCAATACTTTAGGTCTTTGATTTTGGTTTTTGTTGACCTGTTCAGCTTGTTGTGAGGATTATCCTTCACCAAGATAGCCTAATCTAACTTTACTTCCAAATCTTCTTTGATTAACTAGAAAGTCATCAATCTTCTTAGAGTTGTCTTCAACTAATATCATCATTTCATTATCTTATTTTTGTGTCTTTATTTCATTTCTTAAAGTTTCATTCTCTTCTTTGAGTATTGTAACATCTTCAAGTCTTCTTGACAATTCTTCATTAACTCGGTTGACTTCTTGATTCATAATCATCATCTGATTAGATAATTGAAAATGGCAATCGATGAGTCTTTATATCTAACTCTCTTTAGCTTGAAGTTTTTTAGTTATTTGTCTTCAATCTTCAATAGCTAGATTTCTTTCTAGTTCAACATGTCTAGCATTGTTCATTATTTCTACCATTCTCACCATTTATGATTCTTGACCGAATTGCAGTGCTTTCACTTGTTCAGTTAAGTGTGAATTCTTTTCAAACAAATCAGAGATCATGCTTTCAGATCCATAAGAAATACTCCCTGAACTAGATCCAATGAAATCAAATGAATCATCAATTGCTTCTTCATGGTAGCCAATCTCATTTTGTAGAATAGCTAGGTTCTTCCTTTCAACCAGTAGTTTCTTTAATTCATCCTTAGCTTTCTTATACTACTCAACAAACATTTGCATCTAAATCTTTTGATTCTCAATGGTCTTATCTAACTTATACCTCTCCACGACTTAGATCTTTACCCTTCAGTGGTTAAACTGCCCAATAAGAGAACTAAGCTCTGATACCAATTGTTGGATTAGGAGACGTAGGATACTGAGAGGGGAGGGGTGAATCAGTGCCCTCAAAAACTTTAACACAAAAACCTTTCAGATCTATTACTGCAAACAATAATAACCTTGAAAAATAACTTGTATCTAATGAATGTATCATTCATCCATTCAACTTGTAAAATTAAATAACATGAAATCAAAATGTAAAAGTCCCATAACACAAGTATTTTGGTAACATAGAAACCCTTGTTAGAAGGTAAAAATTATGGTGCAGATGACACCCACAAATTCTTTACTACTACAGATAGAAAATCTTTTCTTGTTAGGGCTACAAGTGGTGATCACTTCTGGTGATCTTACCCTATTAGGAGTAACATATTAGATCAGCTAGATCTACCTAGTGATAGGATTTTAACACTTCTTGAGTGTGCACTCGGTCAAGAGATTTACAAAAGACTATTAAGTCTACTATGTTAAGATATTTTACCAAACACTCTATTACAATTATTAGAAAGTAATAGGTAACTATCTGCTAATGACAACTTGAATTGTCTGATATAGATCAATAAATTACTTGATTAGATATCACCTTTACTATGAAAATATCTACTCTAAACTGGTTAGTTAGCCTCCTCTGATTCTGCTTAATATGATTACCTCTGTATACTATTCTACTTTGTCAATTGATAATCTTGAAGGTAGGCTAATGCTTCAAGTTCTTCTTCTTTCATACATCAGTTAAATAAAAAATGATGCAAACATATAATTATATAACATACTGCTTTATGCCGCTTAACAAAATTAGGTTACAATATCTTAGAGAAAACCCTAAGATCAACGATGTATAAAAATAACCTAGATCTAAGATTTACAAAAGATCTTCATCACATTTAATAAATATCTTAACAATAAATGATCTAAAATATTGGTAAAATGTTTTCTGATTCCATTGTAACCATTTTCATAGAAGGATATTCCATTCCTAATTACTATGTCATTTGCTATGATCCTCGGTAAACATTGTATATTTTGCTTGATGATTATACTGGTACTCAGTGTTTACTGCCACTCGGTATTGGTGTCTTATGCTCAGTAAAACTGTTATGTGCTCGACATAAAAATTAAACTGACTGGCTTACGATGCTTCCTTTTACCAACTGAGTTAACTTAAGTAACCGTTCGATGTCTTTGATAACCTTTGATAATAATGACAACCTTTAATGCTCAATAGAGGTAAAAAACTCTTCCTCTTAGGCATGTTACTTAGTTCAAGAGATGCTTCAGTGGAATCCAAGTCAATTGTATCTATGGGTGTAGGAGTGATATCATCCTTTGGATCATTAGATTTCTCAATTTTTACTATGTTCATCTTAGGGTCATCTATCTTCTCTAATTTTGTTTCAGTAGTGGATGCACTCTCAATTTGCATAGATATCTTAGCTTCTCTAGCTTTGTCTAGGTCATCTTGAGTGACACCATGAATGTTAAGTATCTTAGATGTGATTTTAGATACTTTCCTCTTGGCCGCTTCACTATTTAAGACTGCATCTACCTATTTTGTCTTTTCCTCATATGTTACCCATCTTGGCTCATTGGGATCTTTTGGTGTTTTAAGGAGGACTTTTGAATATGTATCTAGGATATGTTCCTCCACTTCATAACCAAGTTGATGAATCCACTTAGTTCAAGGTTCTATAGCTTCCTTGCATGTGCTAAAATGTTGACACACTTCTATGAGTCATTATATCCAAGACTTCTCAAGAATAAGGTCTCAAATGGTGACTCATAGCTCTCTATCCATGGAGTGCAAGGGTTTATAATGGAGGCCCTCAATTTACACCTAGTTTGTGCCCATACAAGTACACCATAAAATGAGAGATTCAAAGAGGAAAAGAAAGAATGATAGTCTCCATGATCATCAAATATGCATGAAAATGAAAAGGGAAGCTATTCTATATGATAACAATGCATGCAAGAAAACTAATCTATGAAAGGAAATATGCATGCAAGATTATTCTATGAAATGAAATATGAATCTAATCTAATATGAAAGTGAAAGAGTAATCTAAATGGATTACCATGGAGGCATGAGAAAAGAAGACAAGAAAAGAGAAGTTGCAATATTCAAGCTCAAGTGCTCAAAATCTCCTCAAAAATCATTCTCCAAACCCGCAGCATAAAAATAACATAAAATCCAGGTCTCTAAAATCTAGATCTAAAAAATCTCCATGCCTAAAATGAGAAGGAGAGGGGTCCTTATAAAAGACTTAGAAATGAATGGACGGTCAAGATTAAGAGGCAAAAAGAAATGAGCAATGGTGGAGATTAAATCTTGGTTGATCCATGTGCTCAAGATTCTCAAGAGGCAAAATCAATGGACATGGTTTAGAGGCAAAAAGATGTGTGGAAGAGATTAAGAGGCAAAAGGAGATTCCAGTCATCTTGGAAAGTGTGCATTCAATGTGTAGACAAAAAGTCTTTTGCTTTTTTATTTTTATTTTATTATTTATTTATTATTTTTAGCAAAGTGGTTTCCATTATTTAATTTAAATATTTTTTAATTTATTTAAAAGAGATTTGTTCTTTTAATTAAATGTGGCTTAGGATGAAGTGATTTTAATATTTAATTAAAATATTTTTTTATTTAATTAAAAGGGAGCATGTTCTCTTAATTAAATAAAACTTATGAGAAAATGATCAAACCTTAGGAAATATTGAAATATTTGAACTAATTATGATTTGATCAAGGAAATTGATTTGAATTGAAAATATTGCAAACCATTGATTCAAGAAATGATAAATTGATGAGTAGGGGCCCAAAGTCTAGGCGACCATTTTAGGGTGCATACGTTTTCCCCTCTTTGGCTAATGTGTGATATTTATGGGAACACATGTAGTCAAATAATTAAGTTGAAGTGTGAGATTGATTTGGGATCACAAAACAACCCGGATGTGTGATTGATGGATGAGAATACATCAGGAAAAAGATAAGATGGTTGAAAAAGACAAGGCAAACACCCCTATAAATAGGTATTTGTCATGTCTCAGATAAGAATTTCAAGCAAGGTTTCCCCAAGAGAAGCAATTGATAGGATTAATAAAGCCGAATAAAGGATTGAAGTTTGATAGGTGTTGGCCCCTCATGATTGAAATCAAAATGAGATAGAGGAGAAATAATAAATTGATAAATTTAATCAAATAAAACTAAAGATATGGTTCTTGATGTAAGATGAAAGATATAAGGATCACAAAACCAAGGTAGATTATCAAGATTGAAAGATTATGCCCCAAGGTTGAATTAGAAGAAAAGAAGTGGTGTGAAAGGGAATGGAAGATAGAATTTTTGAAGAGGTGAAAAGAAATGAAGAGAAGAAAGAAAATTTTCCTTACACACAAAATAGTAATTCATTTATTCATGGAAGTTATGAGCATTTTAGTGGAAGCAGTATTCAGGAAGTGTTCCTGAGTAGTAGTTTTTAAAAATTGGATGATATCTCCTAATTTGGATGGAATCTGGTTATATGCAGTTAGAGAGAAGTTGAAGACATGTTGATAGTGATGTGGATGATAGTGAAAACTTTGAGGTCTCATGAGTGAAGAGTTATTCTAATTGGAAGCTGACAATTTTGTGTAATTTTGATGTAACATGTGGAAACTTTTATTTTTTCATTTGGATGCCGACTCATTTATAATTACTTGAGTGTGGTATAAAGGAAGGAATGTTTTCTTTTTTGTAATGAAGTGATGAAAGAGTGAATGAAATTGTGAAAGTGAATTTGTGGAAAGAATGTATGCGAGGTACAGAGAGCTGAATTTGAGATCTAGTGTAGCAGTGAGTGCGGTTTGAAACACTCAAAGAAGAGGTAACATATTCTTGAGATTAGTAATAGTTTGATATTAATCTGTTGAATAATCTAGAGATCAGATGGACAATCTTTTTAGTGATCTTTCCATTGAAGCTATTTGGGCAATGGGTCCTTCTGTCTTCCATAACTCCTAACAAGGTTAGAATCTTTTAGTAGGGATTCAAAGTCTCCTAATAAGGACTCATATGTACTGAATGTATTTCATAAGACTCCTAACAGAGTCCATCCTTTTACAAGGAATATTCATATTAGTGCATCTTTTGTGGGAATCATTCCGACCAGGGTTTACTCTTTGATCAAGAGGTTCCCTAGTCAACATATCTTGTGTCATTGTGTTATTATGTATGAATATCTTTCTATGCTTGTTGATTACATTTCTTATATGGTTAAATGTTGTTGAAGTTAATAAAGGTTATAATTATCAGATAACTGATTCACCCCCCCCTCTTAGTTATCTTGGTGGACTTTACTTTCTAACAATTGGTATCAGAGTAGCAGGTCCTTGGAAGAAAAGTTTAATAGCTTAAGGAGATCCATGGAATATTTTAGGAAAGAAGGCCCTAAGTTTGATGGAGTGAATTTTGATAGCTGGAAAGAAAAGATGTAGACACACCTATTGTGTTTAGGACTAGGTTATTGGTTGATTAATAAGAATGAAGATACTATCATTGATGAAGATAATATTGAAACATGTACTAATGATGAGAGAGATCTATTCATGTGTAACACACATTCCAGAGAAGCACTTTTGTCAGCCCTTCCAGAGAATGACTACGATTAGGTAAAATATTTGAAAACATCTCATGAAATTTGGATAGCTTTACACACTACTTTTGAAGGTGATGAACATGCAAAGAAAGTCATATTACATAATTGGATATGTGCATTTGAAGATATAAGAATGATGCAAGATGAATTTTTTAGAAGCTATATTGGTAGAATGTCAAAAATTGTTACAGGTATAAAATCTTGTGGAGTAGAAAAGACATAGAATGAAGTGATATGGAAAATTCTGAGGACATTGACTCCTGCATTTAAGTAGACAACACAAATCATTGAACAAGTTATACCTTGTACTTTGAACTTTACTAGAGAGACTCTTCTTGGAAGATTTGAAGTAGCAGAGATGAACCTAAGGTTATCAGGAGACTTGCCTAGAATGGAGATGACATTTAGTGCTCTTAGTGTTTGCCCTACTTTGTTAAGAAGCATCAATGTGAGTGGAGATTATGCTAGCAGCATCATATCTAGAAATGAAGAAGACAAGAAGATTTAAGAAGGTATTGCATTGCTTGTGACGATAGAACTAGATGGTAAGAAATTTTTTAAATGTTGGACATGTCAAGAATATGGTCATTTTGCATCTAAATGTGCTAAGAGAGTTAAAAAGTACAAAAAAAATTTTAAGCCTAGAAGACCTAAGAAATGTTATTATTCAAATGATGAAGAACTTGAAGATAGTATAGAGAGAACCTTAAGTGAAAGTGATACTGAGAATAACGATGATATAGGATTTGTAGCAATTAAAGAATAAAATCTTGAAATAGAGGTTAAGGAAGAAAAAGCCCTAGTTTCTCAAGTTGAGAAGAAAGCTAATTGGATTATAGATAGTGGTTGTTCACATCATATGACTGGAGACATGAGAAAGTTCATAAAGTTTAACAATTATGATGGGGGAGTTGTTAGAGTTGGAAACAATGTATCTTGTTTGATTAAGGGTATAGGATCTATTACTCTTTATGGAAAGACAAATACTAATGATGTTTACTTTGTGTATGGCTTGATACATAATCTTTTGAGTGTTGGATAGTTAGTTGATAAGGGATATCAAGTTTAGTTTACTGAGAAAACTTGTATGATAAAAGACAAAGATGGAAATTTGATTGGTACTGGATCTAGAATAAGAGGTAATGTATTTCAGTTGAATCCTATTGAGATGACATGTTTGATTACTAATATTGATGACAATTGGTAATGGCATAGAATATTTTGTCATATAAATTTTGATAACATTGTCAAAGTGAGTACTACACTTGCAGTAAGAGATTTGCCTAAAATTATGAAGCCTACTAACATGATTTGCAAGGAATGTGTGATGGCTAAATAGAAGAGAAGTTCATTTCCTAGTAAGAAGTTTACATCAGCAGGGAAGTTGGAGATTGTTCAAATAGACTTGAGAGGTCCTACAAGGACTAGAGGATTCTATGGAGAAAGGTACGTTATAATTCTTGTTGATGATTTTACAAGAATGATGTGGATTGCATTTCTTAAAGAAACGTTTGAAGCATTTGATAAGTTTAAGAACATTAAGAATAAAGTTGAGAATAAATCTGGAATGAAGATTAAATGTTTGAGATCTGATAGAGGTGGAGAATTTACTTCTAGAGAATTTAACACCTGTTGTAAAGAGAATGGTATTAATAGACAATTTTCAGCCCCTAGGACACCAGAAGAAAATGGTATTGTAGAAAGAAGAAATAGATCAGTGACTGAAGCAACAAGAGCTATCTTATTTGAGAATGACTTGGTGAAGATATTATAGAGAGAAGTAGTGAACACAATAGTGTATACAATGAACAAACTACAAATCAGAGTAGACACAGACAAGAAACCCTATGAATTATGGTTTTGACATGCACCCTCAGTTAAGTATTTTAGAATTTTTGGAAGAAAATGTTATATAAAGAGAGACAATGATATTGGAAAGTTTGATCCTAGAAGTGATGAAGGTATATTTCTTCAAGATTCTTTGAAGAGAAAAGCTTATAGATATTACAATAAGAGAACTAAGACTATTGTTGGGAGTGAAAATGTTAAAGTTGATGAAAAGTTCAAAATTTAGGAAAGAATGCTTGATTATGAATAAGATGAAATAACTTATCCTAGACCTAACATTGAGACTACTGAATTATTCTATGAAACTGATAGTAATTTGTTTAATGAAATCCATAGTGAGATCATTGAAGAACCGACACCTAAAGTGAGATCTGAGACAGTGACACCTAACAAAAATTTATCAAGGAATCATCCTATTGAAAAGATTATTGGAAGCATAGACAGAGGAGTTCTAACTTGAAATAAGGTACAAGAACAGTTATGTTTGATTTCTCAAATTGAACCTAAATCCACTAGTGAAGCTTGTGAAGATGAACATTGGATTAAAGCTATGAAAGAAGAACTAGATCATATTGAAAAGAACAAAACATGGGAATTCATCCCTAGACCTAAAGATAAGGATGTTATAGGAACAAAATGGGTATTTAGAAACAAGATGAACGAACAAGGAGAAGTAGTAAGGAAAAAAACAAGATTGGTATGTAAAGGATACTCACAGCAAGAAGGAATTGACTATGAAGAAATTTTTTCACCAGTAGCAAGAATTGAAGTAGTAAGAATGTTTTGGGCCTATGTAGCTTACAAGAAGTTCAAATTATATCAGATGGATGTAAAATCAGCATTTTTGAATGGAGAGTTGGAAGAAGAAGTCTACATTGAGCAGCCGGAAGGTTTTCCCTTAAGTCAAGAAGGAGACATGGTATGTAAACTAAAGAAAGCTTTATATGGACTAAAGAAAGCACCTAGAACTTGGTATGCAAGATTGGACAAGTATTTGATAAAATTGGGATTTACAAGAACAACTGATGGCAACCTATACACAAAAGAAATTAAAAATGGTTTGTTGGTTGTAGTTATTTTTGTTGATGATATTATTTTTGGAGGAGAAGATGAAGCCAATGATAAATTTGTAGATGAAATGAAGACTGAATTTGAAATGAGTATGATTGGTGAAATGTAATATTTTTTTGGATTATATATAATACAGAACATTGATGGTATCTTTTTAAGTTAGACAAAGTACTTGAAAGATTTGTTAAAGAGATTCGGAATGGAGAAGTGTAAACCAGTTGGAACACCTATGGTAACTAGACATAAATTATCTAGCACAGATGAGACTCACACAGTTGAATAAAAGAAGTACATATCTATGATTGCAGGATTGCAGTACTTGACACATACAAGACCTAATATAGCACATTTCATTGGAATTGTAGCAATATTTCAAGCTGAACCTAGAGAATCACATTATGCAATAGTGAAGAGGATACTAAGATATTTAAGATGCACAATGGACTATGGATTGTGGTATGAAAAATTTGATAATTTTACCCTATTTGCATATATAGATGCTAATTGGAGAGGTAGTGTTGATGATAAAAAGAGCACCAGTGGTGGAGCATTTTTCCTTGGAGGAAGATTGGTTTCTTGGCTAAGAAAGAAGTAGAATTGTATTTCACAAAGCACAATAGAAGCAGAGTATGTAGCAACAACAAACAATTGTAACTAGATAATTTGGATGAAGCAAATGCTGAAGAATATTGGAATAAAATTTGTTGAGCCTATTGTTATTCATTGTGACAACACCAACATAGTTAGTATGTCTAAGAACCTTGTATTACATTCTAAGACAAAGCATATAGAGATTAAGTATCATGCAGTAATAGAGAAAGTTGCTGAGAAAGAAGTTATACTTGAATACATAAGCACAAAGGAGTAGATTGTAGACATATTTACAAAACCTTTTTCCTAAGGATGCATTTGAGTATCTGAGAGGTATGGTTGGGGTTATGACCCAGCCTACTTTTGAAAAGTGATGCAGATTATTGCATCCATCTAGTGGTATATGAACCTTATCTTTCTTCTAGACTGGATGTTGGTACTTCCTCTATTGGGGAGTATGTGTATCTGAGCTAGGTCATGAGGACTCTAGTGAATGTATTTTTTGAACAGTGTCTTTTGACATTGGAGTTGTTGTTGACATAATGATGAAATTATATCATTGATATCAATGGGGGAGAAGTGTACATGAAAAACCATTTGTACCATCTATTGGAGAGAACTGAATAGGAAAACAAAGCAAGATTTAATTGATGAGGAGGACTTGAAGTATTTTTCAGAGTAGTAGTGTTGTTGTGTTGGATTTATGGAACATTGGATATTTTTCATCTATGTTTCCATCAATGCCAATGGGGGAGATTGTTAGGAATGAATGCTAAATATATTCTATGGGAGTATTAGCAGCCATTCTATAGCAGTTGTTGTTACATTCATGACTTTGATTGTCATTGATGTCAACATAGTGATCTACTAAGATTAGTAGAGGAAAAGATAGTGTTTAGATTAGTGTACATGGGATATTAGAGATCAAGCTATGCGATGTTGAGGATTTACTCTATGATATGTTATATGTTCATGGTTAAGAGCACAGATAGTTGCAGACACTGAAAAATGGACAAGTGCTTAAAAATCACAAAATGGCTTGAATATCATAAAAAAGGATCGAATCTATTCAAAATGGACACTTATTAAATCAAATTGGACAAAATCAATTAAATCAAAGAAAAAATCAAATAATGACATTAAATAATTAGATACAAGCTTAAAGGGGTGAAAAAAATTATATAATTGATTTTAATCAATTAATAGTATAGTTGGTAAATAAAAAATCAAAATGAACCTATTCCCTTACACGGCTAAATTTAATTAATTAATAGAATTTAATTAATCTTAATATATTTCAACAAAGTTAAGAAACCAATGAGAATTGAGGACAAAAAGACACAAATCACTCAAAAGAAATGAATCTTGATCACTCATTTTCTATTTTTAATCTCATCCACTCAATTGTGTCCTTTTGTCCAAAGCTTTGAGACAAACATTTAAATTGTCCCCCCATTTAAGAACATTGCAAATTTTTTGACTCAACCCAAGGTAAATCATGGTTACTTCACTCTACCCCCTACCCTTCAAAATTTACTATAAATATGAGGCATTTTGAGAGAAAAATATATCTTAGAAATTCATATGCAAAGCATTGTTATTATAGGCAATTTGATAGCAATTGAGAGCATTTAAGAAGCATTTTGAATTATCTTTGTATCAAGTTTGAGATTTGAGAGCTAGATTGAGCATTGTAGTAGCATAATTTCTCATTTTAGAAGTGTAACCAGTGGAGATTAAGCTGAGAGCTTCACTGACCACATCTAACTAGAGAGCCATGAGATGTTATAGATCTTAGTTTCAATTCTTAGTTAGATTTGTATTGCATTTTCTTTGAATGGTTATTAATTGACCTTAACTTCATGAAGGTGTTTACCTTACACACACAAATGGTGCCCATCGTGGGGCTCTAAGCCTCAATTTTATCATTTTCATCATATTTTGTGTGTTTCTATTTTTGCTTTTCTATGAATTTTTGCAGGAAACAAGAGAATTCATGTGTACAAAGGATCTATTGACTACTATAGTCATTTGGATGACACTTGAAATTATTGTTCTAAAACCTGAAATCTACTAACGCACACCTAGTCAATCACTTCTCTTCCATCTAAAATTATTTCTAGCCACTCACAAGATGAATGCTCATGCTTGTGAGATAAAACGTTCTACCTTTTCTCATGTAGTCATGCCTATGACTTGAGAAGTGTCGCACATCTATTATTTTTCACCCCATATGATAAATTTTGTGACATAGTTTACAGAGACTATCACGCCTACTATATCTAGATTCACACCTAGTATTTGCTAAATTGTCACTTTAAATAGATCATTTTACGCAATTTGCAATACTGTTTACACTTAGTAAATAAATTCTCAAACTTGATTAACTTTCAAATGACGCTTGAGCCACTGGAAAGTGATGCTCACCATTTTTAAAGTTATGCCTTCTAGAAATTTAATTACACTTATTAACTGGACAATGATGCCTACTATCTTTTGTGTTAGTTTTTTGTCAGATTGATAAATTAAGTTATCTTACTCTTTGTTTGTATTTTTTAATTGTAGATGAGTAGACAGAAAAAGGTTAAAAAACTAGAGAGAAAGTTTAACCATGAAGGAAAGGTTTTGGCTAGGAAGATTAAGAACAAAAACGTTGAGCACATTAAATCGGTTCTTGAGGAGTCACAAGAAGAAAAAAATCAGGTATATCAAAACTATCTCAAAATTTTAGAGGCTTACAAGACTAAGTTTTTATCTCTTAATTTGATTTTCTCTCCTTAGTTCAAGTTTTGTCAAAATTTGCAAATAAGGATTTAAGATTCAATAACAAAACTTTGCTTCTTCAAATTTGATTTGGTTTCCTTCATTATGATTGTTTGTGTTGACTAACCTTGTTCGAAGAGAGCACATTGGAAAGGAGCTATTTCCAAGGTAATGTTTAAAATTATGAAATCACTTAAAAATGCCCCTAACTTGAGTTAGCTACAAAAAAAAGGTAAGCCTCAAACTAGTCAATATTTTCCATTAAATTGTGGCATTGGAGCATTTCTAAATCTAGTAATTACAAAATAGCCTCTCTTTGTTTGGAAAGTTTAGTATTTAGGCCTATGCTCTTCACTTCTTCTAGTGAATCAAAAGGCCATAGGTGTTGAAATTTTTTGAGTAGGAAAGGTTGAGGAATCAAACACATAAAATCAAAGCCCCTTGTTTGTGGAAGAGAGTAGAAATACTCTAATCCCTATAGTTAGTGGGTGAAATCAATTGAACCTTGCTTATTGTGTTTGGGAACTAAAGGGAAAGTTAGGTATATGCTCTTCACCTTTTGGTGAACCAAATTCCCAAAAACTTTTCCTTAATTCCATTTCCTTGCTTTAACATGAACATGCTAGAACAATATAGGGCCTGCCTCCCAAGAAATTGCCTTAACGAGGCCGGTGAGAGGGAATGACCCAAGTGGGAGACAATCACTTTTTCCATGGTAATATCCAACCCACTATAATAAAGATACAGTTTTACTTAAAAGGGAAGTGGCTAGATTGTGTGCAAGTTTCTTCACTTCCTCTAGTAGTCCTTATGGATTGTGCCAAATCGTGCTTTTGTGCGTGTTGGAAGCCTGCAAGTGGGAAAAAGAACTTGACATAGTTTAGAATGGAATTGTTCAATAAAACCTAATAAGTAGAAAACTACCTCATAGACCCAACATGTTAAAAGCCAAATCTGACTCTCGGTATATTGTTTGGAAGAATTTCTTGTGCAATACTTGTGAAAACGACCAAGAATATATACTTTTAGTGTGATTTTAGGGTTATGGTGAAAACTTTATGTGTGTGTTGTGTTTGTGATTCATTTTCAAACAAGAAAATTTCATGGACCTAATCTTACAATTTTTAAAATCTAAAAATTACAACTTGGTTAGTAAAGTCACGCCTAAAAATAGAGAAAAATTATCTGTTAGAGGTAAAGTCACACCTGTGACTATTCAAAAAATGCGTATCAACTTAAAATTCATGCCTAAGACATATTTATTGATGCTTGAAAAAACTAGAAAAATGCCTATCAATAGTAAAGTGCCACCTGTAGACCTGTAGTGTGCCACCTAGATCAATACTAGTTCATGCGTATCAATTTTTAAGTCACGCCTACAAGCAAGCAAGTGACACCTAGAAACAAAAAAGGGAAAATAGTGAACACTTCCTGAGGGTTTTAAAATTTTTTGATCACATATTTAGATACCCTTTTTAGTGTTCTTTTGATTCTAATATCTAGCCTACTCAAAAATCCTGGTTCTATACAATTTTTGAAATTTTCATAAGGATTTGACCGTAGGCACTATCGAATCTTATTTTCCAAGTGGTTTATTTTCATGCCTACTTTTACTTGATCATATTATGTCAAGAAAACTTTACAAGCAGATGAGACTTACTAGAGACAAGAGATGCCTTTCCCGAATGATACCTTTACCTCTCCTAGAATACCACAATAGCCCATTCAAGAAAAGGAGAACAACATGTTTTATTCAGGTAGCTTGGGCAATACCAACAATGGAGGAAGTACTAATCCAAATCCTCCAGGATCGAATGACAACAATAGAGGAATAGACCTTACTAAGAAAGGAATAGATAACACTAACAATGGGGGCTACAACAAACCAACTTCCATAGATGCAATCGATGACAAGGTTGATGAAGAAATTCAAAGCCCATATTTCTTAAAACTCATGGAAAAGGCAATTGAGAGAGATAAAGAGAAATATTTTCTAGACCTAGGACAAAGAGGTCTTAAGCTTCCTCGTGATTATGATGTCAATCAATTAAAACCACCCAAAGTTGAAGAGAGTCCTATTGAAATTATGAACAAGCAGTATAAATTATTTCAAATGCAATTGGATATGATTAAACAAAGTGCAGCTCCTAAACCTTTTCCATAGAACCATTGTGTCCATTTTCATTTGACAAAAGTCTGGTCATGGTACCATTCCATATCAATGTAGTGTTCCCCTAGTATGATAAATATGAAGGAATATTAGATCCTCAAGATCACCTATGGGAATTTTGTACATTGAGCTTAGAGTTCATGCACGATACCACTTATTTAATGAGACTATTCCCAAGAAGCTTAGGAGGTATGGCCATGGAGTGGTTTTTGAAATTAACTTCCAGCATGAAAACCTTCGAGGAGCTAGCTTCAAAATTTGTGGCACATTACTCATATAACATCAAGCACAAAGTCACAATGATAAAATTATGTAACACCAAACAAAAGGATGGAGAAGCATTCCTCATTTTCTTACAAAGATAGAGGAAGGTATTTGCAAGATATCCTAGGAGTGTGCCCAAAAAAGAGAAGATGGATATCTTCATTAATAGCTTGAGCAACGAGATGAACTATTGGCTGAGAATGAAATGTCCCAATACCTTCCAAGACCTTATTGAAAATGGAGTGACAATGGAGGAAGTGTTGGTTAAAAGTGGATAGTTAAATTTTTATAAAGATAACGAGCATAACACCAACAACAATAACTCAAACAATAACAACAATCAGAATATGAATTGGTCAAAAAGATATAATCATTATGGGTTGAAGAAAAAAAATAAAGGAATGATCAATGACAGAGTTGTTGATTCAATTAATTTAAAGGTGACTCCATTTTCCCTCACAAGAATGCCTAATTAGGTGAACAATGAAAATCAGGCTCCCAAAGCACCTTACAATAGCAATGCTAACAATGGCAATCAAGGGAACAATCAAAAGAGTAACAAGTCTGATAAATTCTTGCTAACCACTCCCAAGAGGAACTTCACACATTTGGGTGAACCTCTCAAAAAAGCCTTAAAAAATCTCATGGCTAATAATATCATTATGTTACCTAGCATTCAGCCTTATGAGCCACAAAACAAGTCTATCTGGTGGAGTCAAAATAGCCATTGTGAATACCATACAATTTGAGGAAATAAAATCAATGATTGCTTTCAACTGAAGAATTGAGTGCAAGACCTGATTGATAATGGCATAATAACCATTGATGGACCTCAAAGCAATGAAGATCATAGAATTTTCAAACAACTATTTTATAATCATGAGAAAGGTGAATTATCCAATGGCAAGAAACAAAGCAGAAACAATATCAATTTTGTGCCTCCCTGTGATAACATGGTCAATACTTTGTCCAAGAATGAGCATGTTGTGAATGCCATAGTGATCAAAGAACAGCCCCAAAAAGAGATATCTAATGTGATCACTAGGGGGAAGACTTCAAGGATCACCTTGCAAGGGGTTGATCCTAGACCCATTGGTCCTCTGCAATCCAAAATTATGATCAAGAAAACATCTACAACCATAAAACCATATAGTTTGGCATATCAGCTACAAAAAACTCCAGCACAAATATCTATCTTGGAGTTATTAAAACTATCTCCAAACCATAAAGAAATCTTAGAGAGAGATTTGGTGGAAACTAATGTTCCTACTAACTTATAAGAGGAGAATTTTTAGAACATGGTAGGACATCTCATTGTGCCTCATTGTCTTAGACCACTATGACATGTCTATTACTCATCCCCAAAATTTTCCATTACATATAGAGGTCTTGATTGAAAGACATAGAGTCAAAAGAGCTCTCATAGATGGGGGAGATGGTCTTAACATCTGCACTTTGAGCCTTGTTAAATCCATAGGATTATCCAAGTCATGCATTGATCCTACAAAAATAATTACCATAAAGGCCTATGATGAAGTGAAAAGATCTTCAAAGGGCATGATCATATTGCCCATTCAAGTGGGACCTATCAAGAAGGACACAAAATGAAAATTCCTAGACATTAAACTAACTTACAATATCTTATTGGGAAGACCATTGATTCATGAGATGCAAGTGGTGCCATTCACATATCACCAATGCATTAAATTTCCATACATGGGTGAGGAAATCATGGTTGGAGGGGATTCAAATCCGTTCCAATATTGCAATGCATTGAAACCCCTCCATGAATTATTTATTCCTCATAATAGAGAAGGAATCATTCCAAGGGCTACTATTGAAGACATTAAAGAGAATAATCCTACACCAACATTAAGTGCTACTTCTACTTCACACCCTCCTCAAGCTAACTCAACTACATCAACTAAGGGTAAGGAAAAAGTGACTTATGAGGGTTCAACATTAAAGGAGAATTTAGATAAAATAGCCATGTCAGATGAGGAGTTTGTTAAATATACCAAGGAAAAGAGGGACAAAGTCAAAGAAGACAATTACAAGCACATGAGTGAAATGATGAGCACATTTGAAAAGAAGTGCAAAATTGCTTCTAAGGGAGTGGGAGAATATGCTATTTCCTTATTCGATTTACCTACATCTCCAAGAACACATGGGAAGCCATCAAAAGAACATCTTCCTCACACATATAACTCTTATTTTGTAAGAGAAAGTGACAAAGAAACATTTGACAAAGAAGAATATGAAGTCCTTCAAAGGCTTTATCAAGATGAAGAGGACACCTCCAAAACTCCCATAGAAAGAATTCAGCACATTAACATCCAAACCTATCAATATGGAAAAGGGTTTGAGATAATGAAGAAGATGGGATATAAGGGAAGAGGACCCTTAGGCAAAAGAAATAAAGGTTTTTTAGAACCCATTGAACCTTTATGGAGGTCGAAAGAAGAAAGATCTAGGGTAGGCTACCAATACAAGGGTGAAGGTTCCATCCCCATGCATGATTTCTATCCTCAATTAAACACGGTGGAATCTGATGTTGATAGTGATGACTCCTAAGACTATGAGTGGGACACTCTATCTAAAGAATCAAGCCACAATAAGGATATTGTCACAATACATGCTTACGCTTAGGTTTGAAGGAAACAAACTCAAGATAATGTCCAAAGTAATGAAGAGCCTAGTATACAAGAACTTAACATAGGACGAGCACCCACTAATCAATCACGGATAGGTGAACCTTGGGTACCTTCATGGGAGGGTGACTCAAATGTTAGTTTTAATCCACTTGTGGTTTTTCCCATGCTATTTCCCATAGAGGTCTCGGAGATCTCAAGTGAAGGGACTTTGATCCTTCTTCCATGGACCATCTTGAGGAAGCTCACATTATAGACCTAAATGATATAATGTACGAACTAGCTAATGAGGTCATGTCCATGAATTCAATCAATGACACATTGCCAAATGAATCCTTATCTTTGATACATTCCAACCTTATTGATTGGGACCAAACCAAGCCAAGTGACTTACTTTATTTCTCGAATGACCAAGCAATGAGCCAATACCTTAATGTGGTTGAACCCTCTTTCACCAGAAAATTTGATCCAAACATGATGAAAGCAATAGGGGTTTAGTCTCTCAATCCAAAGAAAAAAATGAAAAAAATGAAAAAATGAAAAGTTCTAGTGATGAAAACCACTATGTGGCAGCACTAGAACTAAAAAAAGTAAAGATAAAGGATGTTTCCTATGGTGAAAACCCAATTGTGGCACCAAAGGAGGAGAGATTGGATACCTTACCCAAACATGAGGAAGAAAGGTCACCCATTCTCATAGAATTGACAAAAAAGGTCAATATTGGGACAAAATCGGATCTAAAATTCATACATCTAGTAGTGTCACTTACACCTTTGGAGAGAGAGGATTTTATCAAGTTCTTTCAAGAAAAACAAGTGAACTTTGCATGGTCATATGCTGACATGCCTAGATTGGATCTCAACTTCATCATGCACCATTTGAATGTTAAACCAGGGGTTAAGCCCATCAAATAGAAGTTGAGAAAGATGCACCCACATATAGCTCTCCTAGTCAAAGCTGTGTTGGAAAAATTGTTGAAAGTGGGATTTATAAGAGCAATAGCATATGCCTAATGGATATCCAATATTGTACATGCTACCAAACATGATAAATCCATTCGTGTATGCAAATAATTTAGAGACTTGAATCTTGCATGTCCTAAGGATGATTTCCCACTTCTGAGTATAGATGCCATAGTCGACTTGACAATAGGTCGCTCCATGTACTCATTGATGGATGGTTTCAACAGATACAATCAGATCAAAATGGCACCCAAAGTCCAAGAGAAGACAACCTTTACATGCCCTTGGGGTACTTTTTGTTGGAATGTCATGCCCTTCGACCTTAAAAATGTTGGAGCTACATACCAAAGGGCCATGGCCACTATTTTCCATGACATGATGCACACCTTTCTAGAGGATTATGTGGATGACATATTGGAAAAGTCACACAAAAGAGAAGAACACCTAAAAATTCTAGAAAAGATCTTCACCTGATTAGAGAAATTCAAAGTGAGATTAAATCCAAAGAAATGTGACTTTAGTGTCCAATCTGGTAAATTGTTAGGATACATAGTATCAGAAAAAGGGATTGAGGTGGATCCAAAAAAAGTCCAAGCAATATTAGATATGGAAATTCCAAAGAACATAAGTCAAATGAGGTCTTTACATGGAAAAATACAATCAATACAAAGATTCATTTCTCAATTGGCTGAAAAATGTCATTCATCCACCAAGTTGTTACACAAGGATACTATTTTACGATGGGATGAAGAATGTGATCAAGCCTTCACTTTGTTGAAGACTTATTTAATAAATCCTCCAAATCTCATGCCACCAATCAAAGGGAAATAATTGTTTCTATACATAGCTACAATAGAAAGATATTTGAGAGTCCTTTTGGTGCAAGAAGATGAGCAAGGGAAAGAAAAAGCCATTTACTACTTGAGTAGAACATTGATCAAATATGAACTTAATTACACATTCATGGAAAGAGCTTGTTTAGTAGTAGTTTTTGCATCCCAAAAATTGAGACATTATATGTTGATGCGTAAGGTGAAATTAATTGCAAAAATTGATCCTCTAAAGCACTTGTTAAGCAAAACTTCCAAAACGGGTAGGATAGAAAAGTGGGTCATGATATTAAGTGAGTTTGACATTAAGTATGTGGACTGAAAGGAAATAAAAGGACAAGTGATAGCAGATCAATTAGTTGAAAACCCAATGATTTCTAAACAAACTATTCAAGTGTAATTTCTAGATTTGACAATTGTAAACATAGAGGTAAAGACATGGAAGTTGTACTTCAACGACTCATATACTCAAGGAGGATCTGGTGATAGCATATTATTGATTACCCCTCAAGAGTATAGCATTCCAAAATCTTACAAACTTTTGTTCCCATGCACAAACAACATAGCAGAATATGAGGCTCTAGTCATTGGCATTAAAATGGCTTTAGAATGGAACATCACCGAGCTACAAGTATATGTAGACTCTCAATTAATCATTAATCAAGTTAATGATGAATATAATACCAAAGATGAAAAACTCATGCCATATAAGACTATGATTGATGGATGGAAAAAGTACTTTTCTTTTATCACTTTTGAGCAGATTTTGAGAGATAAAAATAGAGCAGTTGATGCAATGGTCACCTTGGCTTCCTTGTTACAAAAACCAGATCAAAATGAGAAGTACGAGTTCTTGGTGGAAGAGTTGGTGAAACCAGCATTTGACCTTCCCGAAACCCAAATTGTTTCCCTACTCCATGGACATGATTCACCTTGGTACGGTTGCATATACACCTATCTCAAAGACCAAGTGTTGCCTTTAGACCAATCATGAGCCCAAAAAAAAAATTTCATCTGCCAATCAGCCCGTTACATAATCCTTTCTAACACATTGTATCGTAAGGGTCTTGATAGGACATTACTTAGATGTCTAGAGGAAGAGGAGTCCAAGTTAGCTTTGCATGAAGTTCACGAGGGTATTTGTGGGTTGCACTCAAGTGGTTTAAGCCTAGCCAAGAAGATCCTTCACATGGGATACTTTTGGAAAACCTTAGAGAAAGATACTTGTCACTTTGTCAAAACATGCAGCAAATGAAAATACCATGGTGACATGATAGATGTACCAGCACAAGAGTTATATCCCTTTGTTACACCATGGCCATTCTATCAATGGGGATTTGACTTAATTGGTGTGATATATCCATCTTCTTCCAATGGCCACAAGTACATCATCATCATGATGAAATATTTCAGTAAGTGGGTAGAAGTGGTTGCTTTGATCATGGCCATGGGTAAACAAATCTCCATGTTCATCTCGAACCACATCATTTGTAGATATGGTATCCCTCATGCCATAATTATAGACAATAGAAAGAAATTCAAAAACAAAGATGGAGATGAACTTTGTGACACGTTCCACATTACCCATTACTCTTCATCCATTTATTATCCTTAAGGCAATGGACAAGCTGAAGCTACGAATAAGAACATCCTCAAAATTTTGAAAAGATCAGTGAACAATTCAGGAAGGGATTGGCATGTGCAAATCAACATGACATTATGGGCCTACAGAACTAGCATTAGGACACCTATGGGAGCTACACTATTTTCTTTAGTCTATGGAGCCAAAGCTATTCTACCTTTGGAGGTTGAAATCCCATCTTTAAGAGTGTCATTGCAAGGGTTAATAATAGACGAGGATTATAGAGTTTCCTGACTTCAACAATTGAAATTGTTACAAGAACACCAAATGCAAGCCTATGAACACTTGAAAATATATCAAAATAGGATCTTAAGAAATTACAACAAGCATATCAAACCAAGGGTCTTTCAAGTAGGAGACTTAATGTTAAGAGAAAATATGAAGAATCAAGCTGAAAGAGAAAAGAAAGGAAAATGGGGAGGCTAATTGGCTTGGTCCATTCATCATTGTTTCCTCCTTTGGAATGGAAACTTATACACTAGCAGATTGTGAGGGAGAAGAGCTACAAGAACCTATCAACATCATCCATCTAAATAGGTTTTATACATGAGGTAGATGAAAGAGTATAAAGAGTATCAGATGAGGAGCATCATATTTATTGCCAAAGAGATCTTGAAAATACCAAAAACATTTGAAAAATAAAATTAAAAAAAAAGGAAAAAAGAGAAAAAAAAAAAAGAAAAAGTGCCTTGGTGAAAACCTAGCAATAGGTGCCTTGGTAGCAAAAAAAGGAAAAAGACCCAAAAGGTGAAAACTTGGTAATCAAGTGCCTTTGTTCCCTTAAGTCTCTCCTTCAAGTCGCATATGTAAATATTGCATTTCCATCATCTCACTGTAAACCTTCATTGCATCTATCATTTGTGCATAGTCATAATAAAGCCTTTCAGTTGCATTGTTACATTTCTTATGGCCCTAAGTTTGTTACATGATTATATTTATCACTTGGGGGCAGAAGAGGATGGGAAATTTGGTACAAATGGATTCAATAGTGCTACATTCAGTCAGACATCAGAGAGAGATCATAATTTAAGAGAGAGATAGATTTTCTTGAACCTTTGATGGATATCATTGTTCACACCAAGTATTTGATCCTACAACTTGATCCTTGAGCCTTCATTGACTTTATTATTTAGGATTAAAAAATTGACAAAACATTTTAAAGATTAGAATGCTTGGAATTCTTTTTTTTGAAAATCTAGATACATTGCAAAACACTTGAAGCTTTCTTTTGATGATCTTGATTGAAATTGACTTTTATCACATCTTTTTAGCTAATCGATGATGTTTCAACTAGATTGGCCATGATAGAGACGTGATATTTTTCCTTCCTTTGAGTGATTTTTTTGAGGAAGATTCATCAACTTATGAGAATTTATCTGAAGACATGGTCATCAAAGAACCATCGAGGACTATCACATAAGAGGAAGGGTTAACCTTTTCTTTTTTATACAAACAGATACCTTGGCTATTTAGTTCTTCCATATCTTAAGATGAAAATCCACTTGCAACATTGAATCCATTGAAACCAGTATTCATACTCCCATAGTTTGGTCATCCAACTAGTGAGGGTTGTACTAGTTTCTAAAAGAGGTTACCAAAAACACTAAAATGCGGTATTCATATCATCATGATGTGGTCAGTAATGGTTGTACTAGCTTTTTGGTCCCAAAAAAGCTCAATGATGAAATTTATCTCTATGGCATTTCTATGCTCAAAGGTAGTGACACTTAGTTGCATTGCATTGCATTATCATGTTAGATTTAAGTGCATTTTTTTTGTGGTTATATTTTCAAGAGCAAGGGGGTACATTTATAATCTTGGTTGGTCAAAACATTAAAAGAAATGAAGGGTTTAATTAAACATCTTATCCTTGATTCCAATAAAAAATATGAGATTATCTGTCTACATTTCATTCATAGCATTAATCATTATTCATTATTCATATATGTGAAAAGCGAAAGAAAAAAAAATCATTACTCATACATTATGTGCATACATGTAACTAGGGATAGAACTACATACATTCAAAATAAAAAACATAGGGGCATTCATATCCATATTTTCATAAAACATTTTGCATCCATAAAAGGAAAGCATGTTAAAATTCATGCTTCAATACATTCATCTATCTATATCATAAATTAGATACACCACATCCATAACATACTAAAAAGTAAATGCATCATAAACATCATATAGCGGCACATAAAGATAATATCATAACAAACTCATCAAGATAATCAAGGAAGGATATTATCATATAAGTTTTCATCAACATCAATGATCCATCAAATTTGTATATCAAGATACAATGTCATAAAATAGTTACATCAATTTTTCAATCAATAAAACAACAAAAAATATGATACAAGGGACATAAAAAATGAGAAAATATGTAATCAATCAAGAACCTATCACGGCACCTGATCCATCCCCAAAACCTTATCCATCTAGACCTTTGTTATCTTGTCTACCCTGTGAGGTAGGAGCCTAAGAAGTGCTCACTACGCTAGGTCTCTGAACCATCACTGTCATGAATTGCTACATCAAAGTAGCTACTTGATCCAATCACCCAAAAACAATAGATACATCTATCCTCAATGACTGCACATCCCATAATAAACTATCAATACTAGGAGTAGATTGTGAACTCTAGCCCATGTCCTGAGACTGATGAACCTCTGGAGGCACTTGCTGTGTTAGAACCTCATCCTACTATGCTAAAGAAATCCTTTGTAACTAATCTAATGGATCATGTCCACCATGAATATGTCGAGCAACATCTATATGTACCTATCTCTACTATCTCTTATGTCGATGTTGTCTCTATTGTCTATCCATAGCTACCCTAGGGCATACATCGGCTCCATCATCCTGTCCTCTCACTCTAACCCTATCCCAGACATGTCCACCTCTCACTCATGGTCCATCTCATGCTCTACCAATAAATTGAAGTGCTCTATGTTCTTTTCATCTCTAACATCTCCTACCACCACCACCATCACCACCATCATCCCCTCCACGGTCATCTAATCTCTCATCATGGCCTGGGATAGGCTCTACTGGATCAGTAAATTGAGCAAACCTATTATGAGACCACCTCTCTCAAAACTCATGTGACATCCCACCATCTACAATACCTATAAGCATCTCCCATCTGTAGTATGTCAAACCAGCAATCTTCTCACATGCAAATTGATAATCATTCTGAGGACCCCACATTGATCACTCTACCTACACACAAGCATATAATGCTACACCTTGTGGCATATCCCGTACTCTTCCATATTGGAAAGAAACACAACCAAAGAAAACATGCTCAATCATGGTAGTAGCCCTACTAATCATCCATCAAGGAGAAAACATATAGGGAAGCTCATCATCATCCTCCCTCCATCGCTAACAACCAATATATGGTCACCACTGAACCTGATCAAGATCATCAATCACTCGTTGCCAATACTCAATCTTGCCTAGATGATGCTAGAAGACCATGCCGCTATATAGAAAAGCATAAGGGAATCCCCAGTGATGAATCATGTCTAATATAGGTCTAGTAATGTGTTAGGTCTAAATCTTGTAGGTGCAAACTTAACAAAGTATGGACTTGATTTCATAAGATATAGGGCCTTAAGTTTGCAAGAAAAAGACTAACTTGATGAGGATTGGATAAGGTCCTCCTTCTTCTTTGAGCTCCACAGTACTCAGGCGGGTATTACCTATAAAAAGGTTACTCTATTTCAAGTAAGCATGTGATATGTGGATTATGTCTTCACTGCTATGCTTCTACTCCAATGAATTGGTTCAATAGTTCATTATCACTCTGCAGACAGTCCATAATATCCTAAGATAGAGTACAATGATGAAAACTATGATTCTGCAAGCATAATACAGTGGTGTTACAAAGTTCATTTTCTTTTTATGAGTATGCCTCAAGGAAGAATAACCTTTTGATTCTCTCTTCAAGGAATCAACAACCTAAATTATATCACTTGGATATAATCCCTATACAATATGCATGAAGTAAAACTTAAAAGACTGGTAATGATTTAAATGATTTCTTGCAGGATGTAAACAGCTATGCCAAACATGTAACAGCATAGGGGGTGCTAACTCATGATTAGTGCCTTATCCATTGGGCATCATACCTGAAGCAGACATGAAATACAAGAACAACTACTAGATTCATCAGAGAAACCAATCCATAAACATAGTCAAACATCTCTTACACTGCTTATAGATATCCTTCCTGATTGAGCCAAATAAATCTATGCTTCACTCAGAGGCTTTTAACCCGATCCTAGATCAGGGCTGAGAGACAAAACACATACACTAGTAACCTAATGCAATGAGTTAGAAAACTTAGAATTCATCACGACCAACTAAAGGAGAGATCCAAGAATGAGAAACTATATTAAGTATGTGGTTCAAATCCTAGTATTACAAACTGATTCAGTGATACCATAAACAATATGCAAAAGACACAAAAGTTTTCTTCCTAGTATTGATACAAAAAAAAAAGTGTTACAACTTGGACTGAGGATACACACTCAGCTTCTCAGCTTCCTATGTCAAGAATTTCCAGCTAGCCCTTTGAAAAGACTACAAAATTCCCTTTATAGAGATAGGTATACCACAAAATATCAATTAGGGCACCAAAATATCTAACAACTACCATCTAGGGTTTAAAATGAATCAAGAGATGAAGTAGATGAGATATTTGAATAAAAGTCTTATTTTTATCTTGCAGACTGCCTTCGGCTCTTCAAAAATATCTGGGCATTTTACTGATATTTTATGCTAAAAGGGAACTTCACATTCTCAAAAAGCTCTCTCAACTAGAAAATGTCCTCGACAATAACTTCTCGGCCACCTCATTACTTTACGCAACCGACTGGTTTAAACATCATTGAAAAAACCCTGCAAGAACAATTTGAATTTCAAATGAATCGGTCACTAGATGAGATCAAATTTCATTCGTTGATCTTTCTTCTTCCTGGCAAATCGGGTGGCTAAGAGAAATCTTTTATAAGCTTGAAAATTGAATGATGGTCGCAAAAGCTCATAACCCTGACAAAATCTTCCAGATCATGCACTCACTGTTGGATTTTCCAAATTGGCACATTAACAAAACCATTGGGCCTGCCGACACATCATCCACCTGCTAGCTTCGACCAATCACATGACACCACCTCATCTCCACATTGGACACATGCACATTCCCTTCACCACTTGTCACCTTCTCACATGATCGCATGAGGTGAGAATGGCCCATGTGAACATGTGACCATTGTTATATTACCACGCAACCCCGCAGATAAACTCCTGGCAAAAATCTGGCTTTGCTAACTCCGCAAGTGCGCAACTCCACAAGTGACCTGCCCAAATAGTTGTTGCATGATCACATAGCTAGGAAATGGGCTATGTGAACATGTGACATGCCTCCATGTCAGCACCATGTCACCGCTTCCCACTAGTGTGGCACCCAAAAGACTGCCACCTCATCCTTGCAGACCAATCAAAAGATGCCCTCTTAGCATACCTGGCAAAGTGGACCCACTGACATCCCTATTACTACTGTGGACACATGTCAACCAGTCACATGATCGCATAGCCAGAAAGGGCTATGTGAACATGCGATAGCCAATAAGAGCATGCACCTCTACATACATGGCAATTTGACCCCAGAAAACTTCGATCAAGCCATTTGATCATTCTGCGAACTGGTGATAGACGGTCGCATAGTCGCATAAGATTTTATAACTTTTCCAAACATCATGTGATCATGTGACTGAAGAAGGATTTATCATCTCTGCCAAAAACTTTAACCAACCACCAAAGCATCTCTAAATGTATTGCGGGCCCTCTGAGAAGAGATCAATGGCCATCGCTACTTCACCAACTTAACTATCATGCAACTTCCTTCCACAGTGAAATGACAACCACAAGATCTTTTAGAGCTTTAACTTCTTCAAAGGCCAGAGGTCCCACTAATGTCACAAGAAGAAATCAATGGCTATCTGGATTTCACAAGGCTCTAACACATTCTATGAGATCTTACACTGTCCGTTGATTTCAACCTGTCAGACATCCAAAGTTCGGCCCCACTAACAGAAGATCAATGGTTGTCTATTTTTCTCATAGGATCTGAAGATTCTACGTGAACACTCACCGACCATTAGATTTGAATCTTTGCACCTTCAAAACCACCTTGCTGATTCATTAAAACATGGACCAATGAGGAGTCTCCACCATTTCTTACATGTCAACACGGCCCCACCTTTCCTTAGCACATTGAACGGTTATCGCCACACTGCAATAATTAACCATCGAGCAAGTTCATTGGTGGTGAAACAATAACTGTAGATTTGACCTGAGCTTTAACCCTTCGGAGAACAAGAAGATGGCCGGCCAGTTGCATAGTCGCATAGGGCAAAAAAGGCTCATGCACCTATGCGACCAAAGAAAAAGGGACCGCTGGTGAAAAAAAAGAATAACGACCAACCAGGAAAAGGGAACCACTAAATGAAAGGTCGCATGATCGCATAAGGCCAAAGATAACTTATGTGATTATGCGACAAGGGTTAAAAAGACCACTAGTAAAATAATGATTTTTATGACCAGTCGATTAAAAAAAAGGCGCACATGATAAATTGGGTTTTAAGTGATTTCAAAAAGTAATGCCCAAATATAACAAGGCTTAGGGGACTTAGGGCTTTTTGACCTTAACGGCTAGATTTTTGAAACATTAGCCTAGGGTTTAACCAGAAACAAGGGAAAAAAAATTTGCAGAGAGTGAACAAGAGAGAAAACCATGGAATTTTTATAGGCACCAATAGTGGCTCTCTCTGAGGATGGTCAAATGCTAGTTTGAACCAAGAATTGTAGAATCTCCTGGTACAGTAGACCATCAAAACAAAATTGAAAAATGGCTGCTAACTCTTTCAAAAACTGGGAACCTTGCTGAAAGAAACACACCACACAACTGAAACAAAAAGACTATACAATATATACATCACTTGCAAAGGCTACAAGCCTCAAAATTGAAATCGCCACTTTCCTCTATCAAACATATGATTTTGATCCCCATATGAAACAAGCAATCTAAAAATATCATGACCCTTTCGCTGCTTACATATGTGAATATAATTGGGCTAGAAAATAACTTTGTAATTGTTATTGCCCATACTCTTCCAATCACTACTATCCTTATCCTCATATTCTAAGAAATATGGAATGTCTTTCACATCTTCTTGAGGACTGGAAACATAGTATTCATCTAATAATGCATTAGGAAATAAAACATAATGGTTTCCATATATTACTAGGAACTCACCTGGATGAAAATGAATTGAAACCTTAGACTTATCTGTATAAGATTCTCCATCCATTGAGTGACTTGGTTCCTCTAGGATGTACTCACAATTTGAAATGTGAACCAAGTGCAAACCAAAGGAAGCAAGAGGAACTAAACAAGAAACTTGTTCATCATCAGAAACCCCATGACAGGAGAACATTCTATCATGGTCTTCATCCACTACTTTTGCAAACTTTCTACATGAGGGAGATTCATGGGAACATGAATCATTATCTTCATCATTCTAAGCACATGCCTCACTGTCAGTGTCAAAACATGGATCAACTGGATATTGGAAAGTAGAATCCACATTGGAGGCATACCTTTGAAAATCAACTTCTAAAAGGTCTGAGATTTCTTCACTGCTTAGTGGGTTCTGGATTCCATGTTCATTTTTTTGGGTTTCTTGTCTAATGTTGCAAACTTCTTTCCTGTTTGAAATAGGGGCTGTGCACTCTTGGATCATCTCATCTTGTGCAATGCCATCACTGCTGCAACTCTCATCTGCATCATATTTATCCTTTTTTTGTTTGCATAAATGTCTCCTATATTGAGACAATAATATTGTCCTCTTATGCTGATAAAAAGAGAGGTCTACAAACTTATCAGAAACACTATCAACTGTAAACTCTTTATCATCATCTTCAGATCCACTAAAATTACTATCAGCATCATAATCAACAATATTAGCACAAGAAGGAACACCATCATCATTTTTATTCCCATAAAGCTGCTCACAAGGAAACCTTTCTGTTATATCACCATAATCTGATTTTGTATTTGTAAGCAACTCATGATCATAACAAGAGCTCATACCCTGATCATTCTCATTAAAAGATTCACACTCATATAAGTCCCTTGCAACACTTACATTATCAAAACAAGAATCAGTAGGGTGTGACATTTTCTGATTGAATAAATGTGTACACTTATTGTACTCAACTGACAACAAATCAGAGATCTCATTACTACTAAGAGAATGGGAACTTGACTCATCTATATGCATCACATCCTCATGACTAGAAGCACTTACACAATCAAAATCAAGATTCTCAACACTTTCATTATTAGAAAAACACACCTCCTAACTTGGTAAAGAATCATGACTGATTTCAATTTTAGAATTATGAGAAAAGATGTCGTGATTTTTTAGCATTGGTTCAAACAAGTTTGGAAGTAATTCATCCTTAATAGCTTTATCAAAATCTTCATTCAAATACTTTTCATTTTCACATTCAGACATCTCTGAATCAGTAGAAGACCTTGTGTACAATGATTCTGATTCTTTATCATTACTACAATCTGACTGTTCTCCTAATAGAACTTCATTAGGAGAAGTATCCTCAGCATTAGATATGGATTGCCTTGAAATACAACTTGTATTACCTTTTTGCTGATGATTCCTTTGCAACTTATTCCATTCATCATCATTAGCAAACTCCTCTAAGAACAACCTCTTAAACTCAGTCAAAGAAGAGATGCATTTTGGGGGTAGATTTAGGTACCAGTTAGATGCAACCCCTTTGAGGGATCTCCCAAAAAACATCATGCTAACCTCCTCATCAAAAATTTGATATTCTATAATAAATCTATAGAATGTTAAGACATGCCTCAATGTTGAATCAGACTGGCAATCAAAAAAGGGAATCAGACCCAAAAGCTCACTAGGAAAAGTGTGAGGAGACCTTGGAAGAACATAGCTCAAAGGTCTATCCAAATTGTGGAAACCCAGCAGCCTAGATTGGCTTTTCCCTTGATTTTCCATTTGACTTAATGCAATACCTTCATAAAATTTTACCAAGATGAAACTGAAAACTTGAAGTATGCAAACCTCTACTCCACACCTTATCCTTCTTTTATTTCTTAATCACTTTATAAGGAACATTTGAAACTTGAGAAGTACTTGGGAGGTCTTGCAGTAGAAGACCTTGTTGACTGAAAGGCAAGGTAGATCTAGAGCTCACCTTGTAGCTCCATCAGGTTCTTTTGCAATGTAGAGTCGCCACCTCCTTGAAGAGGAAATTTTTGTACTTACTCTGTGTTTCTTCCTTCATTCAACCAACACTTCACAGGATTTATACACACTATTCATCAGGGACTGCACTGATCAAACAGAGAACTCAGAGTCGCCACTCACCAAGTAGTGAGAAAATTTGAAACTTACTGATATTGACTCTTATATTCTTCAATGAAAACTTTTGGATATGATAAACAAGCCGGCAAGGAGTCTAGCTCTACTTGTACCCCTATTTTTTACGACTGATTTATAACACCAGAGATATCAAATAAAATAATGAGGTAAGGAATCCAACTCAACTTGAAACCTACACTATTTTCTCTTGACAATATTTCACTATTCTCCTGAAGTGTCACTAACTTGTTGGTAACATAAGTGGGCTAAATGATCTGAATTAGTTAATCTCTTATTCTTCCCAAGAGTCCCCAATTTTGTTAGGAGACTTGGATGGGCAAAAAAATCTATCTAAGTTATAAGATAACTGATTCACAACTGATTGATCTTTTATTCTTCCCCAGCAGAGTCGCCAATTTTGTTAGCAACTCAGATGGGCCAACACAAAATAGTCAATAAGATACTGCAAAATTTGTTACAACTTAATAATCTATCAAATATACTACATTTTCATTGTCATCCCCATTAGAGTCACCAATTTTGTTAGGTCTAAATCTTGTAGGTGCAAACTTAACAAAGTATGGACTTGATTTCATAAGATATAGCACCTTAAGTTTGCAAGAAAAAGACTAACTTGATGAGGATTGGATAAGGTCCTCCTTCTTTGAGCTCCACAGTACTCAGGCGGGTATTGCCTATAAAAAGGTTACTCTATTTCAAGTAAGCATGTGATATGTGGATTATGTCTTCACTGCTATGCTTGTACTCTAATGAATTGGCTCAATAGTTCATTATCACTCTACAGACAGTCCATAATATCCTAAGATAGAGTAAAATGATGAAAACTATGATTTTGCAAGCATAATATAGTGGTGTTACAAAGTTCATTTTCTTTTTATGAGTATGCCTGAAGGAAGAATAACCTTTTGATTCTCTCTTCAAGGAATCAACAACCTAAATTATATCACTTGGATATAATCCCTATACAATATGCATGAAGTAAAACTTAAAAGATTGGTAATGATTTAAATGATTTCTTACAGGATGTAAACAACTATGCCAAACATGTAATAGCACAGGGGATACTAACTCATGATCAGTGCCTTATCCATTAAGCATCATACCTAAAGAAGACATGAAATACAAGAACAACTACTAGATTCATCAAAGAAACCAAGCCATAAACATAGTCAAACATCTCTTACACTGCTTATAGATATCCTTCCTGATTGAGCCAAATAAATCTATGCTTCACTCAGAGGCTTTTAACTTGATCCTAGATCAGGGTTGAGAGACAAAACACATACACTAGTAAACTAATGCAATGAGTTAGAAAACTTAGAATTCATCAAGAACAACTCAAGGAGAGATCCAAGAATGAGAAACTATATTAAGTATGTGGTTCAAATCCTGGTATTAAAAAATGATTCAGTGATACCATAGACAATATGCAAAAGACACGCAAGTTTTCTTCCTAGTATTGATACAAAAAACAAAGTGTTACAACCTGGACTCAGGATACACACTTAGCTTCTCAGCTTCCTATGTCAAAAATTTCCAGTCAACCCTTTGAAAAGACTACAAAATTCCCTTCATAGAGATAGGGATACCATAAAATATCAATTAGGGCATCAAAATATCTAACAACTACCATCTAGGGATTACAATGAATCAGCAGATGAAGTAGATGAGATATTTGAATAAAAGTCTTATTTTTATCTTGTAAACTGCCTTTGGCTCTTCAAAAATATCTAGGCATTTTACTGATATTTTATGTTGAAAGGGCACCTCACATTCTCGAAAAGCTCCCTCAACCAGAAAATGTCCTCGACAATAACTTCTCGGCCACCTCAGTACTTTATACAACTGACTAGTTTAAACATCATTGAAAAAACCCTGCAAGAATAATTTGAATTTCAAATGAATCGGTCACTGGCTGAGATCAAATTTCATCTGTCGATCTTTCTTCTTCCCGGTAAATCAGGTGGCTAAAAGAAATCTTTTATAAGCTTGGAAATTGAACACTGGTCAGAAAAGCTCATAACCCTGATAAAATCTTCCAAATCATGCACCCGCCATTGGATTTTCCACATTGGCACATTAACAAAACCACTAGGCCCACCAACACATCATCCACCTGCTAGCTTCAACCAATCACATGACACCACCTCATCTCCACATTGGACACATGCACATTCCATTCGCCACTTGTCACCTTGTCACATGATCGCATGAGGTGAGAATGGCCCATGTGAACATGCGACCCCTGTTATATTACCGTGCAACCTTGAAAATAAACTCTTGGCAAAAATCTAGCTTTAATAACTCTACAAGTGCGCAACTCCGCAAGTGACCTACCCAAATAGTTGTCAAATGATCACATAGCTAGGAAATGGGCTATGTGAACATGCAACATGCCTACATGTGAGCACCATGTGACCACTTCCCACCAGTGTGGCACCCAAAAGATTTCCACCTCATCCTCACCAACCAATCAAAAGATGCCCTCTTAGCATACCTGGCAAAGTGGACCCGCCGACATCCCTGTTACTACTGCGGACATGTGTCAACTAGACACATGATCGCATAGCCAGAAAAAGGGCTATGAAAACATGTGACAACCAATAAGAACATGCACCTCTACATACATGGCAATTTGACCCCACAAAACTTTGGTCAAGCCATTTGATCATTCTGCGAACTGGCGACAAACGGTCGCATAGTCGCATAAGATTTTAGAACTTTTCCAAACATCATGCAATCATGCGACTGAAGAAGGATTTATCATCTCTGCCAAAAAATTTAACCAACTGCCAAAGCATCTCTAAAAGTATTGCAGGCCCACTGAGAAGAGATCAACGGCCATCGCTACTTTGCCAACTTAACCATCGTGCAACTTCCTTCCACGGTGAAACAACAACCACGAGATCTTTCAAAGCTTTAATTTCTTCAAAGGCCGGAGGTCCCACTTACATCACAGGAAGAAATCAATGGCTTTCTATATTTCACAAGGCTCTGACACATTCTATGAGATCTTACACTGTCCGCTGATTTCGACCTATCAGACATCCAAAGTTCGGCCCCACTAATAGAAGATCAACGGTTGTCTATTTTTTACATAGGATCTGAAGATTCTACATGAACACCCACCGACCATTAGATTTGAATCTTTGCACCTTTGAAACCACCTTGCCAATTCATTAAAATGTGGACCAATGAGGAGTCTCTGCCATTTCTTACATGTCAACACGGCCCCACCTTTCCTTAGCGCATCGAATGGTTATCGCCACACCGCGATAATTAACCATCATGCAAGTTCATTGGAGATGAAATGGTAACCATAGATTTGACCTATTCTTTAACCCTTCGGAGAACAAGAAGATGGCCCGCTAGTCACATAGTTGCATAGGGAAAAAAAAGGCTCATGCACCTATGTGACCAAAGAAAAAGGGACCGCTAGCGAAAAAAAAGAATAACGACCGACTAGGAAAAGGGAACCGCTGAATGAAAGGTCGCATGATCGCATAAGGCCAAAGATAACTTATGCGATTATGCGACAAGGGTTAAAAAGACCACTAGGAAAATAATGAGATTTATGACCAGCCAGTTAAAACAAAAGGCACACATGCTAAATTGGGTTTTAAGTGATTTCAAAAAGTAACGCCCAAATATAACAAGGCTTAGGGGACTTAGGGCTTTTTGACCTTAACGGCTAGATTTTTGAAACATTGGCCTAGGGTTTAACCAGAAACAAGGGCAAAAATATTTGTAGAGGGCAAACAAGAGAGAAAACCATGGAATTTTTATAGGCACCAACATAATGGGAAGATTCTCCCATACCCACAACTATAGAATCATGGCACCTGCAGATAAAGAAGTGCTCTCCCTATAGACAACCTCATGTAAATCATGATATAGCTGAGCAAGAACATAGGAAGCCCAATCAAATTATCGAGGCTCTGCAAGTAAATCCTCGATAATCCTACCCCATCCAATAGAGAAACCATGACCTTGTCATTCAGGAAGTAGCTATGCACCAATAATGTTAGATTGAGGTGACTGATCAGGAAAGTACTATCTAGGAAAGTATTGTACACTTTTCCCCCCGACCTCGCCAGAGTTCGATCATAAGGTATTTCTCATGAAGCATTTGTTTAATATGAAAATGGTGGAAGGTGGGTCATTTGCTGACCATTTAAATGAGTTTAATATAGTTACTAGTCAATTAACTTCTATCAATATTATTTTTGATGAAGAAGTTAGGGCTCTCTTGATTTTGTGTTCTTTGCCTGAAAGCTGGAATGGTTTGGTAATGGCTGTCAGTAATTCTATTTCTGGTTCTAATACCCTAAAATTTGATGATGTTGTTGGTGTTATTTTGAGTGAGAAAATTCATAGGAAAAGCTCAGGTGGATCCACATCAAGAAGTGCCTTAAATGCACAAAGCAAAGGTAGAACCAATGAGAGAGGAAACAACTCTGGGAATCGTGGGAAATTTTTTTTTAGGCCGACTACTTTTCAGTTAGTTGGGCCGACATGTTATAATTCATTCTAACCCTAAAGCAGAAAAAATATTATATAATATGGCTTAGGGGTAGGGATTTTTTATGATGATGTATGATTTTAGTACTTGTGGTAGAATTGAGCTATAAGGGATTACAAATTGTAATCAGGTTGTAATCACTGGATAATAAAATATTGGACTCACTGTTGGTGGACGTAGCCCAGGTATTGGGTCAACCACGTTAAATCTTTTTGTCTTGTGTTCTCTTCTGTGTGGTTTATTGCATTTCTGATATTTGATATATTTGCACATAATTGTTATTTCTGCCTTGTTAATCCTAACAAGTGGTATCAGAGCGAGGTTGTTTTTCAGTTATCCTCTGCAGGAAGATCTCATAGTTTAGTGGGAGTCTCACAGTTGAGTGGGATAAATGGAAGATGAGGGTAGGTTGAAGGTTGAAGGTTGATAAGTTTAATGGGCAGAACTTTCAGTTATGGAAAATGCAAATGGAGGACTATCTCTATCAGAAGGATCTATGGCGGCCATTGGAAGGAAAAGCTAAGAAACTGGCAAGTGTTTCTGATGAGGACTAGACAATTCTTGATAGAAAGGCTCTTGGTAGTATTCGATTATGCCTAGCACAATCAGTGGCATTCAATATTACTCAAGCAATGATGACTGAAGATTTGATGAAAACCCTAGCGAAGTTGTATGAAAAACCCTCTGCTTCAAATAAGGTATTTCTCATCAAGCATTTGTTTAATATGAAAATGGTGGAAGGTGGGTCATTTGCTGACCATTTAAATGAGTTTAATATAGTTACTAGTCAATTAAATTCTGTCAATATTATTTTTGATGAAGAAGTTAGGGCTCTCTTGATTTTGTGTTCTTTGCCTGAAAGCTGGAATGGTTTGGTAATGGCTGTCAGCAATTCTATTTCTGGTTCTAATACCCTAAAATTTGATGATGTTGTTGGTGTTATTCTAAGTGAGGAAATTCATAGGAAAATCTCAGGTGGATCCACATCAGGAAGTGCCTTAAATGCACAAAGCAGAGGTAGAACCAATGAGAGAGGAAACAACTCTAGAAATCATGGAAAATCAAGAGGAAAATCAAAGGGAAAGAGGTCCAAATCGAAAGGGCCAAATGACTGCTGGTACTGTGGAAAATTAGGTTATAAGAAGAAAGATTGTTGGTCTCGAAAGAAAAATCAAGGAGACAAAAATAATGGAAATAAGGAGGAAAATGTGGTAAGTAACAAATCTGAAGAGGATGCTTTGCTTTTGTCTTTAGAAAATGTTGATGATTCATGGGTGTTAGATTCTGGGGCTTCATTTCATGCTACACCCCATAGAAGTTATTTTTTTTATTATGTCCAAGGGGATTTTGGGCTAGTTTATTTGGGTGATAATGAACCTTGTCAAATTGTTGGAAAAGGGAAAATTAAGATTAAGTTGTGGAATGGGAATCATTGGCTACTACACGAGGTAAGACATGTTCCAAGGCTGAGTAGGAATTTAATTTCAGCAGGGCATCTGGGTGATGAGGGTTGCATAGTTACTTTTAATGATAGAAATTGGAAGGTTTCAAAAGGTTCCTTAGTAGTAGAAAAAGGTGTGAAAGTAGGCACCTTATATCTTTGTATAGGTCATACTGTTCCTTCTACTTTAATTGTTTCAAAAGATAATGAATGTTCAGGAACAGTGGCTGCAGTTGAGCAGGAAGAACAACAGACTATTGTTGTAGATTCTGACACAGCACTGTAGCACAATAGACTTGGGCACATGAGTGAAAAAGGTATGAAATTACTTCATTCAAAAAAAGTTTTACCTGGTCTAAAATGTGTCAATATGGATTTTTGTGAAAGTTGTGTTTATGGAAAACAAAAGAGAGTTAGTTTTGTGAAGAGTGGGAAGGAAAAGAAAAATGACAGATTAGAGCTTGTGCATACAGATGTATGGGGACCAACTCAGGTATCTTCCCTAGGTGGCTGTCTGTATTATGTTACATTTAGAGATGATGCAACCAGAAAAGTATGGATTTATTTCCTTAGACATAAATCTGATGTATTTCAAACTTTTAAGAAATGGAAATGCTTGGTTGAGAATGAGACTGGTAAAAAGTTAAAATGTCTCAGATTTGATAATGGTGGTGAGTATTACAGTAGAGAATTTGAAGAATATTGTTCCTCTAATGGTATTCGTAGGCAGAAAACTATACCAAGAACTCCACAAGAAAATGGAGTGGCTGAACGCATGAACAGGACAATAATGGAGCATGCAAGGAGTATGAGGTTGCATGCTAGGCTACCCAAAAATATGTGGGCAGAGGCTGTGAACACTACTATTTATTTAATCAATAGAGGCCCCTCTACTCCTTTGGACTATGGTATTCCAGAGGAAGCATGGAGAGGTAAGAAGGTGAGTTATTCTTTTCTCAAAACCTTTGGTTGTGAAGCTTTTGCGCTTATAGATTCTGAAATTAGAACCAAGCTAGAAGCTAAGTCAAAGAAATGTGTATTTGTTGGATATAGGCTTTGGGATTTTGAAAATCATAAAATTGTAAGAAGCAGGGATGTCATATTCAATGAGAAAGTATTGTACAAAGATCTATTGCTGCAGCATGAGAAGAAATAAAATGACTCTATAGTACTAGATGATACTCCACAAGTTCATGTTCCAGTAGTTCCTTATGCTCCGCAACAACAGCAACAACAAATACCACAGACCCCAGTGAAGGTTAGATGGTCAACAAGGCTAAGTAGACCTCCAGAAAGATTTTCTCCATCTTTGTATTCTATTTTGTTAACAGATGTTGGTGAACTTGAATGTTATAATGAAGCTATGCAGGTGGACACAAAGCTTCAGTGGGAGTCTGCAATGACAGATGAAATGGACTCTTTGCTAAAAAATCAAACATGGAATTTATGTAAGTTACCTGCAAGTAAAAGGGCTTTACAGAATAAATGGGTTTACAGGATAAAAGAAGAGGATGAGGTAAGAAAATATTTAAAGCTAGATTAGTCATAAAAGGATTTGCACAGAAATATGGTATTGATTTTGATGAGATATTTTCTCCAGTTGTTAAAATGACTTCTATCCGCACTATTTTAAGTATTGTGGCTACTGAAGATCTACATTTAGAGCAGCTTGATGTTAAAATAGCTTTTCTTCATGGTGATTTGGATGAAGAAATATAAATGGTCCAGCCACAAGGATTTGAGGTCAAGGGTAAGGAGAATCTAGTGTGCAAATTGCAGAAAAGTTTATATGGCTTGAAGCAAGCACCTCGACAATGGTACATTAAATTTGACACTTTTATGAACGAGCATGGATATAGTCAGTGTCATTCTAACCATTGTGTTTATTTTAAGAGGTTGGATGATGACAGCTACATTATTCTATGTTTATATGTTGATGATATGCTTGTAGCTAGGTGTAACATGGATCACATTAAGGGGTTAAAACAACAGTTAGAAAAGTCTTTTGCTATGAAGGATTTGGGGGTAGAAAAATAAATCCTTGGCATGAAAATTTTTAGAGATGGGAAGAATAGAAAATCAACACTATCTCAGGCCGATTATGTTGAAAAGGTGTTGCAGAGATTCTCCATGCAAGATGCCAAAGCTGTCAGCACACCTTTGCCTGGTCATTTGAAATTGACTAAGGATATGTGTCCCAAGACACCAGAGGAAGAGACTAAAATGTCTAAGGTATGTTATGCTTCTGCTATAGGGAGCTTAATGTATTCTATGGTATGTACTAGGCCAGATATTGCACACACAGTGGGAGTTGTTAGCCGATATATGAGTAACCCTGGTAATGAGCATTGGAATGCAGTCAAATTGATTCTCATATATCTGAGAGGTACATCCAGTAAGTGTTTACACTTTGGGGGTTCTACTACTACTGTTCAAGGCTATGTTGACTCAGATTTGGCAGGAGATATAGATAGCATGCGGAGTACTACAGGTTATGTATTTACTGTTGGTGGGGCAGCAGTGAGTTGGATTTCTAGACTACAAAAGGTGGTTTCTTTATCCACTACAGAGGCAGAGTATGTTGCTGCTACAGAGGTAGCTAAGGAGATGATATGGCTTCAATTCTTCTTGGAAGAATTGGGACATCCATAGAAGGATAATTTTCTACATACAGATAGCCAAAGTTCCATTCATCTTGTGAAGAATTTTGCTTTGCACTCAAAGAAAAAACACATACAGTTGCAGTATCATTTCATTCGGTCAGTTTTGGATGATGGCCAGTTAAAGCTGGCAAAGATACATACAGATGATAATCCAGTAGATATGTTTACAAAGGTAGTAACAAAGGAGAAGTTGGACTCTTTTTCAACTTTGGTTGGTCTACTAGACTGAACAAAATAAAGGGACAGTTGAGTCCAGGGTGGTTTGATCCAGTGGGTGCCTCAGATGGTAGCAATTTTGCTACAGGATCAGTCTCCAAGTGGGAGGTTTTTTAGTGTGGATACTGATCAGTCACCAAGTGGGAGATTGTTAGATTGTGGTGACTGATCAGGAAAGTATTGTACACTTTTCCCCCCGACCTCGCCGGAGTTCGGGGCCGGGCCAGGCCCCGAGCAGGGGTTTGGGGGTGGTAGCAAGAAATTTTTTTTTGAGGCTGACTACTTTTTGGTTAGTTGGGCTGACATGTTATAATTCATTCTAACCCTAAAGCAGCAAAAATATTGTATAATATGGCTTAGGGTTAGGGATTTTTTATGATGATGTATGATTTTAGTACTTATGGTAGAATTGAGCTGTAAGGGATTACAAATTGTAATCAGGTTGTAATCACTGGATAATAAAATATTGGACTCGCTGTTGGTGGACGTAGCCTAGGGATTAGGTGAACCATGTTAAATATTTGTGTCTTGTGTTCTCTTTTGTGTGGTGTATTGCATTTCTGATATTTGATATATTTGCACATAATTGTTATTTCTGCCTTGTTAATCCTAACAAATAAGAGCACCTAGAATGGCTGGCAATGTTGGGAATGAAGAAAACTATGACTAGGTAATAGTATCATCATCTATAGTGTTTACCCCAAACACTCATCTGCAAACCGTGCTATCATAAATGTAATCATAATATACTAACTCTCCTCAGCAAGGAATGCATAGTAGTCTATACACATCCTCCATAGTAATGGTCATCTCTCCAAAAGGAAGACATAAAGTATTTTGGTTAGAGTGTCATCTCTCTGCCATAGCAATCAAAAGACCATGGTTCAGCTAGAACTACAGGATGTCAAGAAGGAAATTGAGGCTGTGTATCTCAATAATACGATACTTTGCCTGAATCAGGGCTTGACCAAGATCAATAATCCATGATGCAACGGACCGTATGTAAAGAATAGGGAAACATGCCTATTTGGAAAAACAAATGAATCATATCAGTATACCATATGAAGGAATTATCTAAATTCAATCAAAAGTAACAAACAATCACACCAAGTACCATTTATTCATCTCTGTGCCTTGAGAACAAAGTATCAGTATCCATCATATTAGTTTTCACACTGATTAATTTATCTTATCAAGTTTCTATCTTATTAGATTGATAAATCACATTCGTTGGTACCATTATCTTGATATCCTAAATCAATTGTTTTGTTTAAACACAATAGACCTAATCTTATCATTATCATTAGACTCAATCATCTAGAGTTATCAAAATTTTCATGAAAAATCAAGTACAAGTGAAAAAAAATTCAAAAATTCTTTAGGTGTGATTTTTCACATACCACACAACATTTCATCTTAAACGGTGCAGAAAAGATGTCAGGTGACACTTTATCTATCCTAAGCAGTAATTCAGGTTTCACATGACATATTATAATCCAAGGTGATATTGAAAGAAGCCAATATATATGCAAATTGAAAATCGAGGGTTTAACATGCAGAAAAATATATGCAAATTGGCATTAAAACCCTAAGGCTACGTGAAATCATTTTCTTCTCAAGTCAGAAGAAATTATTGTTAGGTGATAGTTTACTATGCGGAGGTGTGAATAAAAAGTGTGGATGTGACACTTTAAAGGTGAATGTGGCATTGAAACTATCCTAGGTGTGAATTTGCAAAATTCCAAGCAATGACAACAAGAAAAATTGCAATAAATGCTATAAAAGAGTAATAAATGCAACAAGAAAAGCTTGAAATCACTCACTGGAGGTCCATAGTTTGGAGGTCTCTAATAAAAATGACATCTCTCAAATTGATGCTCTCTAATAGGGACAACCATTGTGAAAATCAAAGTAGGATCAGAGAAAAAGTAACAGAAGTCAAAAGTGAAAATGAGCAGTAAATCAAGGTTTTTCAACCTATTTAAGCTAATCTGACCTAAATTAGAGGTGAAATTTTGACTTTGACCTATATCAGGGCATGTTCTTGAATCATGGCATATCATCAATGTTTTTCAAAAATAAAAACATATTGGATAAATCATTCAATCAATCATCAACTTTTCTATCGAGAAATCAATATGTTTTATTTCTGAGGGGCATCAAAGTATTAAATTGACACATCAATGAATTTGGGGCATATCAAATTTTTCATATTAGTAGGGCATATCCAATCATTTCAAGTTTCATATTAGATGTTTTTTTATCAAATATCATATCAAGCAGCAATAAATCAAATTAGTTTTGTATTAGTATATCAGTAAATAAGAGTATTAAATTGGCACATCAGTGAATTTGGGGGATATAAATTTTTTCATATCAGTGGGGCATATCAATATCATATCAAGTATCATATTAGAGGTTTTTATCAAATATCATATCAGACAACAATCAATCAAATCAATTTTCTATTAGTAAATCAATAAATCATGACCTAAAAAGTGATTAGGACTAAAAAGAATCTTTGAATCAATGCCCTTCGCACATTAATCTAAAGAGGGGCATTTGTAGACACTAAAAAATGGACAAATGCTTAAAAATCACAAAATGGCTTGAATATCATCAAAAAGGATCAAATCAATTCAAAATGGACACTTATTAAATCAAAGGAAAAATCAAATAATGACATTAAATAATTAAATACAAGCTTAAAGGGGTGAAAAACATTATATAATTGATTTTAATCAATTAATTTTATAGTTGTTAAATCAAAAATCAAAATGACCCTATTCCCTTACATGGCTAAATTTAATTAATTAATAGAATTTAATTAATCTAAATATCTTTTAACAAAGTTGAGCAACCAATGAGAATTGCGGACAAAAAGACACAAATCACTCAAAAGAAATGAATCTTGATCACTCATTTTTTTCCTTTTGTCCAAAGCTTTTAGACAAACATTTAAATTATCCCCCCATTTAAGAACATTGCAAATTTTTTGACTCAAACCAAGGTAAATCATGATTACTTCACTCTACCCCCTACCCTTGGGAATTTGCTATAAATATGAGGCATTTTGAGAGCAAAATATATCTTAGAAAGTCATATGCAAAGCATTGTTATTATAGGAAATTTGATAGCAATTGAGAGCATTTAAGAAGCATTTTGAATTATATTTGTATCAAGTTTGAGCTTTGAGAGCTAGATTGAGCATTGTAGTAGCATAATTTCTCATTTTAGAATTGTCACTAGTGGAGATTAAGCTGAGAGCTTCACTTACCACATCAAACTAGAGAGCCATGAGATGTTATAGATATTAGTTTCAATTCTTAGTTAGATTTGTATTGGATTTTCTTTGAATTGTTATTAATTGACCTTAATTTCATGAAGGTGTTTACCTTACACACACAACTATAATTCATTTATTCATCAAAGTTATGAGCATTTCAGTGGAAGCAGTATTTAGGTAATGTTCTTGAGTAGCAATTTGTGGAAATCGGATGATATCTCCTAATCGAGATGGAATCTGGTTATGTGCAGTTAGAGAGAATTTGAAGACATGTTGATAGTGACGTGGATGATAGTGCAAACTTTGAGATCATACAAGTGAAGAATTATTCTAATTGGAAGCCGACAATTTTGTGTAATTTTGATGTAATGTGTGGAAATTTTAATTTTGTAATTTGGATGCTGACTCATTTGTAATTACTTGAGTGTGGTATAAAGGAAGGGATGTTTTCTTTATTGTAATGAAGTGATGAAAGAGTGAATGAAATTGTGAAAGCGAATTTGTGGAAAGAACATATGTGAGGTACAGAGATCTGAATTTGAGATCTGGTGTAGCAGTGAGTGTGGTTTGGCATAGTCAGAGAAGAGGTAACATATTGTTGAGATTAGTAATAGTTTGATATTAATCTATTGAATAATCTAGAGATCAGTTGGATAGTGTGTTTAGTGATCTTTCCATTGAAGTTGTTTGGGCAGTGGGTCCTTCTATCTTCCATAACTCCTAACAGGGTTAGAATCTTTTAGAAGGGATTCAAATTCTCCTAACAGGGACTCATATGTACTGAATGTATTTCATAAGACTTCTAACAGAGTCCATACTTTCACAAGGAATATTCATATTAGTGCATCTTTTGTGGGCATCATTCCCACTAGGGTTTACTCTTTGATCAAGAGGTTTTTACAAGTAGTAGTTGTTGTTGCACAAAAAGATCAACCTATTAATGCTCGATATAACCACTAGACTTATAGAAGACATAGGAGGTAGCTAAGCCATGTCATAAATCCTGAGGGGAGTGTTCACCATTTTACCAACAATCTCCCCCTTAGCGTTACCTGAGGGGATTTTAACCTGTGACCAAGATCTGATACCACTTGTTACAAGCAGGACTTGTAGTTGAACCAAAAGATTGACATGTTAATGCCTGATATAACCACTAGACTTATAGAAGACATAGGAGGCAGTTAAGCCATGTCACGAATCCCAAGGGGAGCACTGACCATTTTACCAATAGAGGCTCCCTAGTCAACATATCTTGTGTCATTGTGTTATTATGTATGAATATATTTCTATGGTTGTTGATTACATTTCTTATATGGTTAAATGCTATTGAAGTTAATAAAGGTTATAATTATCAGATAGCTAATTCATCCCCCCTCTCAGTTATCTTGGTGGACTTTACTTTCTAACAAATAAAACTCTAGGTGGGATTCTTGAAAAAGAATCTGCTGAATCTATTTTACTTGCAACTTCCAGGTGTAACTTTAATGAGATTCCTTGTAGCTTGTTGACACAATTAAATTAACTTCCTCTTCCACAACCTTAGAAGAAATCATAGTAGATTCAATTTCAACTATCTAAGTTTTTGATAAGTTTGAAGAATGTGCTCGGTAGGGTTTCAACTTACTCGTAATGTATCGAAGATTTTTCTCGGTTCAATCTGCAATAGGTTGAATGTCTTTGAAAGATTCCATGCTCAAACACGCTCTTGAAATTTTAGCTCTGTGAAATTGCAATGTGAATAATGAACTCTATCTTCCATGTATTTATAGATTTTTTCATTCCCGCTCAAAACTTTATGTAATAAATGTTTGACCTACTTTTCAGTTCATGACAACTGTCAACTCGGTGACTACTACAAACATTCATCTCATTAGTTAACATAGGATTTCCTTGCTTGGTTGATATTGATACTCGGTTACCCTTGAATAGTGATTACCGATGGGTAACCAATGCTCAGTCCAATTTTTATCGACTATATGACTTTGTTAGCTCAAAACATATAAACTACAATGCAGCTTTATCCATCCAGATTTGGTTTGTCCTCATCATATATAAGGAAATATATGTAAGATATGCTCATTTGAAATATTAGTCCCATACATACCTATTTCACCTTAGGTGGAAGTACCAATGTCACCCATTCCAGTGGACGAGGTTTCACCGACAACATTGCTTGACTCAGCATTCTCATTAGATGCCTTTGTCCACATAGTGTTCCTAATTTTCATAATATCTACAATATTTTTCCACTCTTAAATACATGACCTTCTTCTGGTCCTTGGTCTCTGCAATCCTTTCTTAAATGACCGACTTTATGACAATGCAAATATGCAATTCGAATGCTTGTCCAGGTTCTTGATTGTCTAGCTCATCTTTTCATGTTACAATTTTCTATAATGTGCCCATATCTACCACATGAAATATAGTTAGCCCATGTGTTGTAATACCAAACATAAGAATTACCTTGTCTCTTCAGTTGATAAGGCTTGCATTGTGTCTTCTACTTCGGAGTCCATACTTACTCCATTTTAGCCTTACACTTTCACACAGTGTGTCCATGTTTATTACAAGTATAGCATAGATTCTCCATAGTAGAATTGTTAGCATTCTATTTATCTCTACATTCATAAGCTTGATAACCATATTTTCCACAATAGTAAAAATATCCATTGAATTTAGGAGTGACAGGAGGTTTACCTTGTGCTCTACTTCTACACACATTCGAAGTATGTCCTGGTTTTCCATAGTGATAACATGTCAATAATTTAGGTCTTTGATTTTGGTTGTTGTTGAATTATTTAGCTTTTTGTGAGGATTCTCCTTCATCAGTATAGCCTAATCCAGCTTTACTTCTGAATCTTGTTTGATTAACCAGAAAGTCATCAATCTTCTTAGAGTTGTCTTCAGCTAATTTCATCATTTCATTGTGCTATTATTGTGTCTTTATTTCATTTCTCAATTTTTCATTCTCTTCTCTGAGTATTGCAACATCTTCAAGTCTTCTTAACAATTCTCCATTAACTCAGTTGACTTCTTGATTCATAGTCATCATCTAATTAGATACTTGAAAATGGTGATTGGTGAGTCTTTGTATCTCACTCTTTTTAGCTTGAAGTTGTTTGGTTATCTATCTTTGGTCTTCAATAGCTAGATTTATTTATTGTTCAGCATCTCTAGCATTGTTCATTATTTCTACCATTCTCACCATCTATGATTCTTGACCAATCTGCAGTGCTTTCACTTGTTCAGTTAAGTGCTGATTCTTTTTAGACAAATCATAGATCATGCTTTCAGATCCAAAAAAAATACTCCCTGAACTAGCTCCAATGAAATCAAATGAAGCATCAATTTCTTTATGGTGGCCAATCTCATTTTGTAGAATAGCTAGGTTCTTCCTTTCAACTAGTATTTTCTTTAATTCATCCTTAGCTTGCTTATACTACTCAACAAACATTTGCATTTGAATCTTTTGATTCTCAATGGTCTTATGTAACTTATACCTCTCCATGACTTAGATCTTTATCCTTCAGTGGTTAAACTGTCCAATAAGAGAACTGAGCTCTGATACCAATTCTTGGATTAGGAGAGGTAGGATACTGAGAGGGGAGGGGTGAATCAGTGCCCTCAAAAACTTTAACACAAAAACCTTTCACATCTATAACTACAAATAGTAATAACCTTGTAAAATAACTTGTATCTAATGCATGTATCATTCATCCATTCAACTTGTAAAAGTAAATAACATGAAATAAAAAATGTAACAATCCCATAACATAAGTATTTTGGTAACGTAGAAACCCTAGTTAGAAGGTAAAAATTGTGGTGCGGATGACACTTGCAAATTCATCACTACTGCAGATAGAAAAGGTTTTCCTGTTAGGGCTACAAGTGGTGATCACTTATGGTGATCTTACCCTATTAGGAGTAACATATTAGATCAACTAGATCTACCTAGTGATAGGATTTTAACATTTCTTGATTGTGTACTTAGTTAATATATTTACAAAAGACTATTAAGTCTACTCTGTTAAGATATTTTACCAAAAAATCTATTACAATTATTAGAAAGCAATAGGTAACTATCTTCTAATGACAACTTGAATTGTCTGATACAGATCAATAAAGTACTTGATTAGATATCACCTTTAATATGAAAATCTCTGCTCCAAACTGATCAGTTAGCCTGCTCTGATTCTGCTCAATCTGATTACCTCTGTATACTATTCTACTTTGTTAACCGATAAACTTGAAGGTAGGATAGTGCTTCAAGTGATTCTTCTTTCATACATCAGTTACATAAAAAATGATGCAAACATACAATTATATAGCATACTGCTTTATACCGCTTAACAAAATTAGGTTACACTTAGAGAAAACCCTAAGATCAATGGTGTATAAAATAACCTAGATCTAACATTTACAAAATATCTTCATCACATTTAATAAATATCTTAACAATAAATGATCCATGATCTTGGTAATATGTTTTCTAATTTCGTTGTAACCATTTTCATAGAAGGATGTGCCATTCTTGATTACTATGCCATTTCCTGTGATCCTCAGAAAACATTGTATATTCTTCTTGGTGATTATACTAGTACTCAGTGTTTATTGCCACTCGGTATCAGTGTCTAATGCTCAGTAAAACTGTTATGTGCTCAATGTAAGAAGTAAACCGACTGGCTTACAATGCTTCCTTTTACCGACTAGGTTAACTTAAGTAACTAACCATTGTCTTTGATAACCTTTGATACTAATGAAAACCTTTAATTCTCAATAGAGATAACAACTTCTTCCTCTTAGGCATGTTACTTGGTTCAAGATATGCTTTAGTGGACTCCAAGTCAATTGTATCTATGGGTGTAGGAGTGATATCATGCTTTGGATCATTAGATTTCTCAATTTTCACTATCTTCATCTTAGGGTCATCTGTCTTCTCTAATTTTGTTTCAGTAGTGGATGCGCTCTCAATTTTCATAGCTATCTTAGCTTCTCTATCTTTTTCTAGGTCATCTTGAGTGACACCATGAATGTTAAGTATCTCAGATGTGATTTTAGAGACTTTCCTCTTGGTCGTTTCACTGGTTAAGACTTTATCTACCTATTTTGTCTTTTCCTCATATGTTTCCCATCTTGGCTCATTGGGATCTTTTGGCATTGTAAGGAGGACTTTTTCATATGCCTCTAGGATATGTTCCTTCACTTCATAACCAAGTGGATGAATCCACTTCGTTCAAGGTTCTACAGGTTCCATGTGTGTGTTAAAATGTTGACACACTTCTATGAGTTATTATATCCAAGATTTCTCAAGAATAAGGTCTCAAATGGTGATTCATAGCTCTCTATCCATGGAGTGCAAGGGTTTATAATGGAAGCCCTCAATTTAGACCTAGTTTGTGCCCATGCAAGTACACCATAAAATGAGGGATTCAAAGAGGAAAAGAAAGAATTCTAGTCTCCATGATCATCAAATATGTATGAAAATAAAAAGGGAAGCTATTCTATATGATAATATTGTTAGGAATGAATGCTAAATGTTTGGTAGTCATTCTGTAGTAGTTTTTGTTGCATTCATGACTATGATTGTCATTGATGTCAACACAGTTATCTTCTGCAGACTTGCAGAGAAGTAGACAAAGTTTTAATTAGCGCATGTGGGTTATTATAGTTGGAGATATGTGATGTTGAGGATATACTCTTTGATATGTTATATTTCTATTGTTAAGAGCGCAAATAGTAATTCATTTATTCATGGAAGTTATGAGCATTTTGGTGGAAGCAGTATTCAGGTAGTGTTCCTGAGTAGTAGTTTGTGGAAATTGGATGATATCTCCTAATCAGGATGGAATCTAGTTTTGCGTAGTTAAAGGGAAGTTGAAGACACATTGATAGTGATGTGGATGACAATGCAAAATTTGAGGTCACATGAGTGAAGATTTGTTGTATTTGGAAGCTGATAGTTTTGTGTACTTTTGATGTAGTGTGTGGAAACTTTTATTTTGTAATTGTATGCTGACTCATTTGTAATTACTTGAGTGTGGTATAAAGGAAAGAATGTGTTTCCTTGTTTTATGTAAAAGAGGATAGTAGTGTATGAATATGAAGTGAAGAAAAGAGGTAAATGTGAAAGTGAATTGTGAAGGAAGACATGCAAAGTACATAGATTTAAAATTGAGAAGTACAGAGATTTAAAATTGAGATCTGGTGTAAAAATGAATGCGGTTTGGAATAGTCAGAGAAGAGGTAACATATTATTCTGTTAAGTAATACAAAGATTATTTGGATAGTGTGTTCAATGATCTTACCATGAAGCTGTTTGGGTAGTGGGTCCTTCTGTCTTCCATAACTCTTAACAGGGTTAGAATCTTTTAACATGGATTCAAAATCTCGTAATAAGGATTCATATGTACTGAATGTATTTCATAAAAATCCTAATAGAGTCAATCTTTTCACAAGGAATATTCATATTAGTGCATCTTTTTTTGGCATCATTCCCACCGGGGTTTACTCTTTGATTAAGAGGTTCCCTAGTCAACATATCTTATGCCATTGTGTTATTGTGTATGAATATCGTTCTATGGTTGGTAATTATATTGCTTACATGGTTTAATGCTATTGAAGTTGATGAAAGTTATAATTATCTAATAACTAATTCACCCCCCCCCCCCCCGTGTCTTAGTTATCATGGTGGACTTTACTTTCTAACAATTGGTATCAAAGTAGTAGGTCCTTGAAAGATAAGTTTAATAGCTTAAGGAGATCTATGGTGAATTTTAGGAAAGAAAGCCCTAAGTTTGATGGAGTAAATTTTGACAGCTGGAAAGAAAAGATGAAGACACACCTACTATGTTTAGGATTGGGTTATTGGTTGATTACAAAGAATGATAAGACTATCATTGAAGAGGAAAATCTGGAAACATGTATTGCTGATGAGAGAGATCTATTCATGTGTAACATACTTGCAAGAGAAGAAATTTTGACAGCCCTTTCAGAGAATGAGTATAGTCAGATAAAATCATTAAAAAAATCTCATGAAATTTGGAAAGATTTACACTCTACTTTTGAAGGTGATGAACATGAAAAAAGAGTTAGATTAAATAATTAGATATCTTCATTTGAAGATATAAGAATGTTGGAAGTTGAATCTACTAGAAGCTATATTGGTAGAATGTCATAAATTGTTATAGGTATAAAATCTTGTGGAGGAACAAAGATAGAGAATGAAGTGATATGGAAAATTCTGAGGACATTAACTCCTATATTTAAGCAACATAGATGATTGAACAAGTTATACCTTGTACTAAAAACTTTACAAGAGAGACTCTTCTTGGAAGATTGGAAGCAAGATAGATGAACCTGAGGTTATCAGGAGACTTACCTAGAATGGAGATAGCACTCAGTGCTCTTATTGTTCACCCTACTTTGTCAAGAAGCATTAGTGTTTGCAGAGATTATGCTAGCAGAAAAAAATCTAGAAATGAAGAAGATAAGAAGATTGAAGAAGGTATTTCCTTGCTTGTGAAGAGAGAACCAGATGGTAAGAAATTTTTTAAATGTTGGACTTGTCAATAATATGGTCATTTTGCATCTAAATGTCCTAAGAGAGTTAAAAAGTACATAAACAATTTCAAACCTAGAAGATCTAAGGAATGTTATTATGCTAATGATGAAGATCTTGAAGCTAGTATAGAGAGAACCTTAAGGGAAAGCGATAATGAGAATAATGATGACATAGGATTTGTAGCAATTAAAGAATAAAATTCTGAAACTGATGTCAAGGAAGAAAAAGTCTTAGTTTCTCAAGTTGAAAAGAAAGCGGATTGAATGATAGAAAGTGGTTGTTCACATCATATGACTGGAGACATGAAAAATCTCATAAAGTTAAATGAACATGATGGAGGAGTTGTTAGAGTTGGAAACAATGCACCTCATTTGATTAAAGGTATAGCATCTATTACTCTTAATGGAAAGACTAATACTGATGATGTTTATTTTGTGGATGGATTGAAACATAATCTTTTGAGTGTTGGATAGTTAGTTGATAAGGGATATCAAGTTTGGTTTACTGAGAAAACTTGTGTGATAAAAGATAAATATGGAAATCTAATTGGAACTGGATCTAGAACTAAAGGTAATTTATTTCAGTTGAATCATGTTGAGATGACATGCTTCATTACTAAAATTGATGATAGTCAGTTATGGCATAGAAGGTTTTGTCATAAACTTTGACAACATTGTGAAAGTAAGTACTACACTTGAAGTAAGAGATTTGCTTAAAATTATGAAGCCTACTAACATGATTTGCAAAGAATGTGTGATGGCTATATAGAAAAGAAGTTCTTTTCCTAGTAAGAAGTTTACGTTTGCAGAAAAGCTGGAAATTGTTCATACAGATTTGAGCAGTCCTACCAGGACTAGAGGATTCTATGGAGAAAGGTATTTTATGATTCTTGTTGTTGATTTTACAAGAATGATGTGGATTGCATTTCTTAAAGAAAAATATGAAGCATTTGATAAGTTTAAGATTTTTAAGATTAAATTTGAAAATGAATCTAGAATGAAGATTAAATGTTTGAGATATGATAGAGGTGGAGAATTTACTTCTAGAGAGTTTAACACCTTTTATAAAGAAAATGGCATTAAGAGATAGTTCTTAGCCCCTAGAACATCTAAACAAAATGGTATTGTAGAAAGAAGGAATAGATCATTGACTGAAGTAGCAAGAGCTATGTTATTTGAGAATGATTTCATGAAGATATTTTGGAGAGAAGTAGTGAACACAATAGTGTATACAATGAATAGAGTACAAATCAGAGCAGACACAAACAAGACACCCTATGAATTATGGTTTGGACATGCACCCTATGTTAAGTATTTTAGAATTTTTGGAAGCAAATGTTATATAAAGAGAGATGATGATATTGGAAAGTTTGATCCTAGAAGTGATGAAGGTATATTTCTTGGATATTCTTTGAAAAGAAAAGCCTATAGATGTTATAATAAAAGAACTAAGACTATTGTTGAAAGCGTAAATGTTAAAGTTGATGAAAAGTTCAAAATTAAGGAAAGAATGCTTGATTATGAATCAGATGAAGCTCATCCTAAACCTAACACTGGATCTACTGAATTATTTTATGAGACTGATAGTGATTTGTTGAATGAAAGCCATAGTGAATTCATTGAAGAGCCTGCACCTGAAGTGAGATCTGAGACAGTGACACCTAGCAAGAGTTTATTAAGAAATCATCCTATTGGAAAAATTATTGGAAGCATCAAAAGAGCAGTTCTAACTTAGAATAAGGTACAAGAACAGTTATGTTTAATTTTTCAAATTGAACCTAAATCTACTAGTGAAGCTTGTGAAGATGAAAGTTGGACTAATGCTATGAAAATAGAACTAGATCAGATTGAAAAGAACAAGACATGGGAATTGGTCCCTAGATCTGAAGACAAGAATGTTATTGGAACCAAATGGGTATTTAGAAACAAGATGAATGAACAAGGAAAAAAAGAAAGATTGGTATGTAAGGGATACTCACAACAAGAAGGAATTGACTATGAAGAAACCTTTGCCCCTATTACAAGAATTAAAGCAATAAGAATGTTTTTGGCCTATGCAACTTACAAAAAATTCAAAGTATATCATATCAATGCGAAGTTAGCATTTCTAAATGGAGAATTGGAAGAAGAAGTCTACATTGAGCAGCCTGGAGGTTTTCCTTTGACTCAAGAAGGAGATATGGTATGTAAACTGAAGAAAGCTTTATATGGACTAAAACAAGCACCTAGAACTTGGTATGGAAGATTTGACAAGTATTTGTTAAAGTTGGGATTTACAAAAGGAATAGCTGATAGTAATTTGTACACAAAATAAATTGAAAATAGTTTGTTGGTTATAGTTATTTTTGTTGATGACATTATTTTTGGAGGAGAAGATGAAGCTAGTGATAAATTTCCTGATGAAATGAAGATTGAATTTGAAATGAGTATGATTGGTGAAATGAAATACTTTTTTGAATTATAGATAACATAGAACAATGATGGTATCTTTGTAAGTTAGACAAAGTACCTGAATGACTTGTTGAAAATATTTGGAATCGAGAATTGTAAACCAGTTGGAACACCTATGGTAACTAGACATAAGTTATCTAGTATAGATGAGACTCCTACAATAGAACAAAAGAATTATAGATCCATGATTAAAGGACTACAGTATTTGACACATACAAGACCTGATATAGAACATTCAGTTGGAATTGTAGCAAGATTTCAAGCTGAACCTAGAGAGTCACATTATGCAGCAATAAAGAGGATACTGAGATATTCAAGAGGCACAATGGACTATGGATTGTGGTATGAAAAATATGATGATTTTACCCTATGTGCATATACAAATGATGATTGGGGAGACAATGTTGATGATAAGAAAAGCACTAGTGGTGGAGCATTTTTCCTTGGAGGAAGATTGGTTTCTTGGTTAAGAAAGAAGCATAATTGTATCTCACAGAGCACAATAGAAGAAGAATATGTAGTAGCAACAAAAAATTGTAACCAAATAATTTGGATGAAGCAAATGTTGAAGGATATTGGAATAAAGTTTTTTGAACCTATTGTCATACATTGTGACAACACCAGCACAGTTATTATGTCTAAGAATCATGTATTACATTCTAAGACAAAGCATATAGAGATCAAATATCATGTTTTAAGAGAGAAAGTTGTTGAGAAGGAAGTCAAACTTGAGTACCTAAGTACAAAAGAGTAGATAGCAGATATATTTACAAAGTCTTTGCCTAAGAATACATTTGAGTATCTGAGAGGTATGCTTGGGGTTATGCCCCAAACTACTTTTGAGAAGTGATGCAGTTGGTTGCATCCATCCAGTGGTATATGAGCCTTATCTTTCTTCTGGAGTTTGTTGGGTGTGGATTATTCCCTTTGATCTTCAACTTGCAAATTTAAACTTTGATGGATATCTTTACTAAAACTCTTGACTCTATCACCACTCCAAAGTCCATAAGAAAGAGGGCCCAACTAACAAGGATCAACAATGACATCCTTCTTCACTTTAAGCCTTAAGCTTTGGTGGGTGTACCCTTGATTCACTTTCTTGAAAGGAATCATTAAACAAGTATTCAAATAAGCCTTTTATCAACAACTGAAGGTATAATCATTTAAATGTGTATGTGTGGTTGAAAACCAATGAACTAAATCTAGAGAAGGGACCAGTGCCTTATCCTAGGGAAAGGAATCACTTGACAACATATATCACACAACAATGTTGAATAAAAACTTAAAGAATTCGGGATGAGTTCTTTTCCTATCACCCCTCTCACTCAAACACTTGGATACCAAACTTAATTAAACATGAACTTATTGAACACACCCAAGAGATCTTTAATCCCAACCTTGTCAAGAACTCATAGATGACATCCACAATACTCTTTGTTTACCATATGTTAATCCCGCTTTATGATACTAACATATATGAGCTCAAATGCAAGACAAGAAGATATGCAGAAATGTAGGATTGGAATTCAATAGTATTCTCATTAACATAAGCAAGGTCAATACATTACCAAATGATTTAGAGCTAAGAAGCCAACACAAAGTCTAACTTCTCCTTCCTCAAGATGTGCATACAGTTTACAACCAGGGACCAAAAGAAAAACTTTTTGGAACCCTTCCAAAATTAGAAAAACTAACTTTTATACCCCCTAGCTACCTTGGAATCTTCAAAGAAGATGCAACAAGCTTCAGATAGCTAGGGTTAGGGTTTCAACTACCCAACCACTAGGATTAACTTCAAAATTTCAAAATTGCAAGAGGGAAAACCATAAGTCACTCAGAAATAGAGAATCCAACAAACTGTGATCATGGAGAAATATGAGATAGTACAGAACATCCAGGTGAATCATGAAATTAGGTACAAATCATCTCATGCAAACACTCCTCAAGCCCAAAACAACACTCCAACAGGTACAAAATCATCTCTGCAAGGTGACAACCCACTCACTGGACCACACTGCAATAGCTATCACCATTAAAATGACTGAAACGGGTGAAAACCATCAATTTTGGTACCCTTCATGTTGCTGCAAACCCTTAGAAAATTTGAATTTGAAATGAAATGGTCACCTCCAGGCTTTATTCTCAAATCAGTGGTTCAAATTCAAATCTTTGTCAACTTTAAAACACAGTTGTTGATCTCTTTGCCTTTCGTGGGTTCTAAAATCTTGATTCACTGAAGAAAGGAAATCGACGGTTGTCGCCATTTTTCCAAACTAACTGGCGTTCATCTTTTCCCCATGGAGTAACGACGATCGTGAGATCGTGCATCACTGTAACCTTTCTATAAACCGGCGGCCCCACTTAAAATATCTAGCAAACTAGTGACTATAGTCTTGTATTAGTCGCGAAAGATAAATTATCCTTTATGAGATTAAGCGACTACCTTTATACTTGCCTTATAAATTTTATTGTGAGATCTGGCGACTATAGTTTATCTCTCAATCGTAGCAACTTTATCTATTTCTTTAAAACATCTAGCGATCACTCGACAAGGAAACTATCCTGCACTAAAACCACTTGGAGATCCCACGACCACTACAATGTTTGTCAACACTGCCAAAACTTTAACCATTCTGCTATGAAAGGAACCCGAGCTCACAAAGGAAGATCTATGGTTAGTCTCATCGCCTGATGTGTCAGAACTGACACACAAGATTATACACCCATCGTCGATTGCCTAACATGTCAAGGCCCGTGACACATCAAAAACTAGGTCCCACTACCAACTCACTCCCAGTGGACCAATCAGAAGATGCCCACTCAAATACATGTAGCAGTGGACCCGCTCAGGAAATAGATTACATCATAAAAGAAGATCAACGACGATCTTAAAACCACAAGCCTCTGACACCATCTATAAGATCTTATGCCAGCCATTGGATATCCTCGGATGTCAGGACCCACTGACAAGTTAGAAAGATAGGTCCCGCTAACATATCAATCACATTGTCCAATCAAAATGTAGATGTATAATCACCTTTTCAGACGCAAGTTCTTCTGACAAAAAGATGAAAATTTCTCTGACCAACGAACCACCGACTAGCACATCATCCTACTCTGACATCGGGCCCACCGGGAAAATATATTAAAGGGAAGATCTATAGCTCTCACCATTTTTCCATGTTAAACTGAGTGCACTTTTGATCAACAGAATAGCGAGGACCGTTGATCTAAACTGGGGTTTAAATTGTTTTTTTGCCAAATTTTCAATTAATAAAATAAACCCTAAAATACTTAGGAAAAGGCAGCCGGGGAAGACTTAGGGAATGTTGAAAAATTTTAGGCACCAAGACTTAGGGAAATATTAACCAAGGCCCAACCAAACTATAGTCGCATGACCGCATAAGGTGAAAAGATTTCACCCGACAAGGAAGACTTTAGAAAAATAAAGGGGACCTGCTAGGAAATATTTAGCACGTGCACTTTAGGACTTTTAAGTGACTTAAAAAAAGTAACTTAAAATTAGAACATAGCCTGGGCACTCTGAAACATTTTGAAAATAATGGCTAGTTTTTGAAATTTAGAAGGGGTTTTAACTAGCCAGAGAGGGAAAAAATTATGCAGAGACCAGGGGAAAAATTTTAAGGCCATGGGAATTTATTTCAATGCTAATAGAGTTTATGTTGGTACTTCCTCTATTGTGAAGTATGTGTATCTAAGCTGAGTCATGAGGACTTTAGTGAATGTAATTTTTGAATAGTGTCTTTTGAAATTGGAGTTGTTGTTGACATAGTGATGAAGAGGATTACAAGCAGCAGTGTTGTAGTATTGGATTTTTGGAACATTGGATGTTTTTTCATCTATGTTGCCATCAATGCCAATGGGGGAGATTGTTAGGAATGAATGCTAAATGTTTGGCAGTCATTTTGTAGCAGTTTTTGTTGCATTCATCACTATGATTGTCATTGATGCCAACACAGTGATCTTCTGGAGACTTGCAGAGAAGCATATAGAGTTTGAATTAGCACACGTGGGTTATTATAGTTGGAGCTATGCAATGTTGAGGATATACTCTTTGATATGTTATATGTCTATGGTTAAGAGCATAAATAGTAATTCATTTATTCATGGATGTTATGAGTATTTTGGTGGAAGCAGTATTCAGGCAGTGTTCCTGAGTAGTGGTTTGTGGAAATCGGATGATATCTCCTAATCAGGATGGAATCTGGTTTTGTGCAGTTAAAGGGAAGTTGAAGAAACATTGATAGTGACATGGATGATAGTGCAAACTTCGAGGTCACACAAGTAAAGATTTATTGTATTTGGAAGCTGACAGTTTTATGTAATTTTGATGTAGCGTGTGGAAAATTTTATTTTGTAATTATATGCCAACTCATTTGTAATTATTTGAGTGTTCTATAAAGGAAGGAATGTGTTTCCTTGTTGTATGTAAAAGAGGATAGTAGTGTATGAATATGAAGTGAAGAAAAGAGCTAAATGTGAAAGCGAATTATGAAGGAAGACATTAGAAAGTACATAGATCTAAAATTGAGATATGGTGTAACAGTGAGTGTTGGTTGGCATAGTCAGAGAAGAGGTAAAATATTATTCTATTGAGTAATATAAAGATTATTTGGACAATGTGTTCAATGATATTACCCTGAAGCTATTTGGGTAGTGGGTCCTTCTGTCTTCCATAACTCTTAACAGGGTTAGAATCTTTTAACAGGGGTTCAAAATATTGTAACAAGGATTCATATGTACTGAATGTATTTCATAGGACTCCTAAAAAAGTCCATCCTTTCACAAGGAATATTCATATTAGTGCATCATTTTTGGGCATCATTCCCACCGGGGTTTACTCTTTGATTAAGAGGTATCCTAGTCAACATATCTTGTGTCATTGTGTTATTGTGTATGAATATCTTTCTATGGTTGGTAATTATATTGTTTACATGGTTTAATGTTGTTGAAGTTGATAAAATTTATAATTATCTGATAACTGATTCACCCCTCCCTCTCAGTTATCTTGGAGGACTTTACTTTCTAACAAACAATGCATGAAAGAAAACTAATCTATGAAAGGAAATATGCATGCAAGATTATTATATGAAATGAAATATAAATCTAATCTAATATGAAAGTGCAAGAGTAATCTAAATGGATTTCCATGGAGGCATGAGAGAAGAAGACAAGAAAAGAGAAGTTGAAATATTCAAGCTCAAGTGCTCAAAATCTCCTCCAAAATCGTTCTCCAAACCTACAACATAAAAATAACATAAAATCTAGGTCACTAAAATCTGGATCTACAAAATCTCCATGCCTAAAATGAGAAGGAGAGGGCTCCTTATAAAAGACTTAGAAATGAATGGATGGTCAAGATTAAGAGGCAAAAAGAAATGAGCAATGGTGGAGATTAAATCTAGGTTGGTCCATGTGCTCAAGATTCTCAAGAGGCAAAATCAATGGACATGGTTAAGAGGCAAAAGGAGATTCCACTCATCTTGGAAAGTGTGCATTCAATGTGTAGACAAAAAGTCTTTTTCTTTTTTATTTTTATTTTATTTTATTATTTATTATTTTTAGCAAAGTGGTTTCCATTATTTAATTAAAATATTTTTTATTTATTTAAAAGAGATTTGTTCTTTTAATTAAATGTGGCTTAGGATGAAGTGATTTTATTATTTAATTAAAATATTTTATTATTTAATTAAAAGGGAGCGTGTTCTCTTAATTAAATAAAACTTATGATAAAATGATCAAACCTTTGGAAATATTGAAATATTTGAACTAATTACAATTTGATCAAGGAAATTGATTTGAATTGAAAATATTGCAAACCATTGATTTAGGAAATGATAAATTGATGAGTAGAGGCCCAAAGTCTAGGTGACCATTTTAGAGTGCATACATTTTCCCCTCTTTGGCTAATGTGTGATATTTATGGGAACACATGTAGTCAAATAATGAAGTTCAATTGTGAGATTGATTTGGGATCACAAAACAACCCAGACATGTGATTGAAAAATGGGAATACATCAGGACAAAGATAAGATGATTGAAAAGGACAAGGCCAACACCCTTATAAATAGGTAATTTTCATGTCCCAGATAAGAATCTTAGCAAGGTTTCCCCAAGAGAAGCAATTGATAGGATTAATAGACCTGAATCAAGGATTGAAGTTTGATAGGTATTGCCCCCTCGTGATCAAAATCAAAATGAGATAGAGGAGAAACAATGAATTGATAAATTTGATCAAATTGAATTAAAGATAAGGTTCTTGATGTACGATGAAAGGCATAAGGATCACAGAACCAAGGTAGATCATCAAGAATTAAAGATTATGCCCCAAGGTTGAATTAGAAGAAAAGAAGTGGGCTGAAAGGGAATGGAAGATAGAATTTTGGAAGAGGTGAAAAGAAATGAAGAGAAGAAAAAGAATTTTCCATAAGAAAGAGAATGCACCAAAATCAATCAACTATTTTAGATAGGAAATTTTAAATGAGATAATGAAAGAAGATAAGGAAATGAAGATCAAAACGTTACCACAGTTGATTACAAGTCCAAAAGAAACATGAAGGAAAACCCTCTCAAAATCTTAATACAACCTAAAAATGCAAATTAAAATGAATTCTAACAATGCAAGCTACATGAAAATACAAAGGTGTACTTGCAATAGAGCAACTGTAACATAGGATTTTTATTTTCATCATTCATTAGAGAATGTTAAGGAACTTATTTTCATCATTGGGCCATTATTAATGGACATTAAAAAATCACACAATCATCACTAGTCACAAGCGCAACTATGAAGATATGAATGTGACTTATATCAGATTTGAATGTGGAAAGATTCTAACATAACCATCAAAGACATAAAGGTCAAGATGACTATGATGTTAGCTTACCCAATTTAATGTAGCAATACCATGATCACATCAAGACATAAATGTCACGATGACCATAAGAACGGTTGTGCAAAAATAGTCAAGGATGATGCCTCAAATATTATAAGTGTTTCAAGGGGACAAAAAGAGACACTCTAGAGTTTCAAGACCACACCCAAAAGCATAAAGAAAATCCATGCCCTAAGTCCTCTAGCTATGCATACTGGAGAGACTTATTACACAAGGACACTCAACAAAAATCAATAATAGTCAACACACAAAGAAAAGATCATGACATAGCTCAAGCATTAAGTGTTGTGTTTAAAAATTTAAGTGTGTTAAAATTACTTAGTTTTGAGGATAAGGATCAAATGCTTGCAAGTAGGTAAGATCGCATGATAAAACTAGGTAAGACCAAGCTGATAAGTGTTGAAAAACACTCGATGTTAGGGATTGTATTGAAAAACACAATTGGGGTGGTGTTGGAAAACACCATTTGTGAAGTGTCCTAAAGACTAATGCATCCAAGAGACCAAAGCTAACACAGTTATGCCCCCTAGACAAAGACAAAGACCAATTCCAAACCATGGCAACAAGGACATGGCATGATGGAGGAAGGCTAAGTGTTGAGGACACGTGCTAAGAAATAGGGGTGTAAAGGCCTCAAGTAGCACCCATTTTTAGGTTTTCACCACTTGGATTTTATTGCAATTTTTTTTTTCAGGACTCTTTATAAAAATTTTGTAGTTTTGCTACTAGGGCGCCTGTTTCTAGGTTTTCACCAAGGCACTTTTTCTATTTTTTTTTTGAATTTTTAAAATTTTTTATTTTTTTGGTATTTTTGGAATATATAATTTTTTTTTGGAGATACATCAAAGCACCTATTGCTAGGTTTTCACTAAGATGATCATTTTTTAGGACATTTTCTTATTTTTAGAATTTTTTGACAATATATCATTTTTTTGGTTTTTTTTAGGATTAATAAGTATGTACAAAGGATGCCCCCAGATAGAATGAGCATCATGGATAGAACTTCTTCAAGTGCAAGAAATTGATAGGATCAGGGATTTTATCTCCCTCTGTAGTAGATAATAAATAAGAACCTATCCCAAAAGATACTATAATGATGTAAGGTCCCACCCAATTAGGTTCAAATTTACCCTTTTGATCTCTATGTTGTTGATTCTTAGGATTTTCACGTAGAACAAGATCTCCCACTTGAAATTCTCTAAGGTGAACCTTTTTGTTGAAGGATTTGGACATGTGCTTTTGATAAACCCTCATATGGTCAAATGATGCTTGATGTTTCTCATCTAGAAGTTCTAACTCTTGAAGTCTCATGGCATGGTAGTCTTTATCTATAACTAGACCTTTGAGGGAAACTCTAAGTGAAGGAATCTCAACCTCTAAAGGTAACACTACTTCAGCACCATATGTAAGGGAAAAAGGAGTAGCCCTAGTAGGAATATGAATACTCATTCTATAGACCCACAAAGATGGATTTATCTGTAAGTGTCAATCTCTACCATTCTTACAAACTGTTATGTGTAGGATTTTCAGAATGGTTTTGTTTGATGCCTCTGCTTGACCATTTTCTTGCGGGAAGTAAATGGAGGACAAATGTTATTTAATCTTGAATTTCTTGTAGGGTTATTTAAGGTCTTTATTTTTGAACTGGCCCTTGTTATCAGTGATAATCTTGGAAGGCACTCATATCGATAGATGATATGGTTCAGAATGAATAGAGAGACTGTCTTGCTCGAGGCAACAAAAAGTGGGACAAATTCTACCCATTTAGTGAAGTAATCAGTAGCAATGATGATAAAATTATGTCCACCTAATGAGTTGGGATGAATCTTCCCAACAAGATCAAAGGCCTAGCACTGAAATGGCCAATGAGATATAGAAGGAATGAGGTCCCTGCCTAGAGCATGTATCAGGTTACCATGTTTTTGACACTTTCTGCATGACTTTGCAAAAGCTACTACATCAATATACATCATAGGCCAATAGTACCCCACCCTAAGTAACCTTTGGGCCATGGAAAGACCATTGAAATGTTCCCCATAGATGCCCTTGTGGATATCAACTAGCACTTGGTAAAATTATTCATTTTCTAAGCATCTAAGATGTGTTCCATCTAGATCTATCCTATATAAATCACCAAAGATAAGGGAATGGAAAGAGGCATTTTGGGTAAGGTTTTTGCATTCAGATCAGTTAAAGGTTTCAGGCATAATGCCATCATGAAGGTATAAGTAAATGGCACCATAACGAGATAAATCATGACCAACAAGGGTACAAATGACATGACTTTATTGGGAGTCATAAATAGGGTGATGTAGCTCTTCCACCAGGAATTCAAATCTAGATTCATGTTCCCCTAACTGAAGGAGTGAAGTAAATGTAGCCATAGCATCAACTGCGTTGTTTTTTTTCTATAGGGATTTGATGAAACATGATGAAAGTGAAGTATCATTTCAAGGAATCAACCATTTTCTCATTTTTTGTTTGATATTCATCGTTGACTTGTTTGATTATCAACTCTGAATCCCCATAGATGTGTAACTCTGTGATTCTCCATTTTAAAGCTATCTTAAGTCCATTTGTTAAGGCTTCATACTCAATAATGTTGTTTGTACATGGGAACAATAACTTGTAAGACTTGAGAATTATGTACCCATGAGGAGAAAAAAACAACACACTAGCTCCTAAACTATTTTGCATAAAGGATCCATTAAAGAACATCTTCCATGTTCTTTCAGTCATATATATGAGGTATTCATCTAGGAAGTCAACTTGAATAGGTGCATTATCTTGTATTGGGAAACCAGCCAATTGATCTTCTATTGCTTGTCCTTTGATTTCTTTACACTCAATGTAATTTATGTCAAACTCTAAAAGGATCATCATCCATTTAGCAAGTCTACTTGTGAGGGCAGCCTTACCTATTAAATACTTGAGTGAAACTATTTTTTCTATGAGGTGTATTGTGTGTGCAAGCATGTAATTTCACAACTTTTGGGAAGTGAACACCACTATAGGACAAGCTTTCTCAATGTTGATGTAGTTAACCTCATATGAAATAAGAGTACGACTAATGTAGTATATTGCTCTTTCTTTTCCATGTTGATCAAGTTGAGCTAGTAATGCCCCCAAGGAAGATTGTGTTGCTGAAATGTACAAAATAAGTGGTATCCCTGGGATAGGAGGCATTAAAAGGAAAGGATTTTCCAAGTATTTATTGATTTGATCTATGATCTTTTAACAATCCTCATTCCAAACACATTTGACTCCTTTTCGTAAGTTCTTGTTGAAAAGTTGAGCTGCATTTGCCAACTATGAAATGAATCTCCTTATGGATTGAAGACGTCCTTGAAGACTTGTCATTTGACTAATGTTTTTAGAAGGTGGCATATCTATGATTGCTTGGAATTTTTTAGGGTCTACCTCTATTCCTTTTTTTGAAATGATGAATCCTAGTAGTTTTCCAGAGGTGACACCAAATACACACTTTTTAAGATTTAACCTTAGTTGAAATTGTTCCATGCAATCTAGAATGACTTCTAAATCATCTAAGTGTGTGTCACATTTCTTAGACTTTGCCAAGGTGTCATCCACATAATATTCTATGTTTTTATGCATCATGTCATGACAAATGGTTGTCATAGCTTATTGATAGGTGGATCCTGTGTGTTTAAATCCAAAAGGCATAATTTTCCAATAATAGGTACCCCATGCACAAGTGAATGTAGTCTTTTCTTGATCTTCAGGAGCTATCTTAATCTGATTGTATCCAAAAAAACCATCCATCAAGGAATAAATCTCATAACCCATAGTCATATCCATTATCATGTCTATATTGGGAAGTGGAAAGTCATCCTTTGGGCATGCTCTATTGACATCTCTAAAATATATGCAAATTCAAATGGATTTGTCATGTTTGGAAATTGGTAATTGTTTGATATCCATTCAGCATAGTCAATAGCTCTTATGAATCCCGCACCGAGGAGTTTCTCTAATTTTGCTTTGACCACGAGAGCTATGTGAGGATGCATCTTTCATAAAAATTTTTTAACTAGTTTGACACCTGGAGCTATGGACAAGTGATGCATGATAAGATTCATTTTCGACCTTGGCATATCTAAATAAGTGCATGCAAAGTTGATCTTCTTTTTCTGTAAGAACTTAGTCTAAGGTTCTTTTTCTTATGGTGACAAGGACTGAGCTAAGTCTACTATTTTTGGATCCTCATATGTACCCAAATTGATTGTTTATGTATGTTCAATAAGTATTGAAGATCTATCTTGAAAGTAGATAGGGAGACAATCAAGTACCTCATCCTTAGGAACCTTGGAGAGGTTTTTTACCCTTGGATATGTCATTTCTTTTTACTTTTTTTGGTTCTAACACTGCCACACTATGGTTTTCACCATCAAAACTCTTATTCTTTTTCTTTTCTTTCCTTTTTATTTTGTGACTAAGGTACTTGATGTCTGGTTGTGTCATGCTGGTAGCTGGTTCACTGGTGGAAGAGACTATGGGTTCAATGGCATTCAAGTAACAGGCTATCTCATAATCATTTTGTAACATTAAGAACTCAGGTTCTTGATAGCATTGGGACCAATCAAGGAGGTTAGGATGAACAAGAGGTAATTGAATGACCGGTTCAAGGTTGTTAATGTGAATGATATCATCTCTAGTGACTGAAGAGTCTGAGTTTGTCAAGTATCCTTCTAAGCTACCCAAATTAGGATTCATCCTAACAAGTGAAGAATCATCCACTAAGGAAAAATGTGGGTTCAAATATTCTAATCCTACACATGACCCATCAACTACCTTAAGTTGATAACTATAAGTGTGGATGACATCAACATCCATGTCAACTATAGAAGGCTCTGAGAAAGAATCCCATTCATAATCATATGAACTTGTTTCTAAACTTTGACTAGGATGTTTACACCATGAAGTTTTGGGATGTCTTGATGTGGAAGCTCTAACATCATCAAGGGTAATACCTTCTCTTTCCATAAAAAAAAACAAGGTTCTTTCATTAGTGTTCTCTGATAGGATCTTCTACATCTGATTCATCTTGTTCTAAGCTTGTGACTATTCCATGAGTGATTGGACTGACTGAATCTCCCCAAAGGAGATTAGTGGAAGGGACCCAATCTTCACACATATCTTTCTAATTTGTCAAATTAGGTATGTATTCTAGTTCATCTTCACTATCTGCCTCATCAAGGATAGGAGCGATGTTCCTATTGCGATTCACAAATCCTAGGCCAATTGTCTCCTTAGACTTTCATCCAAAAAGATCATGATCAAGGGGTTCATCTCTAGCATCCAATCTATGACTAAGAGGGCCATGTCCATGATAACCCATCTATTTGACAAACTTATACCCTCTTTCATAAGCCTTAGGAGAGGGAGAGAAGTTCTCATTGTGCATGTATTTATCTTCTCTCTAATCTAGTCTTTAACAACTATCTCTTCTTTCTCATCTTGAATAGGCACTAAAGACTCTAAAAATGTGCCAAATAAATTCATAGATGAAGAGGAGGGTCTCATTTCTTATCAAGGCTTTCCATAAGACCTAGGTGAAACTAGTAGTGTCATGAGGGAGTTGAGATGATACCCACCCATGCCAAGGTCTACTATCTTGAACTTGTCTTTACATTTAGCTAAGGTTGCATTGAAGTCTTTTGCTTCTCTATTGAGGGGAACATGAGTACTCACTGAAACTGAGTTAATAGATAAAGTGTGATCCCCAGGTATATAAATCTCTACTCCATTATAAGGGAACTTAACACACTGATGGTAGGTAAATGACACTGCTTGCATATCATGAATCCACGGTCTATCGAGTAAGATGTTCTACACAAGGGGGCCAATGTCAACTATTTGGAATAAAACATATTTTTCAACAAGGCCAATCCTAACAAGAAGGATGACCAGCCCCTTGAAACTCCTTTTTACATCATCATAGGATTTGATAGTGATCTTCTTTCTGGTATCTATGACTTGTTCAGTATAACCCAACATCTTCAAAAGACTCAAGGAAAAAATATTAAACCCAATACCCCTATCTATCAAAATGTGCCTGACATAGGTTTTGTGGATCATGACCTCAATATGAAGAGCAATATTGTGTGGGTAGCTCAATGCTTTATCATCATCCTCTGAAAATGTAAGGCAATGAGGACTAGCAATATGGTTAATCATGTTCTAGAATTGATCAACGTCTAAATTTTTGGGGACATTCACTATGGGTGAAGCATACTCAAGGGCTTGCTTGTGTCTTGGGGACAACTCTAAGAGCTCAATGAAAAAATCTGAGCTAGGATTATTTGCAACTGATCGACAAGATTATAGCTCAACTTAGGATTCACTACTAGTTTTGAGGTGACATTCTTGGATGCCACTTTCTTTGGTTTACTTGGTTGACTTGAACTGGGTGATAACATTGAGAGTTTGAGACAACACTCTAGAGTTAGGACCCCTTAGCACTAAGATGGGTTCTTCATCAAAGATAGGAGGAGATTCCATGTCTAGATCATAACCATAGGGATATTTATTGCTCATCATGTTGACATTTTATTCTACAACTTCAAGCATGTTGGTAATGTTCTTTGTAGCTGTGTAAGTTTAATTGACCTCATCCTTTCCATTCTTAGGTTTAGAGGTTTCCCCCTTCTCATACTTGGGAAAAGGTTCTTTGAATGCCTTATGATCAACATTAGTGTTCAATCCATCTACCTTAAGTTTCCTACTCTCAATGATATATTTCCCACTCTCAATGAGATATTGGATGATATGTTTGAGTTTCTAGTAGTTTTCAATATCATGTCTAATTCCATTGTGAAATTTTAAAAAGTCTTTCTCATCCCACCAATGTGGCTTTAGCATCAAGTATATAATTCTTTGTGGGATCTTGAGGATGCACAAGATTGTTGGCAATGAGTGTTTTCAAGACATCCTCATATGAATCACCAAGTTTTGAGAAATGACATCTCTCTTTCTTAGGCTTATCTTGGTATCTTGGCTTGCTCTCTTTTTGATGGGATGCATTGAGTTTCATGGCTTGAACAAAACTAGACAAGTGTAAAACAACTTGATCTATGGGTTTGGAAGAGTCCAAAACTCCATCATTGACCACTTCTTTGTTCCTATTCCAATGTGATTTTTTCCTTTTATCCTTGTTAGGGTTGTTTTTATTTTGACCATTGTTTTTGTTATTTCCATGTTTGGTAAAAATTCCTCATTTTCTCAAAACGTCCTCAATCCTACATGCGGTTTCAACCATGGTGTCAAAGGAATCAAAAACCATCTTCCTAACTTCATACCACATTTTGGGAACCAAGTTTCTAACAAGGATGTCAATCTTCTCTTTTTAGGGATGGTCCTCAAGTAGAGAGAGAATTATCATCTACACCTTTGCAAGAAAGTGGCAAAGGATTCCCCTTTATTTTTTTTAAGCTCCATCAGTCCAACATGGTGATAGATCTTGAAAGGTTGTATGAAAAGTGTTGACAAATCTATGGATGAGATCTTTAAAAGTCTTAACGGGGGGAGTTATGTTGGTGAACCATTCCATCACTTGACCCTTAAGACTCCTTTGGAATAATCTCATGAGGTATGAGTCATCTTGATGGAATTCAAAAATCATGATATAGAATTGACTCACGTGATTGTGTGGATCTCCATTACCATTATACTTGTCATATTAAGGGATTTCAACCTTTCTAGGAAAGTCTTTCATGCTCACACTCTTGTCAAAAGGATTAGGAAAAATTGAGTCAAGTGAGAGTGAACTCCTAGGGGCTAGCATCTTCTCCATCATACTCTTGAGTTTTTTTATCTCCTCTTCTTGAGATGGACCTTGCTTCTTAATCTTCTTATCCACATCAAAGTTGTAGGGGACTCTAGCTCCCTTTTTGATTAAAATCTCTAGGAACTTGTCTTTGTTTCTTTATAAGTATCTCTCCACATACTGTTGGAAGAGGGGTTCTTGTTGTATCTTCATGAAGTCTTGGGATTTGAGGTCAAAACTTGAGCTACTACCCCCATATTGTGAACTATGGTGAGCACGTTGTGAACATTTTCTTGACTTCCTAGGAGGTGTTACTCTTCTATAATGATCATATTTTGAGCCCTTATTTCTCTAGGACTAGGAAATCATGAAGGTTTTCTTGAACATCTTCCAGTTTGTGGAGTTTTATGAGGGGTGGATGGAGGAGAGTTGTTTCCACCACCAAAATGCATGTTGTTAAATTGATCATTAAGTTGTTGAGCCAAGAGTCTATCTTTCTCTTCTTGGGAGGCTCTCCTTTCTATCTCCAAAAAGGATTGTCTCTCCAATTCTAGGAGTCTAAATTTCTCTTCCCTTTTAGCTTGTTCATCTAGGAAGGCTTTCTTTTCATGATCAATTCTCTTAAATCTTTCACTTGTGTATCTTGAAGGTGCTTTGAGCGGTGAACTTGGTCTTGAATGTCTAAAAAAATCATTGGTATATGTTGTATTCACATGAGTGTCATTGGGTTCATCATCTTGGTTTTTATGTTGTGAGCATTCTTCTTGATAGGCATGCCTCTTATCCCTTTTAGCCCTTTGATGTGCATCCAAATATCTAGTCGAGATAAGGGGTGAGAATGGTATCTCTATGTCTTTCAAATATGTCATCAAGGATTTTATCCATTTCTTCCCTCTCTCATTGAGTCATTGTGTAAATCGTATCCATGTCTGAGTGATAAGATGATAAGGGTCTACTCAACTCTCTAAGGTTACTCTTGGGATCAAACAAAACTTCTGAGATGTTCCTGGGTGATTGATCAAATCTGGGTTCATTTCCCTTACATTTTTGGTGAGCTTGAACTAAGGGTAATTGGTTAAAGACTACTTGAGGTCTCTTTCCTTGATTTACTTGATTTCTTGTTGTAACCAACATGAAAGAAAGGGAACTGGGTGATAGGATGACCCTAAGAAACATTAGTACTAAGATAGGATAGTAAAAGAACTCACTTGTCCATAAGAGAGGTGATAAGATAGAATTTTGCAAGAGGCATAAACCAACACTGCCATAGAGGTTCCCACTCAATGGGTGAATACCCTAACACATGTGGATCAGGAGGATGATTTACCCAAGTTATATTGATTAAATTTGAATTTTTATGGAAGTGAATGGACAAGAGATTACTAAAACACTCCAAGTGTGTTATCAAAGGATCCAAAGGTTGATCTTCTCAACAAGGATGATTTCTATCTCATCGATTCCAAGAAAGGTCACTCATGTAATCAAAGATTACTAGTCCAAGAGGTCAAAGCATAAGAATCAAAGGTGAAAATAGGCTTCTAACAGTAGTTTAAGTGACCTAATTTGACTCTGATCGACCGAGGAAGACAAGAAATGATAGGATAGAAAATCAAGCAAGTTGTAAAAAGCTAGTTTTTGGACTTGGGAAATCAGTTTTTGTTCATTTTAATTGATAAATGACATGCATTAACATATTTTTATCATTAATCAGGCATGCAAGACAATAATTAGGGAGTTCAAGAAAACAATTTTCTTCAAACAATGGGAAAGGGATAAAACAACCTTGTGCATAAACAAGAATAGTGACGTAGTATTCTAATCCCTAAGGACTCTACTTGTGTATGTTCTCAAAATGTTTTTTAGTCAAACACATAGTCTTAGAAAAGAAAAAGTTGGTTGCACTATGGTTTTTTGTAATGGCCAACTCTGTAAATCTTGTAATCTCAAGTGGGTGAACTCCAATCTAGGCGCACCAGGGTTTTGATACATTCTAAGAATTTAATCAATCAGATATGCTGAGGAGGTCTTATAGCCCAACAAGAAACCACACCTGTTGGTATTTCTTCCACAAGGAAATTTATATAGAGGTTGTTGCTACCATAGAAAGAATGGTGAATACCACTTGAGGTTCCATCCACATGGTTTACCCAATAAAGGGAGTGTCCACTACGGTTAACCCTCTCTGATAAGGAAGACTAGTCAAAATATGGACCATATGGGGACTTAGCTTGGATTCAAGGGTTTTTAGTTTTTGATGTGCCCAAAAGGGAACATAGCATAATCCTCTAGCCTCTTCATCTCACCCAAACATAGCAAGAAAATTAATTGACACACTAAGCTGCAATCACCTCACTAAGGTCTGTATGCCAACAAAAATGACTACTGATCTCTCTAAGTGGGACCAAGAGAAAATGTACCATCAAATATTGAAGAATAAACCAAGGTTTGTATGTCAAAAAAAATGACTACCAATCTCTCTAAGTGGGAATAAGAGAGAACCTACCATAAAATATTGAAGACTCAACCAAAGTTTGTATGCCCACAACAATGACTACCGATCTCTCTAAGTGGGACCAAGAGATAATGTACCATCAAATGTTGAAGACTGAACCAAGTAAGACCATGAGATGATAACAAGTCCTTTACTACCTATAAGGGGATCTATCTTCAAGAAGAACTTCACATGTAAAACAAGTGAATGAAGCCCACTCTCTCAAGAACACCACAAGTAGTTTTCATAGGACCTAATTACTATGTGAGACATATATGCAAGAAAGAAAATATACATTCATTGTTTCCTTTAGAGAAAAATTGAATTGTGATCTATGAAAGAAAGAAATAACTCAAGTAAGACACATGAGAGGTTCATTTTAATTTTGAAAATCCAAATTTTATAGAGATGTAACAAAATACCTCAAGTCCAAAGCAACGTTCTTAGTAGATTACCATGAAGAAAATACTATCCTTGTGTTTCTCAACAATGCTTTCAGGTATCCTATACCTCATCTACATCTTTATCCTCAATGTTTTAATCTCTAACTCCATATAATCTTTTAGGGTACTCTTAGTTTATGCTTTAAGTGATATTTGTGGCATTATAGGCATGTTCTTATCAAGGTATAAATTTGAAACTTTTCCAACTATATGAAATTACATATAGATTATTAGAGATCCAAACCTAAATATCTTACTCTTATCATGCTTTATTGCCCTGATATTTTCTATCAATTGTGCACACAAGATCTCACACAATTTGAATTCACCATTCTATTTCAAAATCCTAATGGCTACTAGAATAGTGGCCATGGACACACTATTGACCTTGTTTGCATGGTGAAACCTATAACCAAGAATCATAGCCATTAACTATTAGGAATGAATTCTGAATATATCCTATAGGGGAGTATTCACAACCATTATGTAGTAGTTTTTTTTGCATTCATGACTATGATTGTCATTGATGTCATCACAATAATCTACTGGAGATTAGCAGCAAAGTAGACAATGTTTGAGTTAGCGCACTTGGGATATTGAAGATGAAGCTATGAAATATTAAGGACTTACTCTATAATGTGTTATAAGATCATGGTTAAGAGCACAAATAGTAATTATTTTATTCATGGAAGTTATGAGAAAATTAGTAGAAGTGGTATTCAGGAAGTGTTCCTGAGTAGCAGTTTTTGGAAATCAGATGATATCTCCTAATCAGGACGGAATCTGATTATGCACAATTAGAGACTAGTTGAAGACATGTTGATAGTGATGTGGATGACAATGCAATATCTGAGGTCGCATGAGTGAATAATTATATTGATTGGAAGTCAACAGTTTTGTGTAATTTTGATGTAACATGTGGAAACTTTTATTTTTTAATTTGTATGCCGACTCATTTATAATTACTTGAGTATGGTATAAAGGAAGGAATTTTTTTATTTTTTTAATGTGTAATATGTAATGAGAAAGTGTATTAAGGAATTGTGAATGTGAAATTGTTGAAAGAGGATATGCAAAGTACTGAGATCTGGTATTGAGATATGAAGAAGCAGTTGGTGCGGTTTGGCACAGACAGAGAAGGAGTATTGAATTGTTGAGATCAGTAATCTTTTGGTATTATTATGTTGAGTAATACAAAGATTAGTTGGACAATGAGTTTAGTGATCTTACCCTAAAGCTATTTGGGTAGTGGGTCCTTCTGTCTTCCATAACTCCTAACAGACTTAGAATATTTTAATAGGGGTTCAAAATCTCCTAACAGGGATTCATATGTACTGAATGTATTTCATAAGACTCCTAACAGAGTCCATCCTATCACAAGGAACTTTCATATTAGTGCATCTTTTGTGGGCATAATTCCCACTGAGGTTTACTCTTTGATCAAGAGGTTTCCTAGTTAATATATCTTGTGTCATTGTGTTATTGTGTATGAATATCTTTCTATGGTTGTTGGTTACATTTCTTACATGGTTAAAATGTATTAAATTTGATAAAAGTTATATTTGTCAGATAACTAATTTACCCCCCACCTCTTAGTTATATTGGTGGAATTTACTTTCTATCAATTTCTATCAGAGCGACAGGTCCTTGAAAGAAAAGTTTAACAGCTTAAGGAGATCCATGACGAATCATTTCAGGAAAGAAAGCCCTAAGTTTGATGGAGTAAATTTTGACAGGTGGAAATAAAAGATGAAGACACACCTAATTTTTTTAGGACTAGGCTATTGGTTAATTAAAAAGAATGAGAAGACTATCATTGATGAGGACAAAATTGAAGATTATACTAATGGAGAAAGAGATCTATTCATGTGTAACATACTTGCTAGAGGATCACTTTTGTCAGCCCTTCTGGAGAATGAGTATAGTCAAGTAAAATATCTAAAGACATCTCATGAAATTTGGTTAGCTTTACACTCTACTTTTGAAGGTGATGAGCATGCAAAGAAAGTTAGATTACATAATTGGATATTTGAATTTGAAGATTTAAGAATGATGGGAGATGAATCTGTTAGAAGCTATATTGGTAGAATGTCAGAAATTGTTGCAGGTATAAAATATTATGGTGGAAAAAAGACAAAGAATGAAGTCATATGGAAAATTATGAGGATATTGACTCTTGCATTCAAGTAGACAACACAAATGATTGAACAAGTTATACCTTGTACTATGAACTTCACCAGAGAGACTCTTCTTGGAAGAATGGAAGTAGTAGAGATGAACCTAAGGTTATCAGGAGATTTACCTAGAATGGAGATAGCATTCAGTGCTCTTAGTGTTTGCCCTACTTTTTCAAGAAGCATAAGTGTGAGTGAAGATTATGCTAGCAACAATAGATATTGAAATCAAGAAGATAGGAAGATTGAAGAAGGTATTGCCTTGATTGTGAATAGAGAACCAGATGTTAAGAAAATTTTTAAATGTTGGACTTATCAAGAATATGGTCATTTTGCATCTAAATTTCCTAAGAGAGTTAAGAAGTATATAAATAACTTTAAGCCTAGAAGATCTAAAGAATGTTATTATGAAAATGATGAAGAACTTGAAGCTAGTGTGGAGAAAACTTTAAGTGAAAGTGATACTGAGAATAATGATGATATAGTATTTGTAGCAATTAAAGAAGAAAATCCTAAAACTGAAATTAAGGAAGAAAAAGATTTAGTTTCTGAAGAAGAAAAGAAATTTGATTGGATTAATTACAGTGGTTGTTCACATCATATGACTGGAGAGATGACAAAGTTCATAGATTTTAACAATTATGATGGAGGAGTTGTTAGAGTTGGAAACAATGCACCTTGTTTGATTAAGGGTAAATGATCTATTACTCTTGATGGAAAGACTAACATTGATGATGTTTACTTTGTGGATGGTTTGAAACATAATCTTTTGACTGTTGGATAGTTAGTTGGCAAGGGATATCAAGTTTGGTTTACTGAGAAAACTTGTGTGATAAAAGACAAGGATGAAAATTTGATTGGTGTTGGACGTAGAATCAGAGGTAATGTATTTTAGTTGAATCCTACTGAGATGACATGTTTGATTACTAAGATTGATGACAGTTGGTTATGGCATAGAATATTTTGTCATATAAAATTTGATAACATTGTGAAAGTGAGTACTACACTTGCAGTAAGAGATTTACCTAAAATTATGAAGCGTACCAACATGATTTGCAAGGAATGTGTGATAGTTAAACAAAAGAGAAGCTCATTTCCCATCAAGAAGTTTTCAATGGCAGAGAAGTTGGAGATTGTTCATACTGATTTGAGTGGTCCTACAAGGACTAGATAATACTATGGAGAAAGGTATTTTATGATTCTTGTTGATGATTTTACAAGAATGATATGGATTGCATTTCTTAAAGAAAAATTTGAAGCATTTGATAAGTTTCACTAGATCATTAAGAACAAAGTTGAGAATGAATCTAAAATGAAGATTAAATGTTTGAGATCAGATAGAGGTGGAGAATTTAATTCAAAATAATTTAACATTTTTTGTGAAGTGAATGGTATTAAGAGATAGTTTTCAGCCCCTAGGACACCTAAAACAAATGGTATTGCAAAAAGGAGAAAAAGATCAGTGACTGAAGCAGTAAGAGTTATGTTATTTGAGAAAGTCTTGGTGAAGATATTCTGCAGAGAAGCAGTAGACACAATAGTCTATACAATGAACAAAGTACAAATCAAAGTAGACATAGACAAGACACCCTATGAACTATGGTTTGGACATGCACCATCAGTTAAGTACTTTAGAATCTTTGGAAGTAAATATTATATTAAGAGAGATGATGACATTGGAAAGTTTGATCCTAGAAGTGATGAAGGTAGATTTCTTAGATATTCATTGAAGAGTAAAGCTTATAGATGTTACAATAAGAGAACTAAGACTATACTTGAGAGCGCAAATGTTAAAGTTGATGAAAAATTAAGGAAAGAATGCTTGATTATGAATCAAATGAAGAAGCTCATCCTAAACCTAATCCAAAGATCACTGAATTATTCTATTAAACTGACAAGGATTTTTTGAATGAAAGCCATAGTGAAGGAACCATTGAAGAAAATACAACAAAAACAAGTACTGAGACAGTGACACCTAATAGGAATCTATCAAGGAATCATTGTATTGAGAAGATTATTGGAAGCATGGATAGTGGAGTTTAGACTCAGAATAAGGTACAAGAACAGTTATGTTTGATTTCTCAAGTTGAACCTAAATCTACTAGTGAATCCTATGAGGATGAACATTGGATTAAAGCTATGAAAGAAGAACTAGATTATATTGAAAAGAATAAGACATGGGAATTGGTCCATAGACCTAAAGATAAGAATGATATTGGAAAAAAATGGGTATTTAGAAATAAGATGAATGGACAAGGAGAAGTAGTAAGGAACAAAGAAAGATTGGTATGTAAAGGATACTCACACCAAGAAGGAATTGACTATGAAGAAACTTTTGCACTAGTAGCAAGAATTGAAGTAGTAAGAATGTTTTTAACTTATGCAACTTTTAAAAAATTCAAAGTGTATCAGATGGATGTGAAGTAAGCATTTCTAAATGGAGAATTAGAATAAGTCTACATTGAGAAGCCTGAAGGTTTTTCTTTAACTAAAGAAGAAGAAATGGTATGTAAATTAAAGAAATATTTATATGGACTAAAGCAAGCACCTAGAACTTGCAATGCGAGATTGGATAAGTATTTGTTGAAATTAGGATTTAAAAAAAGCACAGCTGATAGCAACCTGTATACAAAAGAAATTGAAAATAGTTTATTGGTTGTTGTTATTTTTGTTGATGATATTATCTTTGGAGGAGAAGATGAAGCTAGTGATAAATTTGTAGATGAAATGAAGACTGAATTTGAAATGATTATGATTGGTGAAATGAAATATTTTTTAAGATTGCAGATTGTTGATGTTTGTAGCATCGGTCAGATAAATAATATTGACTATATGATTATTACGAGAAATGATTAATTGTATATATATACATACATATCAATGTATATAATAATTGATATTACTATATACATTGATATATATGTATATATAAAGTTAGATTATAATTATTATCATAATAACTAAATAGTTAAATTGAGAAAATAAATATTATTATTATTATTATGTAAATATTAGATAAATTAATATAATACTCAAGAGATATTATATTATATTATATTATATATATATATATATATATATATATATATATATATATATATATATATATATATATATATATATATATATAATATAATATATAGTTATAATTGTATTTATTATATTAATTACAATAATAATAAATAGACATGTCCCTTGAGAGGGACATGTCTCTTCTTGGCTCATTCTCAATATAAATGCAAGAGATCATTGCATTTGGAAAACACATACATGAGACAGTGCTATTACATTTGCAATGATCCTAAAACCTCAACATGGTATCAGAGCAAGGTGCAAATGTAAGAGAGCGGAAATTATTTTTGGCCGATCTGTAATATTGATTGATGAACATGATATTGTCAAGACAATGCAACAGATGCATTCATAGGGATGTTTGTTAACCACATGCGATATTTGAAACTGTAACAGTATTGACGGGGAAGGTCCTACTAGCGTATGAAATACAAATTATTGCTATCAAGTTATTTTCTTGTAAAGAGAAGTGATAGTTCAAGCTGGACATAGAATAGTTGAACCTACAAAAATATTTTGTATGGAGGTCAAATGGGATTTTATGTGCATTCAAATTAACTGTTGTGCACTTACAGTATTGAGTCTTTAATGAGTTGAGGCACCCTATAAGCTTTGGGTTGGATGTTGTTATCAAAACATATTGAGTGACCTGCAATAATTGAAAATTACAATCTGAACCAATTCAAAAGATCGCCATTGCATCTTTAACTAATTATTTGGTCAAAATACTGAAGTTCCTTAACTTGTCAATTCACCATTCTCGTACCTTCAAGAGATGTCAATCAACTAGATAGTTCCATCAGGAAGGAATGATCAAGCAACGTAATTTACAGCTAGTCAAATTGTGAGCCTGATAGATCATCAAGGTCGCCCCTTTGAGACAGTTCATGGGAGAGTAGTTAGTGCAACATTTACACCAAGGAGATGTGAGTATGGGGTCGGAGTCTCTCCACAAAATGCTTTAAACTATGAGCTACCCATGTATTATAAGGTGACAATTTGGGAAAAGACACCATGGGATTATGGAATGTGATGTATCCACAAATTACTGGCTTTTGTGATATAGCCGTGTTCTATGTATAGGGCCTCAACATTAACTTCAAATAGAAATCTACTATGGTTTTTGATTCAAATCACATGACATTTGATTGACGGGCCAGAGCCACTTGGGATGCTACCGCATGCAATGATACAGGCATTAACAGTGAGATCAGATCTGATAACTGTGTTAGATATGTTCAATGTGAAAGAGGGGTTACTGAAGTACTCAAGCTGCTTACAATTTGCAGGCTCGACAACAAATGAGTCCCCAGATTGGGGGTGGGATTATAAAACACCATAGGACATTTTCCAAAAGGTAAATGCTATAGTTCATTCCTGATAGAGCTTTTAAGAATGAGCAAAGTGGAAGTAGCTGAGAGTTCACTAATAATATTCTTATAGTGTTTATCCAAGTGACTTAGCATACAACACATTGATAAAGGTATTGTGCTTAAGTGGAAGATATTTGAATGCCTTGGATTGGTATCATAAAATGAAAAATAGGTATTGTATTATAGAGCTTGAAGCCTGTTCTATTCTTTTACATGGACTCTGTGACCAAGGTTATGTGGATGAAGTTGAAAATGTGTTGGAGGGCATGATTGAAAAGGGTATTAGACTTGAGGTTTCCATGTTTGATGTTGTTATTAGACATCTTAACAAAGCAGACAAACATGAGAGAAGCAATTTGATAAGCAACAACAACAACTTCATGTAACAGCGAATGGCTAATGCATAGAAACCTTACATGGTAGTGCTGTTAGATTTGAGATATACGAATGTGAAAGAAGAAAATTGGTACAATCCTCTTATAATAGCAAAATGATTTAATTGGTCGACAAATCTATGATATAACTATTCGATGAGGAAATATCAACATTTCCAGTTTGATATTGACTAACTAATATTCTTGGATTCCATATCACGTAATTAGGTGGATTTCGATGCAGCATTTGTGATGCAACATTTGTGTTCTAAAGAGTTGGTCATCAATTGCAAGATAATGTTGTGAATCACTAAACAACTTAGCACATGAGAAGTGGGTAGTTGAGTATTCAATATACATTTTCAAAGTTGGAGACTTTGAGATTGGGGTTGTGAGGCACTTAGAATTGAATCCTCTAGGTTTTGACATCTATGGCTATTCCTGTGAAATTATCGAACTGAGATTGACCAGTGAAAAGTAGGGGAGATGTCAGAGAAGAGGCACTATCATAGTTAAATTTTGAACCATCCTTAGTGGGGAAATGATTCAAAGGGGAGATGTCTCTCAAATAATCTGAGAAGGTGTTTTCTAATTTGATGTATATGGACCTTCATTAAAGAAACTTGTGTCAAGGATGTTGATATGCAGATAAGTATCTATTATCCTTGAATATTACATTTATCTACTCATTATAGTCTCTCTCTCATCTATATTTCTATATATACTATAAGATATATTTGTCTTGATCTTTTCCAAGGATGCTCTTGCAGGAAAATAAGATTGATATCAAATTCAGAGGGAGTCTGACACTTCAGAGGTAACTTTGGACAAGGAGCTTAGAAGATTGAAATCAGATTTCGAGAGAGTCTTACAATCTATCAGAAGCAACCTTGGATGAGAAGGTCAAGAGGTTGATGCATGTACTTGGAGCTTCAGATGGAAGCCAAATTATCATGAATGATGATGAGAGTCTCTTGGAGCATGATATTTTCATGATATAGTACCATGTATGTGAACTAGAAGGCAATTGTATTCTACTACATACATTCAGTTTACATCTTATCTCATGAATTTGAGCTTGAGAGGGAGTGTGACACTTCTAAGGAAACCTTGGACGAGAAGGATAACTGTTGATGTTAGTACTTAAGGCCTTTGGATAAACCATGTTGAATCCACCTTCTAAGATGTGTCAAAGTGGATTCTATGTATGTGACTCTTGGACTTATGGGCCCTCTTGTGAACATTGTAGAAAGGTGACGACTTTTCAACAATGAACACTTGTATTTGATTGATGTTGTGAGGTGACAAATTTGCAACATCTCCATCATGATGGATATCATGTGACTTGATATCTGTGGCTATGTCATGATGGTTAGGATCTCTTAGACATCATGGTAGATATCATAAGGTTGATATCATTAAATAAACCATAGATGATTTAGAGATCTTCATGGTGGATATTATGTGACATAATATCTGTAAACATGCCATGATATGTCTTCATGGTAAGTATTATGTATGTAATACTAGTGCACATACTATGTTAAGACATTTTTGAGCACTTGGTGAATATCATGAGACTTGATATTCAGGAGGCCAATGCTCTGAGAACTTGGTGAATATCATGAGACTTGATATTCAGGAGGCCAATGCTCTTGATAATCACTTTGGGCAATTGGTGAATATTTGTGAGTTGTATTCTGTAGGCCATTTCCTTGAGTAATTGGTGAAGTATCATGAGACTTAATACTTGAGAACCATTACTCTTAATATCAGTAAAATGATATGAATGTATGAAGTGATTATTACACTCACATTGAGTACTTGGTGGACATCATGAGACTTGATGTTAGTAGGCCATTACTCTAAGTACTTGGTGAATATCATGAGACTTGATATTCGGGAGGCCAATACTCTTGATAATCATTTTGAGTAATTGGTGAATACTTGTGAGTTGTATTCTATAGGCCATTACTCAGAGTAATTGGTGAAGTATCATGAGACTTGATACTTGAGAACCATTACTCTTAATATCATTAAAATGATATGAACATATAAAATGATTATTATACTCACATTGAATACTTGGTGAATATCATGGACTTGATATTCCCCAAGTACTCACTATATATATGTGTGTGTGTGTGTATTACATTGTGATAAGTTGACTATCCTCTCTAGTTAAGAGGGAGTGTTAGTTATTGTAACCATTTTGTGTACCTATGGTGAGAATCATAAGTGTTGACATTGGATTGATTTATCCTCCCTAGCTAAGAGGGAGTGTTGATGTTTGTAGCATTGGTCAGATAAATAATATTGACTATATGATTATTATGAGAAATGATTAATTGTATATATATACATACATATCAATGTATATAATAATTGATATTACTATATACATTGATATATATGTATATATAAAGTTAGATTATAATTATTCTCATAATAACTAAATAGTTAAATTGAGAAAATAAATATTATTATTATTATGTAAATATTAGATAAATTAATATAATACTCAAGAGATATTATATTATATTATATATATATAATATAATATATAGTTATAATTGTATTTATTATATTAATTACAATAATAATAAATAGACATGTCCCTTGAGAGGGACATGTCTCTTCTTGGCTCATTCTCAATATAAATGCAAGAGATCATTGCATTTGGAAAACACATACATGAGACAGTGCTATTACATTTGCAATGATCCTAAAACCTCAACATAGATAACGCAAAATAGTGATGGTATCTTTGTAAGTCAGACAAAGTACTTGAATGATTTATTAAAGAGATTTGGAATGGAGAACTATAAACTAGTTGGAACACCTATGGTAACTAGACACAAGTTATCTAGGATAGATGAGGATCTTGTAGTGGAACAGAAGAAGTATAGATCTATGATTGGAGGATTGCAATATTTGACTCATACAAGACCTGATATAGCACATTCAGTTGGAATTGTGAGAAGATTTCAAGCTGAACCTAGAGAATCACATTATGCAGCAGTAAAAAGGATACTGGGGTACTTAAGAGGCACAATTGAGTATGGATTGTGGTATGAAAAATCTGATGATTTTACCCTATGTGCATATATAGATGCTAATTGGGGAGGTAGTGTTGATGATAAAAAGAGCACCAGTGGTGGAGAATTCTTCCTCGGAGGAAGATTAGTTTCTTGGATAACCAAGAAGAAGAATTGTATCTCACAGAGCACAATAGAAGTAGAGTATGTAGTAAGAGAAAACAATTTTAATCAGATAATTTGGATGAAAAAAGTGCTGAAGGATATTGGAATAAAATTTGTTGAGCCTATTTTTATACATTACAATAACACCAGCACAGTTAGTTTTAGGAATGGGAACACTGAGAGGGGAGGGAGGGGGGTGAATCATTGTTCACTATATTTTATCTTTTTAATTAATCTTAAACTGAACTTAAATGCTTATGTACTAAAATGAACATCCACATAAACATGAAACATGAAATCAACACATAACACTAGTATGGTTATGGGGAAACCAAAATAGGTTAAAACTTCAGTGGGAATTGACACCCACTAATATTCTATACCAGTGTTTAGTGATCCTTGTTAGAAGATCCTTAACCCTGTTAGGAGTTACTTTATAATATGTTTAGTATAGTATACCTTGTCAAGGGTCAGACCCTATTCAAAGTCTTATATAATAAACCCTATTAGGGATGTGGACACACTTTCCTAGAGCTCACTTCCCAAGTAGTGAAGGTTGCAACCTTTTGGTCGCATATACATACTATATCTGTTGGATGAACTATTACAGTGACACTACTTATCTGATCAGTTCCTTTGATGCACTAATGCTTTGACATCTTGAAAAGCTCTAATACATCTTGTAGACTCTTCACACACTTCTACTATTCTTATCTCTGTTGGGTGTGGATAGTTCCCTATGAACCTATCGTGCAGATTTAGACTTTGATGGATATGTGATACAATCTTTGACTCTATTGCCACTCCAAAGTCCACGAGATAGAGGGCCCAACTGACAAGGATCAGGAGATCCTTCTTCTCTTTAAGATCTAAGCTTGGGTGGGTGTACCCTTGATTCACTTCTTCAAAGGAATCTAAAACTGATATTCAACTGAGATCCTTCACTAACAACTTATGGATCTGATCATGAAAATGCTTTGATGGTGGAAACCACAGGAAGTATCCAAAGACTAGATCAGTGCCTTAACCATTGGGCATAAAGTCTCCTGATAACCTATATCTCTTGCAAACCTTAATTTGAACACCTCTGAATCTAGGATAAGTGCTTTGCCTATTACCCCTCTCCCTTACACACTCAGAATGCCAAAACTTATCTGATATCAAACCCACTGAAATCACCTCAAGGAATTTAATCCCCTCTTTGTTGAGAACCACAAGATAATTTCACAATGCTCTTTGTTCACCATGCATAGACCCCTCTTTGTTGAATCAATACATATGACCACAATATCAAACCAAGCAAACAATCCAAACATGAAATCAGAATTCAAATACACCCCCGTACAACATGTAGGGCTAGTGTTCTTATTACAGTAACCAAGATCAATACATTACCAATCAACAAGATATACAATGATTGAGGAAGAGCTCCAATGTCTCCTTCAACAACCTACAAAAATTTACAACCAGGGACCAAAGATAACAATCTTGATGAAATCTTGGAACCCCTTCAAAATCAGAAAACTTTACCTATATACCACTAACTTCCTTGGGATCTCAAAACTGAGATGCTACAAGCTAAGGGCTAGTTAGGGTTAGGTTACACCTATTACACAACTAGGACTTGACAGAATTAAAGACATGATTCAAATTAGAAGCACTAAGAAATCCCTCCAATTCTGTCGGCATCAAAATTCATCATGACTGAACCTGGCAATAGGCAACAAAATTCACAAAAACCCTGTAAAACTGCCTGAGAAAATCCCTTTTCAACCACCTTTTGGTACATTCTCATCAATTCTATACGGGCGAAGGTCTTCTGCAATCAAAAACTACCTGGACCACAAAACACTGGCGAGGAAAATCCGTTTCACCCACCAAAATCCCATCGGCATCAATTCTCTGTCCTCTGGCATTCGAAAACCCTTCACAAAGCCTTCTGCAAATTTGAATTTGAAATACAATGGCTAGGAAGCCTCTAAACCCTTAGATCGGCGGCCAACATTTAAAACTTTTCTAACTTTAAAACACCACCGTCGATCTCCTTTCTATTCATGGGCTTTAGATTAACCTTAACACTTTCCCCGACCGTCACCGCCAACCTTTACTTTAACACCAACCACTGACCAAACTTTAATACTTCTTTCTGGCGACCCGGTGACTATGGTGTTTCGGCCAATCACGAAGAAAAATCTACCTCTGCTAAGTCTTTCCATGACCTCATGACCAAAGGGAAACCCACCGCCAAATACACTTGGAGATTCCGTGACCAAGAAGAGAAAATAACCTTGCCGCCAAAGCTTATCAGCACCGCCAAACCCATGACCAAAAGAAGACCGGACCCACAAGAGGGAATCAACAGCTGGTGCAAGATCTTAAGCCTCTGACACATCACTTAAGATCATGCGCTAGTCATCGATCGTCTGACAACAGGGCCCATCTGACACGTCCACGAACCTCAGGTCCCACTGGCTCCACGTCAATCCACGTGGCCCAATAAGAAGTGTCCCAGTCATATCCAACTCGGATGTGGTCCCATCGATGAAATTTTGAAAGGCCAAAATTGATGGCTGGCGCATGATCTGATAACCTGGGAAGATTCTTTAAGATCATGCGCCCATCATCGATTCTGGAATCTTGGACATATCTAACAGAAAGTTGAAGGGAACCACCACAAGCAAATAAGGAATCACCACGTAGACACTTCTGACAATGGGCCCGCAAAGAATTTTCAAAGAAAGAAAGTTGGTGGCCCCACTTATGTCACACATGGAGATCAATGGTTGTCAGGACGTCTAGGCCCACACACGTCAACCAAAAAAGGATTAAAATACAAACTCAGCGAACACCCGACTATAGTTTAGGTCAGTCGCGAGATGAGATAAAATAATCTGGAGACCTGGTGATGGCTAAGGAAAAGGCTGACAAATATGACATTTAGAGATCACGCGACTATAGTAAAAGGGACCACTAGATTAAGTCGCCAAAAGAAAATCAGAGACCGCCAAAAAACAAGTGACTTGGAGAAGACTGCCGGGGCTTCGGGAGATAAAATGGTAACCACCGAACAACTAAGAGACTTGGCGATAGCAGGTAGACTTAAATACACACATGCAAATTGAAGTGACTTAAGTTAACAATAAAGTAACTTAAAATTAGAAAGGTCATTGCCGCCAAGGATAAAATATGAAAATTTGAAAGTTAATGGCTACCTGGGTTTTAGACTTTGAACTTTAAGGACTTTTGAGGACTTTTTGGCCAAGCTGAGAAGGCTAAGAATTTGTAGAGAGCTAGGGGAAAGCTAGAGGATTAGGCCAGATGCCATAGAAACACCAGAGGAGAGAGAAAAAGTAGGGAAAACTAGGGAAGACCAGAGAAACAGGGGTATACCCAAAATTACAAATTTTCAAAGGCAACCAAATTTTGGGCTAATAGTGGCTCTGTCTGGGGATGTGTGGCTCTTGTAGGCACATCAAGAACACTTAGAATCATTGGAATAAGTAGACCACCTAGACAAGGAAACCAACAAGGACTAGGCAAACAGGGCAAGCCAAAAGACACCAAAAACATTATTTACAGGTATTCACAAGACATGTACATGGAGGAACACCTAGACTACTGTTCATGGATTTAAGATGACACTTCAAGAGAAGTATCTTTTCAAGAATTGTCCATGAAATAGAAACTCTTGCATTTCACCATTAAGCTCTTTTATCAGATAAGAATCCTAGCCCCATTTGTCATAAATTTGATATGGCCCTAACCACAATGGATCAAATTTACTATGCTTTCCTTTTTCCTCCATTCTGGCATTCCAAACTAATACAAGGTCACCAATCTGAAACCTTCTTTCTACTACCCTCCTGTCATATAAAATTTTTATTTTCAATTGTTTCTTGGCATTCTTCTCCACTGATTCCCTCCTAGTCTCATTCAACCTGATAAGATCCTCAACTCTTAATTGCATGTCATCCTCAATTTGATCATCATAAACTTGGACAAACTTATACATTTTCAATAAATTGTTATGAGGCATTCTTGCATGCAATCCATAAACTAGGTCAAATGGTGCACAACCGATTGCCCTCTTCACAGTTACCCTATCAGCCCAAAGAGCTAATGGCAACTTGGCATTCCATGCCCTTTTGTTCTTCTCAAGAATCCTCTTGATTATCTTAATCAGACTTTTGTTTATGGATTCTTCTTGGCCATTTCCTTGTGGATGATATGGAGATGAGTTAGATCTTTTGATTCCATAATCATCACAAAACTTTATATATTCAGCAGATCTGAAGCACATAGCATTATCAGTAACAACTGTTTCAGGACATCCATACCTTGAAATAATATTGTTCATGAGAAAATCAGTAACCACCTTGCTTGTAGCATTCCTAGTAGGTATGGCCTCTACCCACTTTGTAAAGTAATCAGTGGCCACAAGAATGTATGAATGACCTCCGCTTGACTTATTAGGGATCTCACCAATGAAATCCATCCCCCATTGTTGGAAAGGAGCCTGTACCTCAACTAGTTTCAAGGGAACACTTCCTAAAAACTTGAGTTTGCCAGCAAACCTTTGGCATGCATCACACCTCCTAACCAACTGCTCTGCATCTTTGAAGATTGTAGGCCACCGGAATCCTACCCTCAAAATCTTATGGGCAGTAGTCTTTCCCATGTAATGCCCCCCACAAACTCCATCATGCATTTCTTTTAACAATTCTCTAGCTTGAACTTCACTAACACATTTCAACAATATGCAATCAAGATATTGTCTATATAACTTACCTTCCATAATCACATACTTGATAGCCTGCAACTTTAGTGTTCTTTTCTTGTTTTCTCTCATACCATCAGGACACCTCATGTTTTTCAAATAATAGATGATATCCTGATACCATACACATTCATCCAAATCACAAGAAGAGTCAATCTCAATCTGATTTATCTGGTTTGAATCAAGGTTGGACTGAACCATTAACTTTGCCAATCCCTGTCCTCTAATCAGCTTGGTGATTTGGACATCAATATTAAATTCTTGGATCCTATTGATCCATCTACATCTCCTGCCAGATACCTCCTATTGTGAGAAGATGTCCTTAACAGCTGCACTAGGCACAAAAGCTATAACCATAGCTCCCATTAGATAACATCTAAATGCTTTAACTGCCTTCACAAGTGCATAAGCCTATTTCTCATTTATATCATATTTCAATTCAGAAGCTTGTAAAGATTTACTAAAAAATGCAATGGGCTGCTCAAATCCATCCTTATTCTTTTGCAACAAGACAACAACAATAGTATGAAATGAAGCAAAGTAAAAGATATGCAATGGGTTGTCATAATCAGGCACTTTCAAAATAGGAGCATCTTTGATAGCTTGCTTGATGTTCTTGAAAGCCTCATTTGGTTCTCCTTCCCAATTTATAGTAGATCCCTTCTTCAACATTTTAGAAATAGGCCTCACTGTCTCTGCAAAGTTTGTTACAAACCTCCTCAAGAAGTTAACTTGACCAAAAAAGGACTGAATCCCTTTAACATTCTTTGGTCTCTAAATTTTGTCAATGGCTACCACCCTCTCAGGGTCAATCCTCACTCCTTGCTTTCCAACTAAGTGGCCAAGCAATCTCCCTTCAGTAACACCAAAAGCACACTTCCTTGGGTTCAGAGAAATACCAAACTCCAAGGCTCTAACAAATATCCTCTCAAGATGAAAGCAATGATCTTCTTCTTTCTTCGAATATGCAGTCAAATCATCTTGGTATACCACAAGGAAGACATTAATGAATTCTGAGAAAGCAACATCCATTGCCCTCTGAAATGTAGCTCTAGCATTTATGAGGCCAAAAGGCATCCTCTCATAAACATATGTACCCCATGGTGTGGTGAAAGCAGTCTTGAATTGTTCTGATTCCTTGACAATAACTTGATTGTATCCACTGAATCCATCCATCATAGACATCAATTCTAAACCAGTAACCCTTTGTAACATTGCTTCCATATTAGGCAGACAATAATTGTCTTTTAATGAATTAACATTCAAATTTATAAAGTCCGCACACAACCTAATATCACCATTCTTCTTTCTCACTAGAACTAAATTTGAAACCCAAGAAGAGTGCCTAATAGGCTTAATAATTCTAGCCTCTCTCATTTTTACTAGCTCTTCTTGCATCTTAGGTGCCAATATAGGATTGATAGGCCTTTGTTTTTGCCTGAAAGGTTTAGCATTATCCCTCAAAGGGATGACATGTTGAAACAAATCTTCTCTATAAACCTTGAGGTCATCATATGACCATGCAAAGACATGCCTGAATTTCCTTAATAATTCCATCAAATTTTTCTTAGTTTTATGAGATAAATCCCTACCAACATATACATTTTTAGGTGTCTCTTGTGTACCAAGATTTATCTCCTCTAGGTCCACATGACCATCTTTCTTATCACCTTTGTAAACTCTATCCTGGCTGTCAAAAATAGTCTCCAAAACAACAAGCCCCTTAGGTACCTTGTTAGTCTTGAGTTGAATCACATCATTTCCTAGGACATTTTCTTTTCCTTCCACTAACTCCACCAAGGCTGAACAATCTAATTCTTGACCATGATACTGATCACTGGAACTCATCAATTTCATTATATCTTTATCATCATCAAAAATCTGCCAATTTTCTACATTATCTGGTATACTAGGCCTGGCCTGAATTTCAACTTGTGAAACACCAGAGAATGTAATGTCATGTGGATTGATTGCAATGTTGGCTAATAGATCAGCCATTTTTTTATTACTCCTGTCCTTCCATTCAATGTTGAATGCCACAAAACACTCAATCAAATCCCACACAGCATTCCTATATTGTTTCAACCTTCTATTCTTGGATGCATAGACTGACCTGACTTGGGACACTACCAACTCAGAATCACCAATCACTTTTAAACATTTGATCCCATACTTTTGTGCCAACCTCAATCCTAGCAATAAAGCTTCATATTCTGCTATATTGTTGGTACAAAATAAATTCAAAGAAAAAGAGAACTTGTAGGTATTTCCAGCAGGAGAAATAAGTAAAATACCTACTCCTGCTCCATCCTTGCAACTTGCACCATCAAAATGCATTACCCACAAATCAATTTTCAAAGAATTAACATCCACCTCAGCTGAGATAGATGACAATAAAGGATCTTTCCCTAATATAGGGATCTCTACCCTAAAAGCATTTATATCAGTATCCACAAAACATGTAGTCTCATTGTCAATATTCCTCTCAATCATGTGGCATACTCTAGGTTCCCTCTCAATCCTAACAAACTGATCATCAATTTTGAAGGTGGCAAAGGTGAGATCACATTGTAAGCTTCCTCCCATGGCAGCACTCCATCTCCTAGATAGCAACATCCCATAATGAGGAGGGATGTCCACTACCAATACACTCATTGTCAACTCTTTCTTAGGATATGCTGCAAGTCTATAAAGCATTGCACTGATAGTTCCAATGACTGGTACCTCTCTCTGATCCATGGCACAACATCTACCTTGAACTGTATCAATCTTCAAGCCTAATTTCTCCATATCTTGAAAGGCATGACAGTGTTTGAGGCACCACTATCAATCATGCAATTCCTCAATTTCATTCCATTAACAAGGACACTCAAGAAGAAAGGATCAATATTATCAAGGCTGGCATTGACAGAACTATCAAGGTAAATAGGAGGAATCTGAGACACAATTCCCTTAATTTCATCCCCTTCCACAATTTGCTCTTGAGACTCATTACATGTAACATCATTATAAATATTATCTACCCAAGCAATGGCCTTTTCTTTATGTTCAGGGATCCTTAATAACTCTGACAATGGAACCTTAATTGTAATTTGAGATAAAACTGACAACATGTCTATAGGAGCAACAGGCTGTACCTCAAATTGTGCTATTTTCACATCTTTCTTCTTGTCTAGGGTAGGTGGTGTATTCACCACTCTTTGATCTTCATTCTTAGCCATCATGAGAACTAGCTTCTCTTTTCCATTCAAAGTTTTGTCAACCCCAACTTTCTCAAGTTCATTAATCTTACCTTTGACCTCTTTAATCTTCACTTGGTGATCAAGTTTTGTTTCTTTTACATTATGCTCTCCAGGACTGGTATTCTTCATAAATATCCCTGCAGCCTTTTCATTTGTGTTCTTTTCCAACATATCCCTGGTTTGTACATTGGCAACCATTTCTGTAGTGATTCTCCTCATCTCTCCCTTAGAAGGCACTCTTAAGTTTATCCTATTAGTAGAGGAGTTCATGTTACAGGTATTACTATCCATGTCTTCTCCATCAGAGAAGACCTCTTGATGAAAAGAAGCCTGATTATGTCTTCTAACACCTATATCTACTTCTCCATCAAATTCAGAAGCATGTTGCACCCAGCATCATCTTTATCTTCTTGTTCCATCTCCTCATTACCACAAGTTTGATTTGCAGCCATAGTATGTGCAACCACACAAAATTCTGTAGAATGAGGGGACTGGCATGTAACACACCAAGGTGTGTCCTCTATCACATTCACTGAAGCCTTATGTAGAGGGTCAGGGACACCCCTATCATTGTTTCCTTTTGTAGCAGGGACAATAGGCTTGCCATCTTTCCATTGGGTGTTGTAGGGGTAGTTCTACAATCTATTCTATCTATTGAAATCATTGTTGAATTGGGGTCCACTAGTAGGGAGAAAACTATTCCTATTGGCAGGAGCCTTTAGATCTTTCAATGCACTAAGCACTCTATCCAATTTGTCTTCTTCAGGCTTCTTTCCCACATTCTTCTCACTATCCTTCTTGTATCTTCTATCCCCAAATAACTTTGGATCATCTCTTTTTCCACCCAACTTTCTTGATATTTTCATGTTGTTCTCAATATTGATAGCAATCCTAAAAGCATCCCTGAGAGTTCTAGGCTCCTTATCTCTCAATAAATATCCTATTTTCCCATCAAATGCATTGAAGTATGTGGTTAGACACACATTATCATCTAACCTCATGACTTGGAATAGCTTATGCATGGCCTTTTGAAATCTCATGTTGAACTCGGCAGCAGATTCATTCTAATTTTTCCTAATGGTATTGAATTCATTCAACATAAAGCTAGCATTTGGTCTATCACCAAACTGCTCTTTGAAACATCTCTCAAAAGAATCCCAAGTGTCAATACATTTATCAGGGAGCCTCTTGAACCAATCCCTAGCATCCTCCACTAAAGATTGCACAAAAAGCTTCAAAACTACATCCTCATGCTCCACCTCATAATCATTGAGCATGTCCACAAATAACCTAAGGTGTTCTTCACAACTGATAGCATTGTTTCCTACAAACTTAGGCACTTTATCTCTTATGTCTTTAGGAAAAGCATTAGGATACCCTAGTATCCCATCAAAAATTATCTGCCTATAATCCTCTAGATTCATAGGCCTTCTTTGAAATCCAAAGCTAGTATTCCCACTAGCATTAGCATTCTTATCATTGTTCCCACCCATTTGTATATTCATTCTCCCATTAGGGTCATCTAAAGGTCTAGTAGATGTAGTAGGCATTGTATTACTAGTGGTAACATTATTAACTGGAGGGGTGGTGTTCATAGATGGCATACCTAATTCAGGAGCAGGAACACCAAGAAGATTAGCAGATGAGGCCTTCAAGAACTGGATCTTTCTCCTCTTCTCTGCAATGGCAGCATCAATTTCAGCCTTTTCCAACTCTTGAGAAAGAGCTTCATCCTCCCTCCTTTTCCTCTCCATTTCTGATTCTTTGTTTGTCTTTGGTGGTGGGATCCCTGGTATGGTCAATGATTTATTTGTCTTGTCTCCCACCATCTTCTGCTTTCCTTTGTTTATCACAACAACTTCTGGCCTAGTGACCTCTTGTCCATCTTTATCTTTGGGCAAAGGAGCATAACTTTTCACTTGTCTGATCATTAGGCCCTCTTCATCAAATTCATGATCTTGCAACAAACGTTCCTTCTCACTCCTGAGATTTTCAAGATCACCAAAAACATCATGCTACAACACCTTAGGAGCAAAAGCAAGCATTTTGTTTCTCTCCTTCATTTCTTTTATTTTTCTCAAAAGAGACTCCCTCTCAATGAGGGCATTTACTTTTTGAGCTTCTCTTTCTTCCCTGAGTCTCTCATAGATAGCATCCTGTTCTGCTAGCTGCAACCTAAGTGCATCTAGGTCATGTGGGTCTATCATATTATCCTCAGAACTTGATGATACTTCCTCATCCACATGGTGCTGGTGAGGGAAATGTACTCTTCTAGATTCCATGGGCTGCCTTCTTTCATTATCTTCATTTGAATTCAAATTAATTTCCAAGCCCATGTCTCTATTTTGTTCACCCTTACTGGCAGGCAATGAACCTTTGTCTTGAAAATGTGCCGCTGGGGTATCATAAAACCTATCCTCAGAGCGACCACCATCTGATCTAGACATCTTTTCTTGTGAAGCTTCCTCACTAGAGGATCCATGTGGTGCTCTACCTCTATTATTTCTTTGTTCTCTTGCAAGAGCACTGGTAGACTCCCCCTTTCTTCCCATCCAACTCTTGTTCCTTCTAGGTAGCTGTTCCAGAGGGATCTCTGGATTTTTTCTCACATAAGACCTAGTATTTCTTCTTTTTTCCATGGTAAATCTACACACTAGTATTCTTCAACCTTTAGAGTCGCCACCCACTAATGGGATATATTTGAACTTCTAAAATCAAGGCAAACCAAGAGTGGATCCATAACTTTACTTTATACTGTCTCTCCCCAGTAGGACATAACCATCTGATAACAAATTTTGACTTCTACAACATAACTGCAATCAGAACTCTAGCAAGTAGACCTTCTTTTACTGACTCCCCAGCGGAGTCCCCAACTTTGTTGGGTGTGGATAGTTCCCTATGAACCTATTGTGTAGATTTAGACTTTGATGGATATGTGATACAATCTTTGACTCTATTGCCACTCCAAAGTCCACAAGATAGAGGGCCCAACTGACAAGGATCAGGAGATCCTTCTTCTCTTTAAGCTCTAAGCTTGGGTGGGTGTACCCTTGATTCACTTCTTCAAAGGAATCTAAAATTGATATTCAATTGAGATCCTTCACTAACAACTTATGGATCTGATCATGAAAATGCTTTGATGGTGGAAACCACAGGAAGTATCCAAAGACTAGATCAGTGCCTTAACCATTGGGCATAAAGTCTCCTGATAACCTATATCTCTTGCAAACCTTAATTTGAACACCTCTGAATCCAGGATAAGTGCTTTGCCTATTACCCCTCTCCCTTACACACTCAGAATGCAAAAACTTATCTGATATCAAACCCACTGAAATCACCTCAAGGAATTTAATCCCCTCTTTGTTGAGAACCACAAGATAATTTCACAATGCTCTTTGTTCACCATGCATAGACCCCTCTTTGTTGAATCAATACATATGACCACAATATCAAACCAAGCAAACAATCCAAACATGAAATCGGAATTCAAATACACCCCCGTACAACATGTAGGGCTAGTGTTCTTATTGTAGTAACCAAGATCAATACATTACCAATCAACAAGATATACAATGATTGAGGAAGAGCTCCAATGTCTCCTTCAACAACCTGCAAAAATTTACAACCAGGGACCAAAGATAACAATCTTGACGAAATCTTGGAACCCCTTCAAAATTAGAAAACTTTACCTATATACCACTAACTGCCTTGGGATCTCAAAACTGAGATGCTACAAGCTAAGGGCTAGTTAGGGTTAGGTTACACCTATTACACAACTAGGACTTGACAGAATTAAAGACATGATTCAAATTAGAAGCACTAAGAAATCCCTCCAATTCTGTCAGCATCAAAATTCATCATGACTGAACCTGGCAATAGGCAACAAAATTCACAAAAACCCTGTAAAACTGCCCGATAAAGCCCTTTTCAACCACCTTTTGGTACATTCTCATCAATTCTATACGGGCGAAGGTCTTCTACAATCAAAAACTGCCTGGACCATAAAACACTGGCGAGGAAAATCCGTTTCACCCACCAAAATCCCATCAGCATCAATTCTCTGTCCTCTGGCATTCGAAAACCCTTCACAAAGCCTTCTACAAATTTGAATTTGAAATACAATAGCTAGGAAGCCTCTAAACCCTCAGATCGGTGGGCAACATTTAAAACTTTTCTAACTTTAAAACACTGCCGTCGATCTCCTTTCTATTCGCGAGCTTTAGATTAACCTTAACACTTTCCGCGACCGTCACCGCCGACCTTTACTTTAACACCTACCACCGGCCAAACTTTAATATTTCTTTCTGGCGACCCAGCGACTATGTTGTTTTAGCCAGTCACAGAGAAAAATCTACCTCTGCTAAGTCTTTCCATGACCTCATGACCAAAGGGAAACCCACCGCCAAATACACTTGGAGATTCCACAACCAAGAAGAGAAAATAACCCCGCCGCCAAAGCTTATCGGCACCGCCAAACCCATGACCAAAAGAAGACCGGACCCACAAGAGGGAATCGACGGCTGGCGCAGGATCTTAAGCCTCTGACACATCGCTTAAGATCATGTGCCAGTCGTCGATCATCTGACAACAGGGCCCATCTGACACGTCCACGAACCTCAGGTCCCACTGGCTCCACGTCAATCCACATGGCCCAATAAGAAGTGTCCCAGTCATATCGAACTCAGATGTGGTCTCACCAATGAAATTTTGAAAGGCCAGAATCGACAGCTGGTGCATGATCTGATAACCTGGGAAGATTCTTTAAGATCATGCCCCCATCGTCGATTTTGGAATCTTGGACATATCTGATAGAAAGCTAAAGGGAACCACCATGGGAAAATAAGGAATCACCACGTAGACACTTCTGACAATGGGCCCGCGAAGAATTTTCAAAGCAAGAAAGCTGGCGGCCCCACTTACATCACAGATGGAGATCAACGGTTGTCAGGACGTCCGGGCCCGCACACGTCAGCCAGAAAAGGATTAAAATACAAACTCAGCGAACACCCGACTATAGTTTAGGTCAGTCGCGGGATGAGATAAAATAATCTGGAGACCTGGCAATGGCTAAGGAAAAGGCCGACAAATATGACATTTAGAGATCACGTGACTATAGTAAAAGGGACCACCAGATTAAGTTGCCAAAAGAAAACTGGAGACCACCAGAAAACAAGCGACTTGGAGAAGACTGCCGGGGAGTCGGGAGATAAAATGGGAACTGCTAAACAACTAAGAGACTTGGTGATAGCGGGTAGACTTAAATACACACATGCAAATTGAAGTGACTTAAGTTAACAATAAAGTAACTTAAAATTAGAAAGGTCATTGCCGCCAAGGATAAAATATGAAAATTTGAAAGTTAACGGCTACCTGGGGTTTAAACTTTGAACTTTAAGGACTTTTGAGGACTTTTTGGCCAAGCCGAGAAGGCTAAGAATTTGTAGAGAGCTGGGGGAAAGCTGGAGGATTAGGCCATACACCATAGAAACACCAAAGGATAGAGAAAAACTAGGGAAAACCAGGGAAGACCAGAGAAACAGGGGTATACCCAAAATTACAAATTTTCAAAGGCAACCAAATTTTGGGCTAACAATCTCCACTGTATATCAACTCTCATGCCAATTACAATGGGCACATCTCATATTTATATGCGCATACAAAACAAATAACTATGTCAGTCCTTTAACTGATTACATACAATGCTTCCAATTGAATTGGATCAAGCATGTTTACAAACAAACATATTTACAAATAGGAAACCTAATTACAATAGGTGCATAGCCTTTACAACATTATAATATAATCACAAATCAAAATGCTAATAGTCATCTGCTTACCCTATTCTTCTCTGGCATGCACTGGTTGTGTAACTTCAGTTGTCTATAACTTTTTTATAGTTGCATATTTGATCATGCGCTTATAGAATAAGCATGAATATACTCTAACCAACTTATCTTTAAGGGCACATACCATAACTCTATCTTATGCATGTGCACTGATGCTCTGAGCTTTAGGTACTTTGTACACTGTCTAGTCTTCAACACTTAGCCGATTTCTGATCTTCTCATCAATTGCAGTAACTCCAAACTACTATATGAATTTTTTTCCACAATGAAAACACTATACTAAGTCATATACATTAGTATAGCCAACTTTCCAATAGTTAGTATGTCTAAGAATCCTATGTTACATTCTAAGAAAAAGCATATAGAGATAAAGTATCATGTAGTGAGTGAGAAATGTGCTGAGAAAGATGTCAGACTTGAGTACATAAACACAAAGGAGCAGATTGTAGATATATTTGGAAAACCTTTGCCTAAGGATACATTTGAGTATTTGAGAGGTATGCTTAGGGTTATGCCCTAGCCTACTTTTGAGAAGTGATGTAGATTGTTGCATCTATCCAATGGTATATGAGCTCTATCTTTCTTCTAGACTGGATGGTGGTACTTCATCTATGGGGGAGTATGTGTATCTGAGCTGAGTCATGGGGACTCTAGTGAATGTGTTTTTCAAAATAGTGTCTTTTGACATTGAAGTTGTTGTTGACATAATGATGAAACATTTTCCATTGATGTCAATGGGGTAGAAGTATACATGAAAAAATCATCTAAAACATCTGTTGGAGAGAACTGAATAGGAAAATGAAGTAAGATTTGATTGATGAAGAGGACTTGAAAGTATTTTTAGAGCAGTAGTGTTGCAGTGTTGGATTTATATAACTTGGATGTTTTTTCATCTATGTTGTCATCAATGCCAATGGGGGAGATTGTTAGGAATGAATCCTGAATATATCCTATGTGGGAGTATTCACAACCATTCTATAGTAGTTTTTGTTACATTCATGACTATGATTGTCATTGATGTCAACACAGTAATCTACTAGAAATTAGCAGCGAAGCAGACAGTGTTTGAGTTAGTGCACTTTGGATATTGAAGATGAAGATATGTGATGTTAAGGACTTACTATATGATGTTTTATAAGATCTTGGTTAAGAGAACATATAGTAATTCTTTTATTCATGGAAGTTATGAGAAAATCAATGGAAGTAGCATTCAGGGAGTGTTTCTGAGTAGCGATTTGTGGAAATCGGATGATATCTCCTAATCAGGATGGAATCTGGTTATGCACAGTTAGAGAGTAGTTTAAGACATGTTGATAGTTATGTGGATGACAATGCAAGATTCGAGGTCACACGAGTGAAGAATTATATTGATTGGAAGCTGACAGTTTTGTGTAATTTTGATGTAACATGTGGAAAATTTTATTTTGTAATTTTTATGATGACTCATTTGTAATTAATTCAGTGTGGTATAAAGGAAGGAATTTTTTCCTTATTGTAATGTGTAATATGTAATGATAAATTGTATGAATTAATTGTGAAAGTGAAATAGTTGAAAGAGGATATGCGAAGTACTGAGATCTGGTATTGAGATCTCAAGAAGCAGTTGGTATGGTTTGGTATAGATAGAGAAGGAGTATTGAATTGTTGAGATTAGTATTATTTTGGTATTATTATATTGAGTAATATAAATATTAGTTGGATAGTGAGTTCAATGATCTTACCCTGAAGCTGTTTGGGCAGTGGGTCCTTCTCTCTTCCATAACTCCTAACAGAGTTAGATTCTTTTAACAGGGATTCAAAATATCCTAATAGGGATTCATATGTATTGAAATTATTTCATAAGACTCCTAATAGAGTCCATCCTATCAAAAGGAACTTTCATATTAGTGCATCTTTTGTGGGCATTATTCCCACTAGGGTTTACTCTTTGATCAAGAGGTTCCCTAGTTAACATATCTTGTGTCATTGTGTTATTATGTATGAATATATTTCTATGGTTGTTGGTTACATTTCTTACATGGTTAAAATCTATTAAAGTTGATAAAAGTTATATTTTTTAGATAATTGATTCACCCCCCCCTCTCAGTTATCTTGGTGGACTTTACTTTCTAACATTATCTTGATGTATTTATCCTTAATTAGCTCTATGGTCATACCATGCTTGTCATTGTGTGACTTACAAGCTTGCTCAACTAATTGAAATAGACCAAGGTGAGAAGGATCCAATTAAGGATAGTCCAAACCTTGCAGCTTCAGAATTACACAGTGAAAATATACAACACAAGATGTTTCAATCAATTTTCATTAGCATGCCCGACTATAAGGCCTTTTGTGTTAGGGCCAATTACAAACAATAGTATTTCTACAAGATCCACACATAGATCCAATACAACCTTAGCTAGTTCAGCTTTGAACACAATCAAAAGCTGATGGAAACCCTAAGGAAGATCTAAACTTGAGCTTGCAAGCCTCCAAGCAATCTCCTTGTTCCCAAGTGCGCAAACCGCTAGCTCTACAAATACAAACTATCAGATAAAAATCTAATCTACAAGATCATGCAAGATCTTTTCCACAACTTTTCCAACTTCAAGTTTCAAAATTTCCCATCCTCCAAGTCCTATCCCCTAAACATCTACCCAAACAACCCTTAAATACTAATCATTAGCCACAAGTCGAGTGCATGAAACCCTAAACTCTTTCTAAAAAATATTAAATTCCATGCAAGTCAGCTCACAAATTGTATACAAACATTTAATTTGGCATGTTGGCCTATAACAAAATCTACCAACAATAAATGCACCAAGTCGGCACAAAAAATCACATAGAACTCCAATTGGTATGTCAGAACTATTAAGCAACAGTGAAGTAACCAAGAATGCAAAGCATCACTAAGCACCTGTGTTGACCAAGCACTGTAGGAATCGTCAAGTAACAATTTCACCAAGCACCAGAGACTATCAAGTTCCTTCAATGACCAAGCTTCCTTCAATGACCGAGACCATCGATCAAGGCTGCAACCGAGTAACACCGGCCTAAATACAAACACCCAAGCATTTTCACCAAGGACAAAGAATACCCCTGCCTCAACCTTTGATTCCCCTACATCAAACACCCTAGGTTCCGAAAGATGTTCATATGTGAGAAGAACATCTTCAAGGGTTCAACACATAAAACTTGAACTGGTTCTTCACATACAAGTCCTCCATCTTCTCAGCTTGCATATTCTTCCACTTTAGTTTCCTCTGTCTTTTCAAGTCTTTTATAGACAACATATAGGTCAGCTCTCCAAACTAATCATTCATTTTCTCTAGATCCACCAACTCAACTTGAGAACAAATACTCAGGCTTCTCCTATCAAGCATTGTATCCATCAAAGGCATTAGTGAAAACTTCTTGTCATCCTTCTCAATAGTAAAATGCATTCTTCACACAGTCATAAATAGCTCTATAATCATATTGCTGAGGTCTACTAAGGAATATATCACAACTATTCATCTTCACAATGTCACATTACATAAGATCCTTATACTGGCCAATCTGAACATCAATGAAGCATTTTTGTCTAACTTCCAAAGATGATCATCTTGCAACTAGCCAATCTGATAAGGATGTGGATGTCTCATTCTATTCAAACCAAGTTTCCTAACAATGTCCTCAGCAACAAGGTTATCAGTACTACCACTGTCAATAATTACATCACAAAGTTTACCTTCAGACTTGCATTGGGTCCTACACAAGTTACTCCTCTGACAAGGTTCCTCCTTTATACCAAGCAATGTTCACTGAAGCAACAAGTTCTTAGATTTAGGTTCATTCTGAATGTTCTCATTTACCATAGTAGTTCATTGGTCAACCTTCTTCTGTGTACACTCAAAAGAATGGTGTCCTTCCTCTCCATAGTTATAGAATGTACCCTTAAAGATAACTCTACATGTCTTCTTCTTTGGTTGATTAGTTTTCAGTTCATCTTCTGCATCAGTTGGTTTATCCTTCACCAAGTGATCAATTTTCTCCTTCCCTCAGGAGTTACTAGGTTGTTTCCTCTTCAACTTATCTTCTTCCTTCAAGGTATACTAATAAGAATCTTCAACAGAATCAATCTTCATCATACCAAGCTCATCTTGAATATTGAATCTCAAACCATTCACATACTAAGCTACCTTTTCCTTACCAAGTTCTCTGTATCTAGACTGAATAGTAAGCTTGTATAATTCCTTGGTATAATCTTCAATAGACAAATCCTTCTGCTTTAGATTCTACAATTTCTTAAACAAGTCAGGCTCATAGTCAACCAGTATGAGCTTAGCTTTCAATTTTGTCATCATCAACCTCCATCGATTGATCTTCATTTCACCTTCATCTTCTCTATCTCTTTTTAGTTATTTCCACCAAAGAGGAACATGTTCTTTCAACTTAGTTTGTGCTAATCTCACCTGAAGAGGATCTTTAATTTCTTATAGCTCAAAGAAAACTTCAAGTTCACCAATCCAATCAATCAAATTTTCAAGCTTCAAAGTACTAGAAAAAGTAGAAACTTCCATTTGGTAACTACTAAACTGAGCTCCAGATCTAGGAAACTGAGCAGTTCTATCTTTAGCAGATCTATCCCTTCAGTCATCACACTAGATCTAGCAGGTTCAAAGTCTTCATCAGCTTCTTCATAGCCATCCTTAGTACCAACATTCTAAGGTATACCAGTAACAACTCTCATGATCTCGATGACCATGTCATTCTGCATTAATTCCATCTTAGATCTAAAATCTGATTTCACCTTCTCTATGATCCAGGATTCCATAGTATCACAATGATATGAAATAACTCTAGGGTCCAATCTTATCAAAGGCATCCTTAAAGATATGAAAAATAACCCTCTGCAACAAAACCCTCACTGACCACCTAGTGACAATCTCAAAGTTGTGTATAAGTTAGATCACAATCTACAACCTTACAAACAACTAGGGCACAATTTCACAATTTTAGTGTCATGGATCTACAACCAAGATCATATGATCTTTTTGCCAAAAAAATAAACTTCGCAAGATCAGCCTTGCTAGGTTAACTTTCACTCCAATAGGATCAACACGGCTCCACAAGATCAATTTAGCTTTGATACCACTTGACACAGACCAAGGTGAGAAGGATCCAATTAAGGATAGGTTAAAACTTGTAGCTTCAGAATTACACAATGGAAATACACAACACAAGATGTCTCAATAAATTTTCATTAACAAGTCCAGCTATAAGGCCTTCTGGGTTAGGGCCAATTACAAACAATAGTAATTCTACAAGATCTAATACAACCTCAGCTAGTTCAGCTCTAAAGACAATCAAAAGCTAATGGAAACCCTAAGGAAGTTCTAAACTTGAGCTCACAAGCCTCCAAGCAATCTCCTTGTTCCCAAGTGTGCAAACCACTAGCTCTACAAATATAAACTATCAGATAAAAATCTGATATGTAAGATCATGCAATATCTTTTCCACAACTTTCAAGCTTTCCCATCCTCCAAGTCCTGTCCCCTAAACATCCACCCAAACAACCCTTAAATACTAATCATCAACCATAGGTCTGCTAGATGAAACCCTAAACTCTTCCTACCAAATAATAAATTCCATACAAGTTGGCTCACAAATTGTATACAAACATTTAATTCAGCATGTAACAATAGGTATCAACAATAAATACACCAAGTCAGCCCAATAGATCACATAGAATTCTAGTCGGTAAGTCAAAACTACCAAGCAACAGTGAAATAACTGAGCATGCCAAGCATCTATGAGAAACAGTGTTGACCGAGCACCATAGGCATCCCCGAGTAACACTTTCACCAAGCACTAGAGACTACCGAGTTCCTTCAATCACCAAGCTTCCTTCAATGACCAAGACCATCAGTCAAGGTTGCAATTGAGTAACACTGGCCAAAATACAAACACCCATGCAGTTTCACCAAGGACAAAGAATGCACCTACCGCAACTTTGGATGCCCCTGCATCACCAATTTCATCACATCCTTACCAAAATTAAGAATGGTGCATGTTCTTGATAGGCCTATCATCTCATAAATGAGATCATCTATGATGTGAACTAGAACTTCACCTATCCAGAATAGGTCATCATGAATTCTACTCAACCAGATCTTGTTCCATTCGGATTCATAGAATTCATACGCTATGGCATACTCAATGATTGGGTGATTTTCAAGGTGCACGAACTCATCCATGAATTTTTTATTAGGATTCATCATTGTTTCTAGGTGCAACCTTATTCTGTTTAAACCAACTGGTTCCTTCTTGCAATGTACTTATGCGCGTATGTCTGATACGTGCATAATACCCATTGGGGTTCTAGAAAAGGCTCCTTCTAGGTCATCTAGGGTGGATTTGAATAGATTCTTCTTAAATACATATCTTTTCCTTTTAACAACATAAAAAATGACTGGAGTATCCATAGATTACTTGGTGAATTTCTTAAACACATATGTAAGGGTTTCTGAATTGTTGTGTCTAAACTAGGGCTTGCAACAATCTATCTTCCTTCTTCATTGATAAATCCAACTATAATGCTTCTTAACTCAACTATTAGAACTCTTGTGATCTCCAAATGCTCAAACTTGATTGCAAATGTGTGATCAATGAATCTTTGATGACTATAAAATAATTCTCCTCCGTTAATGCTTGCCACATAAATAAAGAATGCATATGCACAAATTTTATTCTTTGTTTTTGCTATCAATTAGGCAGTGCACTCTTTCATAATGCATCCCATAGTCTCCAAATAGTTGTAGCCCAAGGTGCATAGTTTGAGAGTGAGTATACCAGTAGCGCAAGGGTCTAGAGTTAATTTTAGCTCCCCCTATGACCATGCTGGTCATTTTAACCATAAATGGGAGGTACATCCATTGCTGATGCATCCTCAACTATTTCATCAACATTATCCTTCTTTTCTTCCTTCCAAATCAAGCTCGCATCTTCTGTAGCTTTCATAAACTTGACTTCTCTTGCTTCATCCAATATTCATCCTTTTGACATTTTAGGGCTTTCATGTCTTTGTGATTTTGCTTTGCATAACCTAGAGATGTGTCCAACCTTGTTACATGAGTGAAAAATGATTGGAGGCTTGATATTCCTTGGTGCATTCGTGTGGGTTACCATAGTGCACTGTCTGGTTCTCTGACCAAGATAGTTTCATATCTGACATGTAATGTTCTAAGAATTTCTTACATTATGTTGTGGATGAATTCTCTAATTTTTCTTTTATTTTATTTGATCTACAATTCATAGCTCTATGACCAAACTTATTGCATGAATAATAGTAACCATTGAAAGGTCTTACCTCTTTACAATCTCTTGCTATGTGACCATGCTTGTTATAATCATAGAAAGTTTTGTTTATTGGCTTGAACTCATCCTTAGATGGTTTAGCTTCAACTTCTATATGATTTCCCTCCTTAGCTTCTAAAGATTCTTCTAATGCTTTCTTTCTTTCTCGCATGTCATTGATATGATTTTGTGCTTCATTGAATCCAATACCGCTAGTGTCTCCTTTAACCTTTTGTGCATACAATTATGAATCTATTAGATCCTTTCTTGTGTGCAATTTTTCAATATGATTCTTTTCTTAAGTCAATTCAGATTCCACTTGCTTCTTGATGTTTTCTAACTCCAAGATTTTCATGTTTTCTTGCCTTATTTCTTCATCCAACAGCTTGTTTTCTTTGACCTGTTCTTCATAGGCTTCTTGATTATTAAGTAACTTTTCATCCAATTCTTCAATCTAATCTTTTAGAGATGTGTTTTCCTGATTTATCTTTTTAACCATTTTTCCCAAATCACTCATGGAACAGTCTTTCAAGTCTTTTCTCAGTTTTTTTATGACTGCATGAGAATCACTAACGTTTTCTTTTAGTTCTTCAATTTCTTTTTTAGATCTATCAAGGTCTTCAAGAGCTTCTTCAAGATTATTTTTCAGATGTTTCATTTCTTCCTTATCCTTGATCTCCTCAACTAGTTAAACTTCTCTGCAGAGGACCAGAGCTCTACTATCAATTATTATGAATGGGAACACTGAGAGGGGGGGTGAATCAATGTTCTATATATTATTACTTTTTCTGATATCTTGAACTTTAACTTAATTTCTTACGTACTAAAATGAATATCAATGCAAGTAAGATAAACAACCATAACACATAACACCAAATATTATTATGAGGAAACCAAAATAGGTAAAAACCCTGGTGGGAATTGACACCCACTAAGAATTGCACTAGTGTATTATGATCATTCTTAGAAGATCTTACAACCCTATTAGGAGTTGATCTTTACAATGTAAGAAGTACAACGACCTGGTCAAGGGTTAGACCCTATTAGGAGTCTTTTAAAATAACCTTGTTAGGGGTGGGGAGACACTGTCCTAGAGCTCACTTCTCAAGTGGTGAAGGCTACAACCTTTTGGATCTCAGATACACACTATATTTGTAAGGTGAACTATTGTTATGAAAATTCTTGTCAAATCAATTCCTTTGAGAATTTATGCTTTAGCCTCTTGTAAAGCTTTAAAAAATTATAAATATTCTTCACATACTTCTTCTCTACTCTTCTCAACTTTTTATCTCAAGCCATACTTCATTACAAGGGTGCATGTCTTATTGATATGTGCATACAAAACTATTCATTAACTCAGCCTATAGCTAATTACATATAACACTTCCAAATGAATTGGCTCAAGCATGTTTACATATCATCATATTAATATGTCTATGACCTAAATATAATAGGCACATAGCCTTTACAAAACAATATTATGATCGCTAACCAAAATGCAAATAGTCAACTCCATGTTATGTTTTGTTTTGTCGCTCACTATCTGTGACTCTTCAACTAGCTATATCTTCATCATAATGACTCATCTGATCAGGTGATCTTAGACTTATCATGAATACATACTAACAAGCTTATCCTAAAGGGCACATGCCATAACTCAGTCATACACACGTGCGTTGATGCTCTGCTAATTGTCCAGTCTTCCATAATTAGCCAAATTCTGATGTTCTAAATGCTTGCACTAACTCCATAACATCATATGAATTTGTTTCCATAATGAAAATACTAAACATAGTCATATATATCATTATAGTCAAATTTCCAACACAAAATACCTGAGAACATTGTTGAAAAGTACGAGGACACTATCTATTTCATGGTTGAAACTAATTGTGTCTACATTGAGGTAGTAGAACCAATGATGAAATGGTGTGAATTGTTGTCAAACCTATGGGTATAGATTCTATCACACTAAACCCCTATCCCCATTGGATATGAAGTAAGTGCTGAGGATCTAACTATGCAAGTAGAGCATGTACTAGCACTAGAAATAGACTCTACACAAGAAAGATGGGGAACATATAGAGAGAAATATGAAAAAGGCAGAGAAGAGAAGGAAAAAGTTATAAGGAAGAGAAATATAAGTAAAATTTTTGAAGATATCACTTTGAAGGTAGGAATAAATAAGGAATAGTTAATATACATAAAAAAAAGATGGAGGCATCCTCCAGCATGGCTATTGATGCACCTACACCTTCTAAGGAAGAGAAGACAGTCGAATCTACACTGGATACAATTGACCTATCACATACACAAGAGGAAATAGTACAAGAAATCATACCTATGAACATTCCTAGAAGATCTAAAAGATCAACCAAGCAAGATAGTCCCAAGGAGAAAGAAGTAGAAGTGAAGAGGAAGAAGAAAGAAGAAAAGTTTCCTAAGAAAGAAGAAGACAAAGTAGTGCCAAGGGCTCCACAAACCTTGTGGAAAGTAGACCTTAATTCACTATAGAAGAGAGTGATAAAAGATGGTAACTTGAAGATAGTTGATAGGTACTATGAAAGATATGATTATGAGAATCAAGCGATCATTGAAGATACTATCATTGAGTATATCCTAGCTTTCAAGAAAAATCTATCGGAAATTGAAGGGAGTATCCGTCAAGAACTATACAACAAACTAGAAATGAGGAAACAATTTGCACATTCAGAAGATGGAAAAATAAGAAATAAAGCTATTGAGGACATGTTACCTATTTTCTCAATATAAGAAATGAAGAGGACAATAAATGCATTAAAACCCCTGTTGAGGACAAAGGCCAAAATGGTAAAAATCATGGTGAGGAAGTATGATGAAGTAATTGAGGACACTCCAAAGGCATTAGATCGAATCCTAATGAGTGATATGCCAAAGAAAACACCATCTCCTAAAGTCACTAAAGCTATGTCTTTGGGATTGGGAGATAGTTCCAATGTAGCAGATGAAAGTGAAAAAGCTAGCAGACAACAAGATTTATTTATCTCTGGTGTGCTTGTGACCCTTGACACTTTGCATGATATAAATGATCCATTTTTGGATAATTTGGATGGTGTGATGGAATTTGAAGTCCAAGGACAGGAAGAGGAAGAGAAAATAGAGGAGAAACAAGAAGAGAAATCACAAGAAAGGAAGGAAGAAGAGACTTAAATAGAGAAAATAGCTGAGATCAGAACGGAGCAAAAATAAAAACCTATCACCTCTTCTACCTTATTTTTGGAAAGCATGGCCAAACTGGTAAGTACTGATGTAGATAGCATAGATGAGGATGAGCTTATGAGGCTATCCTTCATGGCCTTCAGTAAGTATAAAGAAAGGTCAATGCAGAAAGGGGACAAAAGAGTTAAGGTAATGGCTAGGGCTATAGAAATAGTAAATAAACTACTTCCCACACCTATTATCTTTCAAGAAAAGGATGAAGATCAAAATCTAGGTATGGTACTAGATACTTTTGACATTCATTTTGACTCATTACTAAAGACTGGGAAAGATAAGGTAGAGAAGATATTTCTGAAGAAGAAGTTGAGAGAAGTCTCTTAGTCCATTTCATGGGACTTAGACATTCTCAAGGCTACTACTCTTAAGGCTAAGAGTTGTGTAGCACAAGGAAAGAAAATTTATAGCTACTGAATAAGTCCTTGTAGGCATGTAAATAACATTGAGGAGATCATAGCCAAGGATAGGGCTACTCTTGACAATCATCTTCACAAACTGTGAGTGAAATGGATAAAGAGACATCCTGGCTATTAGAAAAGATCAATGTACTAGAAATGGAGAAAGGGAGAGTAGCACACAGATTTGGCTTGTTAAGAGGCCTATTGGCCCCTATACTTTCAATACTTGAGACTCATCTTTTAGAGATGGAAAAGGTTGAGAGGTCAATGACTTTTTCTACACCCACTAAGCTTAAGGTAGTAGAGACTGCTTCATATGAACTGAATGGACTAATCCATATGAGTGAGCTACTAATAAAGTAATGGGACAAGGAAATAAAGACCTTGGAAAACTCCTTCCAAGATGTCTTAAAACTAGTGAGTAAGCACTAAATCTTTTTGTGCTCAAGTTTATGAAATTTTTGAATGAACCTTTTCCATTGATGTCAAAGGGAGAGGAAGAGAAAGAGGAAAAATGTAAAGAGTAGAAGGAAGAGAAGAAAAATATTAAGAAGAAGAAAAAGATGTGTAAAACAAAAAAAGTAGAAAAGAGAAAACAAAAGAAAAAAGAGAGAGTTGTATTTTGACACTTAGTCATTTTTCTAAGTGTTGCCATCAATGCCAAAGGGAGAGATTGTTGGAAAGTGATGTTGTGGAGAACAAGGGATCAATTAGGGTTTTTCATTCATTGTACCAATTATTCTAGAGTGATCGGATGATGAGAGGTTCAGTACTAGAGTCGTAGTCATAAAAATGACTAAGTCCAAAATCAAGGTAATAGGGTACAGTGTTACAATTGGTCAGGGATGAAATTATATAAGGTATTATAGATTGAAAAGTTAGAAATAGGTATTTTGGTATATATATGCTTTAGTTAAGAGAACATGAGTTTTTGTGGTCATATCAGTGAAATTCAGTAATCTGAAGGTATGCGAAGACAAAGATTCAGTATAACAGGGCATATGAATAGTTGCGAAGATTAAAGCAAGGTTAGTGGATATGATAACATGCTAAGTCAGGTGAATGGATTATATTGCTAACACTTGGGTAACATATGATCTTTGACTTCATACTTATCCTTTACATAATTAATTCTTATGTTTTATATGATATTTTTGAAGCTGACTGTATGGCATTTTTTGTATAAGTATAGAGTGCTTTTATGAAAGTGATTAGTATGGTAATTATGAGTGTGAAGCAAGGTTGTGAATCTGACAGAAGAGATTAGATGTGAGATCAGTAAGAAGAAGACCTATAACTAGAACTAACTAAGAAAGATAAGTGCTTGTATTGTTCACATTTTGGAGAACTCTTTGTAACAATTTTTTATTGTAAGAGAAATTTTCTCACCACCTTTAACCAGGTGTTTTGTTTACCCCTAATAGGGTTTTGTAATCGTTTAACAAGGAAATGTACTATGTAATCATAAGCTCCTAACAGGGCTAGATCTGCTAACAAGGGTACAATATTTTAGTGAATAGTTTTGTGTACCATCCCCACTGGGGTTTTCCCTTGGCCAAGGTTTCCTCAAGAACAAATCATGGTGTCATGAGTTATGTGTTATGTTTTTTTTTCTTTCATTTCAGTAGTGTTATGAATTATTTATAATTGTTTAAATTTTAAATCAAAGTTCAATAATACTGATTCACTCCCCTCTTAGTATTACCTAATCCTAACATTATGTTTACAAGGTATTTGAATGTATGTTGCAAATAATGGAATCAGTTGGTTAGATAGACACTACTATTATAGATTGTTAATTCAGTGAAATTTTTTGAGGGTACTGATTCACCCCTCCCCTCTCAGTACTATATCTTTCCTATCCCAACAATTGGTATCAGAGCTAGATCTCGTATTTGGAAGTTTTATCACTAAAGAGGAAAGATCTCAAGATGAAAAGATATAAGTTGGACAAGACAATTTAGAATTAAAAGATTTGGATAAAAATATTCATTGAGAAATACAAGCAAGGAAGGGATGAATTGAAGAAGTTACTGGTTCAGAGAAAAGATATGGCCATTGGACAATATGAGACTGATTATCATGAAGAAGATATTGATGACCCATTTGAGAATACTAGATCTAGTTTAGGTAGTATATTTGACATATCTAAAGGAAGTTTATCTGATTTATCTAAGAAAAATATTCATGTGACTAAACAAGTTAAAGCCCTACAGATCGTTCAAGAAGCAAAAATGGTAAGAATGATTGATGTGATGAATAGTGCTAGATAGGATGAACTAGATATAAATTTGGTTGTTGAAGACATAAGACAAATGACTGAGAAACTACAAGATAAGGAATCTGAAATACTAAGACTTATCGAGCATCACTTTGAGATATCTAATCAGATGGTTGTTGTAAATCAGGAAATTAATCAATTAAATAGTGAGATGATAAGGAAACTTGAAGACATTGGTGAGCTCAGAGAAGAAAATGAAAGATTGAAACATGAAGTGAAGATGCAGCACTAGCATAATGAAATGATTAAGAAAGATGGAGAAAGTTCTAAGAAAATTGATGAATTTATGATCATTCAAAGAGGACGTGGAAGTACTAATGGATTAGGCTATACCGATAAAGGAGAATCATCTAATAAATGTGAATATGTGAACACCTACAAGAGTCAAAGACCTAAGAAACTACCATGCTATTACTATGGTAAACCAGGCCACACATCAAATGTTTGCAAGAGTAAAGAAAAAGCTAATCCTAAAACCACTCCTAAGCTTAATGGTCATTGTTATAGTTGCAAGAAGTATGGATATCAAGAACATGAGTGTAGATCTAAGCTGAATAGGACTCCTAACAAACCATACATGGAGAAACATTGTCGCACTTGCAACATGCATGGAAATACCTCACAAGAATGCATAACAAAGATGAAGCAAGTCTAGACACTGAAAGGACAAAACAAGACCTATCAACCAAGAAGACAAGGTAATGCTTATACTTGGGATTATAACACATGGGTTAGCTATACATCATGTGGAAGATATGGACATATTGCAGCTAACTACATGAGGAAGAATTGGAGAGGTGGATCTTGTAGCTTGACAAGTACTAGTGTGGCATGTTTACATTGTCACAAAGTCGATCACTTAAGTAAAGATTGCAGAGACCAAGCACCAGAGACACAAATATATGAGAATGGAAATACAATTGAAGATATCATCAGGATAAGAAACACTATGTGGGTAAAAGCATCAGGTGATAATGTCAAGTTGAGAAATGCAGTCGGTGAAACCTCCATCTAAGCTAAAGAAGTGTGTATGGAACTAATAATTCTAATTGCATATATATCTATCACATAGATCCTTATATCAAGTGTTCACATACCAAATTTTCATAATTTAAGATGCATTATGGTTTTACATGTTTTGAGCTTTAAGTGTCTATAGTTGGTATATGCTAAACCAAGTGAGAAGTTGCTAGTCAGTAACTATTAGCAAGGTTACATTACATGAAATATAAATATTCAATTCTTTATTTAACAACATACATCAATATGCAAAATTCAATTCTAATTGCAATTTTTTATTCAATAATGTTTAAACATAAAAATTCCATAATCATCATGACATGTCATCCGTGAAATAATTAAAACTAAATATGGTCCAATATTCTCACCAATTCACATAACTAATTATGCATAATCAAAATCATGACATAATCTAGGTTCTAAGCCACATCACAATGTAATCCACATAATACAATAATCATCATCAAAATATACTATCTCGAGTCTCTACGAGTATGATCATGATGTTGCAAGTGAACATGATCAAGATGAGACCCAAATAACTCTGGAAGCTGGTCCAAGTAGTAAGAGAATGACTTCTGTATATTGTTTATACCAATTAGGCTCTTTCCATCTCTGCTAGCTTGAGACTAAGAGAGAAGACCTATCAAATATATAAAGATTTTACTTTTCTCTTTGGAGACTTCCTCCTCAGTCGCCTTCATTCCCACCTCTACCTTGATTATCATCTCCATTTTGAATTCTACCCCTTGGAGCCATTCGATTAGAGGTCCATCCCCTTTCTATAATATGTTGGCCTTGATTGCATCCTTATTATTCATGGTGACTAACCAATGTAGTAGCACCATGCACTCTTCACATCTCAACCTTTCTGTTGTGAGTGTCTGCATATCTCCTTTGAGAGAATCCTTGTGTGCCTCTAACTATAAAAGGACATTTCCAAGCTGCTCAATGGCTACCAGACCTTCAGACTTAAGTTGTTCAATCCACCTTCTACCAATATGCCTGAAATGTCTATCTTCTTGCAACTTGGCAAGTATTGCTTGGTTCTTAGCTATAGTAGGATCAAACGTTGCTAGAGAGATGGGTAGGATTTCTACAGAAGAAACCAACTGCTTAATGAAGTTATTCATTTCTTTAATCTCTACCTTGAGTCAAGTCTTAGTGACTTTGAGTTCTTCGAGCTCTTCCTCGATTAAGATGTTACTAGACTGCCACAAGTCTACTTTGGTATCATGGTGGGTGAACCCCATGTCCAAGGACTGGAGTGCAAAGTCTGAGGTAGTAAGATCTTCAATTCTATCATCCTTTAGGGGTTTGAATATATCCATAGTTAGGTGTCATGTGTCTGGATCTCGACCGAGAGTGGTTGGAATCCTATTCTTCTTAGCCTTGCTTACAACTGAACTCGACTACATCACTTGTGAGAAAATATCACCACTAGGAGTGCCTTTCTCAACCCTTTTTATTTTCCACTCTAGAGTATTCTTGAGCCATGATTGTACACTTGTGACATTTGTTGCAGAAATTAGATCTTCAACAAATAATTTCCTGATAATAGGAGGAGAGGACTTTTTCTTAGAAGTGAAAGGATTAACCTATGGAGAAGAAATGCTCTTTCCCTTTGGAGGTGACCCCAATTGCTCTCTCATCTCTTCATCCACCTCAACTTCCAAACTACTACTATCATCACTAATTTAAAAAATGGGAGGGGCATTTTGACTAGGAGTGTCACCTTGTATTTTTATGGTTCCTCCTTGGGCTCGTTGCTCTAGTTCCGTGGCTCCAAAAGTTTCTTCTTCCAGCTTGTTATATTTCTCAACTTCAGCTTCTTCATTTGAACTGATGATTGGAGATGATCTTTCTCCACAAGTCTTCTCAATTGGGATCTCCTTCTTGGGTGGTTGATCATCTCCAATCGCTGGTTGAGCTGGTCCTTTTGCTACAGATGAAGCTGAAAAAGAGGAGGATGGAGGAGTGATCACTAGCTTGACTATGGGATCTTGTTGAGGGGTAGGATTCCTAGACCTCTTTTTCCTTCCCATCATCCACTAGGCCCACTTATCAACTCTCTTAATGATTTTGGCCATTAAGACTTCCAATTCTTGTATAGCTTGACCTTGAACTAGCTCTGAGCTCACAGGGTAAGGTTTGATCTGGTCTCTATATGTATCACTGTACATGTGTTCTTCATCATCAACAATTACCTCAACATTAATGTTGACATTGAACAGCTTGATTTTTTCAATGGTCAACCTGGAGTAGAACCTCTCTCAGCTCTCTAGCTCATCCTTACAATTTGCCCAATAATCTTTGATTTCGGGGATGTGCCTTATCATAGTGCCAATATGTAGATATTTTTGGCATAAATCACTGGATCAAATTGCAGTCTCAGTACTTCATACTTCTCTGGCTTATATCTACTCTCGAATGCCTTTATAACATTCTTAGCATTTGATCTCGATGCGCAGCTGTAAACTCAAATGGTAACAGGGAATTCATAGACTTTCTTCTTAATTCCCGCACTGATCAAATTCACTTGCAAAATCTGTTGAATCACCTCTATGAGTATGATCATGTCATCAAAGTACCTTGGAAGCTTCATGGGAAAATCATCAAAACCTAGAAGATGAAGATATGAGAAACTAGAAAATTGAATGAAGAAACTCCCAAATTGGGTGATGAATTCCATGGCCTCTGGTGAGAATATTCGCTATGGGCATCCTTGTAACTCTCTGTACAACCTCATTGTAAATGAGTCATTAAATTTAATGAGCTTAGCATAGCTATTTTTTAACTTCAAATGAAGGAAGAACTCATAAATTTTTACATCATCTTCAATTTCTTCTAACCTAGGGAGTCCCGACCATACTTGCAATGTAGCTAAAACATAGATCAAACAAGAAGACATATAAAATTTATTTTGGTACTTGGTGAAATTCAAGGCATTGGACATATTTTCACTTACCACTTGAGCCCAGTCTATATAATGATGCTAAACACATATTACCTAAACCAAGAAGAAGTAGTGCTCTATGAAATTCAATGCATCAATTTCACCTTTTATCCTATGAAGGAGCACCAGGATGTCAATAATATCTACCTTTAGATCCATCCCAAAAAGTGTCTTTGGCACTTTTCCCTTTATGCTTCTAGGCTTCCGGAATGATGAGTTCATGATCTCTTTCCTCCACCTCATCTTCTTCTCATTATACTCTGATATTGCAATCAAGAAGTTCATGTTTGAAAATTCTTCTCGCACTAGGATACAAAGACTATTCTGCATAGACTCTCTATCTATGGAGATGAGTATTATGTCGTTTGGTAGCAAGATCTATTTTGTATCTTGGTTTAATCTATTTATACATTCCCTGATTAGTTTTAGAGCTTGTATTGCAACAAGGAATCCAGTGGCTTCAACCAAACCGCTACCTTTGAGCTTCTATGTCATAGGGTGGAGATTTCCTCACTCAATCTTTGGTGTAGATTGTCTAGATTGTAGAATCTAAGGGATGTATCTGTCAGATTATGCCATTTAGATGTAATCCCATTCAACCCATCAAAACCCATGAATCTAGTGGTGATAGCTTCTGATTCTGCTTTTGATTTATTGTTAAGAAGCTTTGGAGTATATCGAAAGATGATTTGTGAAATCATGGGAAATCAAAGGCATATGAAAAAGATGTGAACAAATGGTAATTTTTTACCAATCCTTTGAGTTTTTTATAAACAGCCTATTTCCTTACTGTTACTTTCCATATCTTGCGCCACACGAGTGTGAGATTTTTGAAAATATTCGTTAGAGTTCTAACGTTAATATTTAAATGAAATGCATCACATTAATGGTTTTAGCAAATAACTTTTACCCGTTTGAAGTAGTTGTAATGGTAACTTTATTGACACAGTGGATTTTTACTTTTTTGCTTCTCTCAATTTGATGCCTTTTTCGGGGAACACACTCTAAGGGTAGAAACCCGACTGTGGATAAGCTGGAAAGTGATTTTCTAAAAATATACAACAAATCCATTTCCTCAACAATTTCTTATAGATATCAAGGAAAATTATCTCAATCATACCCGACTATTCAATCCTTGTGATTTCTTATGCTTATTGCTTTACAAGTTGTCGCTTCTCAGAAACTAACCTTCTTAGGTGATTTTCTGACAAGGGAGAAGTTAAAAATTGATTATTTGAGAAGATCTTTTCCTCACTTTCTCTTATGCTGAGACCACTTTATCCAACACAAGGATTCAATCTGATTCCCTCAAAATCTAGATGCTTGCCTTTCAGGAATTTCTCATACACTTTCTATTGTCCTTCAAAAAGAAACCTTCGTAAGAGAAACTCCGCAAGCAAAGAAGTTCATTATAGCTTCTTCACCAAGTGACTTTTCTAGACCTAGCTCATTCTTAACCTGAGAATCTCAATCTTCAGACCTTGTTTGTGCACTTGATGATTCCTGTGTTCGCTTCCCATGGAAAATTACCTTCATGGACCGAAACCCACCAAGGAGAAGGTGATTTTTAGTTTCCCAACAAAGAGGAAAAATGTCAATTTGAAACCTTTCATCCATATGAATATCATCAACAGAACTGAAAGAATAAAAGTCTTTATCGAATTAGGAACTATAACTTATCCATTCCTAGGATGAAATTAAAAACCAACCTCGCTCAAAAGCAGAAAGAGGCATGAAGGGATTATTCAATAAAGACCACCTATCCTAGGGAGATTCTAGACTTAGACTTCAACTATTGTCTCATAACTCATGACTCTATCTAAACACAAGGTATCCACTTTGGTTTAAAGTGAAGAACAAAAGTGGGGCAGTAATGCTAAGGTTCATTCTTCTCCTTGTTTAAATTATCTAGTGCTTATTACATTCTGACTTCATAAATATAATAGTAGTAAAAAACTAAGAAGGGGAATATCTCTTTCAAATGAATAGAATGTGCTATGAGGATGAGATTTGATGAGTTTTGCAGGTAATTTAGAGGATCTTTCTATTACTTATGTTGGGTATGTGCAGGATCATAGTATGCCAAACTAGGCCATTAAGTGGCAATGAAAATTCAAAAAATTGGGTTTAGGCAAGTTGACATAAAAATTTGAACAAGTTATAAATATTATATAAAAAATATGTAACAAGAGAATATGTAGAAAATTGAAATAGTTTCTAAGATATTAGACCTTTTTTGAAAAATAATTATTCTATATGTTGAAAATTTCAAATTTCAATGTAGTAGTACAAAAATTTCAGGAAAGAAATAAAAAGTAGGTGTATGTCTAACCACCTTAAACACAATCAAATGATACATATTTTTTACAAGATTCTAGATATAAGTAATAGACTCGTGTCCAGATGTGACAAATATTTTTTTGTAATTTTTTTCCAAGTAAATAATTAATTATGATTTTTCTTCTACAAATTTTCTAGAATACAAAAACTCTCGTGTCTGACCACGTTAACTTAGTCCAAAATTTATCAAATTGATTTTAAATTTTTTTTTATTGTAGTAGTAAAATCATAGAATGTGACACATGTTTTGGATTTCAAAAATGTTATACAGTTTGAAAGTTATAGCTATTTTTCAATAAGTCTATTAATGAGGACTAGAAAGATATCAAGTAGGTGTATGTCTGACCACATTAAACAAAATCAAATGATAATTATTTTTTATAAGACTCTAGCTAAAAGTAAGTAGACTCATTTCTGGATGTGATGTATATTTTTTTGTATTTTTTTTCCAAGTTAATATTTAATTGTGATTTTTCTACTAAAATGTTTCCTGAATATAAAAACTCTCATGTTTGACCACCTAACTTAGTCTAAACTTCATCAAATTGAAAAAATTCTTTATTATTATTGTATTAGGTGAAGCATAGAATGTGATGTCTATTTCAGATTTCAAAAATATTATATTTTTTGAAAGTTATAGTTGTTTTTCAAAGAGTTTATCAATCAGGACTTATTTTTCACATCACCACTTTTAGACATACCATGATCCTGCACACACCCTGTTAATTTTACTTTCTAGGTTATGACCAACTCTTGATTGGTTCTTTTTTGTATATTATTTAATTGGTTTAAAATAAGAACACATTTGCATTCATTATATATATTCTATTACGAAAGTAGACAAATGCCTTTATAAGGTCTTGATGGCTTTCATGTTTTAAAGAGATAGATTTATTGTCATAAGTAGCATACTATAAGGTAGAAAAATAGAGAAGCTCACAGGGTCATGGGAATGAGGACTATACTATTTTTCTTTGAACTATGGTTTAATATAGGTACATGGGTTGTATGGACTAGCTATCATTGGTCTTCTTAACATGGTTTTCATCATTTTTAGGCAAAATATGGATGACATAAAGCTGTTCGAAGTAGTATTTTGATATTTCCATCTTTTATTCCAATATGTTCTACATATATGAAATTATACTCATGATAAGGAAGTTGGTTTACATATGTTTTATGGACACAACACGTTATGAATCTTTACGATTTTCTCAATTTATTATCAATTTTTATCACTCCACAATGATTTGTTAGATGAGAATTTTTAGTTTCAAAATTTATATTTATTTGGACAATACAAATAAATGGTGATGCATGACTCCCTTTCCTACTAACAATTGGAAAATAGATTCATTTCTCACTTTGGCAGATTGAATTTCAAGGATGGTGTCATTCATAAGAGACAAGGACATCAATGGTAAATAGGGCTCTATCTCAAAAAATTTCATTTTGTAATAAAAGTTTTATATGTAACACCTAGCCTAAGTTATATAGGCATGGTGAGTGGGAATCGTACCCTAGTTGGCTTTAGTTAGGGTTAGGTTATGCAACAAGCTAATTGTAATAATGATACTCTAAAATATCTCGACATGTAAATGTGGATCTTCGATTCACATGAACTATCGCTAGTCCAGGGTTGTTAGTCAAACATGTAATTTTTAATCTAGACTGAATAAGTCCTAGACAAGACCGAAGGTTTTCTTTACTCCACTCCTTCTTACTGGTGCCCACATAGATTGAAGACATAACTATATTGTAATATATTTTTAATAATAATAAATTAATAATTAAAGCAATATCTTTCCTATAGGAACCATTTAAAATAACTTAGGTTTGTGAGCATAAATTAGAATAGAGAGCATTTTTCCCAACTAAAGTAGAATATGAGTACATGTATATTTCAGACAATTTAAACATGGTCCCCACAACCTAGAGTTAAATTCTAATGCTTCTATAGGATAATTAATATATATTAATAGTTATAGAATTTGAATAATTTAACCTTATTTCATAGAGTTTTTACATGTTATATTTTTATTTATCTTTTTTTGAATGATACATACCACAATGCAACAATATATTTCATAGTAGGTATCAATCTTTCACAATCCATGGACATCAATGAATATTTTTTGAATTAAATGATATATTTGTTTCTAGTTGACATTTTGGATCACATCGAGTGATCCATCATCAGAAAGAAGAAAAACTGATAAATGGAATTCAGATGTAGCCTTATATACTAGTGTGAGAGAACCAAGAAACAATAATAAAAAAAATTATCCATAAAAAAATCTTATCTGTACCATGAGTCAATAATTAGGGATATTCTAAGATGTCAACTTTTACATTATTGAAAAAATCACATGAGCTTAAAGTTTTTTTTTAATAATTATTTTCCTTTACTATTAACTTAGAATCTTAGTTTTAATTATATTTGATTTTTAAATAGATAAATAATACCATGACTATTTTTTAACTGAAAAATGTGGCATAAAAGGATCACAGCTATTTATATTATTCTATACATTCCACTAGGGGAAGAGTACTAGTACCCACACACCCTAACTTCGTGCAATTGTAGATCCTAAACTATATGTCATATTTTGATGATTTTTTTTATTGTTGTCTTTGTATGTGTGATGTCCCTCATTTAAATCTCCTACTTGAACTACATGTGTTCTAAAAATTCTTATAATTAAGTATAATCTTCATTAATCAAAAGATTTGTAATATTGTTACCTTCGTTTGAAATTAATATCATTATTAAAATGGAAATATTATTCATTAATAATAATTAAATAAAGTTGCCATTTTAATAAATTAAACATTAAATTATTTAATTATTAATAACATATTAATAATGTTATTATTTAATTAATAATAATAATCATTTAATAAAAATATATCTAATATTATATTATATACTATAATATATATAGTATATATTATTACAGGCAGCTACTAGAAAAGTTGCAACATATCAGGAACAGGTCAAACCTTAGGTGGTGTGACTAGGTCACATCCCTAAGGTTATGACTAGTTGCACCCCCTAAGGGGTGATGACTATGTGTGGAGGGGACGTGAATCCCCCTCCCACATATGTATTAATAAGTAGATAAAGGTAACAATAGGGAATGAAAAAGAATACAAAGCACAACAGACTAAAAGACATTTAGCAAAAATTGAACACTTCGATATGTTATTTAATATAAAAACATCATTTAATAGACATAAATTCTTTATAAATATATATATCATTAAGATATACATATATATATTATGAGAATTCTTAATTAATGCATTTTTGGGGAAATTCTAGATTTCTTTTATAGATAATTCTAAAACTATGATTTTATAATCAACATTGGTACATTTATATGTTCACTAAAGATGATGATATGGATACCATATAGAATGAATCTTATATTCATTAGAGATGGATTCCTATATCTGGAGGGGGCTAGAAGAAATTGTTATATTTTCCCTAGCCTTGAGATTGTTATAATCTCACATAGGTAGTATATATAGTAATACCAGACATATGCATATTCGTAGGCTTGGAGAGCATTTATTGCTTCCAAGATATTCTTATGGGAAATTTTCTATGGGAAGACATGATGATAGCCCGATTTATTAGAGTGGATCTTATATCCCTCAAGTCAAGAATCAAGAATTCCATGAAGCCTGACCTAGAGGCAGCCTTAAGAATCAAATCCCCCCTTGGTAAGTTTGTAGAGTAAGAGTCATGTAAATATTATGTAATATTTTTTACTGACCCCAGTTTTGCAAGGAAATACATAAGGAGAATAAGAAGGAGATTAAAGTGGTATCAGAGAAAAATCATGCCATCCAATGGAATATAGTTCATGAAAACATATAAATCAAAGAAAGACACAAAAACTATGGAAGAGAAATTAGTGAATGAACTAAGAAGTTTCATGGAGAAAACTAATGAGAGATTTGAGTGAACCAATCAATTAATTCTTCAAGCCATCCAAAACATGAGCAATAACAATAACCATAATGGCGGACCCACTTCCCCAATAAGAAGAGATATACATTCTAATCATTTTGAGAATGAGCCCTCAACTCAAGATTCTACCATGTGACCAACTATACCATCATTTCTTCCAACAGAAAAACTTTTCATAGGAGGAGAAGAACCATCTACCCACTTAGTAGAGGAGATTTCCCAAATGTATGCTAGCTTGGAAGAAAATATACAAAGACTCATTGCCTTTAAAGAATACTATGAAACCAAAACTTTGGCAAGCCATGGTCGAAAAAGAAATCACAGGGAAAGAGACATTAAATCCAAGATATGCACAATGTCCCTACCACACTTCGATGGGATGGGAAAAGAAACAACTCAAACTTGGATTCAAAAACTAGACACTTACGTTTCCCTTAGGCCTATGACTTAAGTAAACACCATTAAATTTTCCATAATCCACTTGACTAGGGAAGCCCGCAATTAGTGGCACCATGAAATCATCACCCTGGGACATAAAATTATTAACACCTATAGTGAGTTCACTCTAAAACTCATTAGTCAGTTTGACCAAAGGGAACTAGAATGGTACTTCCAAGAATTAACCCACCTCAAACAAACAAGAACTATTAAAGAATTTTCCAACAAATTTTAGAGTCTATCAGTCATGATTCCTGATATATCTCAAAAGAGGAGGGTCTATATGTTCATTGAAGGATTCAAAGAACACGTCAAGATAAAGGTGAGACCCTTCAAACCCCAAACCCTTGAAGATTCCATTAGGAAGGCAAAAATGACAAAATAGGATACAACCAATGAAAAACCAAGAGGCCTTTTATCAAGAACGCCAAATCAAGGCAATGAACCCAAGAGAGATCAATCAAAGTTTTTTTATATCAACAACCATCGAGTAAGGACCACTGGTGCAAGGAAATAGGGGAACTCATTTTGAAGGGGTTGTGTTTCAAATGTAAAAGACCATGGACTAAAGGTCACTAGTGCAAGAGAGGGAAAATGAACAACATGGAGGAAGCCCTAACTGAAGGTCTTTTAAAAAGGGTTAGATTGGAAGACTTTGAACATGGAACACTAACCAACCACTCATAGAAAAGAGGAGGATGCCCACTAAGGATTTCAAGGGTTTTGAAAGTAATCATGGGAAATATAATAATAGACCAATGTATTAGAGTTACACCCATCTAGAAATTGATGTGGGAGAATATATAATCAAAGGCATATTTGTGGGAAATTTGCAAAATGTCGCCATTCTAGGAATACCATGAATAAATTCATTAGGATGGTTCAGGATGGAAAAACCAATGTAAGATCTTATATAAATCCTCCACCAATGAACAAATGAATCATGTAGACATCCAACCCATCCTTACAAAATATAAAAAAAAGTTTTGAATTTCCCCCTAGTTTACCCATCCATATCATCCATTTCAAAGTGCCACCCTATACCCACTCAAAGATGCACCAATAACTATTCACTAAAAAATACCAATACTTGTGGCCAAATGTCCTAGAAATTTTACACAAATGTCCTAATAGTGGTGCATACATGGGCCCATTAGGTGGTCCCACAATAGTGTGTCCCACTTTTTGGTAAACTTTGACACAAAGATCAACATTCTGAGAAAAAACTTCACTTTTGAGTTCACCTATTGCCACAAAACTATTAGGAATTTGAAGATGATGTAAACTAGAGTCTTTTAGAATTTTATTTGTATTTTCTAAATATATTTAAAAATAATAATTAAAATTCATTGAAATTCATTTTTCCTTCTCCTTCGAAAAGTGGTTTGTGTGGAAAACTATGTTTTTAAGGAGTTGTCACTTGGATCAGCATAACTCTTTTTTAAAATATGCTAATGATGTAATTATTTTGCGATTATATTTTTAACTTTAATATCTAAAGGATGAAATTGGTTTCATTCATTTTGGGTCAATATTTCATAGTTTATTACATTATAAACTGATAGTAACTGTAATTTAGACATAAGGTCACTTGGATCGCTCTAACTTGATCTTTGTTTATCAAAATTTATTTTTTCTTTTTTAATAGAAAGGTAACACAAATACTCTTTTCCTACATATTTTTCATTTTTTTTTTGTAATTTACTATTTTTCCTGAAGTCTTGAAGAGACAAGTTGTTGAATAACCAAACAACCTATGTTTAGTTAAAGTAATATTTAAAAGTGATAATCAACTCAACATGTATTAAATTTGTATTCATTAGAAAGATTGTTTTGGATAGCATCATACTACATAGATAGGGTTTTTTAGGAATGGGAACACTGATAGGGGGGTGAATTAGTGTTCTACAATATTAATTTTTGATCCTTGAATCTTAAGTTAATAACTAAAATGTTGAACTAAATATTAAATCATGTAAAGTAAACAACCATATATAATACTAGATATGATTACGTGGAAACCTTGGCCAAAGGAAAAACCCTAGTGAGAATTAATAATCACTAATAATTGTATTTTTGTATAATTATGAGCCTGTTAATGTTCCTTAGCCCTGTTATGTGAAGTCATTACAATGGTTAAGTACAATGACCTTGTCAAGGGTCAGACATTATTAGAAGTCTTCAGTAACAAAACTTGTTAGGAGTGGATGGCTCACTTCTCAATGGAGAAGGCTACAATGTCCTAGATATCAAATACTCACTATATCTACAATGGTGAACTACTGCTATGACACTACTTGTTTGATTAGTTCCTTATGTGTGCTAATGCTTTAACCTCTTGTAAAGATCTATATCATACTGAATGCTCTTCCCATACTTCTTCTCTTCTATCTCATCTTCTATATCTGACAACATACTCAAATACAAGGGCATGTGTCTTTTTTATATGCGCAAACAAAACTATTCACAAAGTCAGCCTATAACCTATTACATACAATGCTTCCAAATGAATTGGCTCAAGCGTGTTTACATAAAATGATATTAAAAAGTCTATAAAAAAATTACAATAGCCGCATAGCCTTTACAAAATAGTATTATAACCACAAACCAAAATACTAACAGTCGGCTCTATGCTCTATTATATTCTACCACTCATTGTCTATGTCACTTAAACTTGCAGTAACTTCATCATACTAACTCATCTGACCATGCATTCTTAACCATAGCTTAATAAAATATCCAAAAGATTATCTTCAAGGATGCATGCCATAACTTGGTCATATGCACGTGCGTTGATGCTCGGTTCCTCAGGTGCTTCACTGACTGCACTGTCTTCCATACTTAGTCATTTTTTTGATCTTCTAAGTTATGCGCTGACTCCAAAAATTCATATGACTTTTTTTCCATAATGAAAACACTAAATCATATTCATATACAATAGTATAGTCAACTTTCCAATAATCTCCCCCTTTGTAATTAATGGAAACAAAGGAATATGACAAAGTTACTAAACTATATCTTACACAAAAAACCTTTTAAAACATACTCTTATCTTATATCTCCTTTCTACTATATACTCTACTCCTCTTTACATCATATACACTACTCCATATTTCTCCCATATTTATATACCCCCCCTTCAATATTAATTACAAAGGTGATAAAAAAATTACAACTCCAAGTATTTACATTGAGAGTACATCTGAGTATACAACCCTCAAGTTTTGGATCTCTTGTTGCCAGAATGCCTTGAGTTTATTTATTGTCTAGAGATGGATGCACAAAGAATAAGTTAATTTCTCCATATTATCCAAATCTGTACATGGACCTTGATCATATTTCATAATAGTGGCATCAATCTCCTTGATATTCTGGTTTAGCACATCCAATGAGGGCGCAAGTGCATTTCTCAACTGATCTTGCCTAGCTCTTATCTGAGCCATTTCTTTTTTTCTTTCTCAATCTTATCATCTTGTCCTTGGTAGAGATTATTACACATATTTATATCTGTGGAGGGATCTTCTATAGGTTTTCTTACTACTTCTATCATAGATTCAACTTCCTAAATCTTCTTTGAAAGATCTAATGCAAGTTTGTCTTTATCCATACAATCAGCTATTATCTTTCATCCTTTAGTTGTAATCTCATTCAATATAGCTTGACCAAACTTTAGTGAACTCAGGTCAAGTACAAAGTTTTCTATCAGCTCATTCAATCTTTTCTTGAGATACTTTTCTTCTGCAACTTGAGATGCTGATTCCTCAAGACTTAAGAAATTTTCTTTAAAACTTGATAGGATGGCACTAGCATCATGCACTAAATGAACACTTATCAGTTTCTTGTTCACATGTAGGAGGCTATTCAAAATACTTACTGATTCAACAAAAAATGGACTCCTCATTACTTGTTTCTCCTTGGATTTCTCCATTTCTCGCACACTGATCTTTATCAGGTCTTCTTCTCCCCATGAATCTAGACTTGTTTTGTCAGGGGTCAGACTTGACAACAATGACATTGAGGTCTTAGGGGTAAGTAATGTACTATCCATAACTTCACTTTTCACCTTCACTGGTATTCCAATAGAGGGCTCTTCAGCAGGTTTATCTTTCTTCTCTTCTTCCTTCTCATTTTTAGGTTCATCTTCTTTCTCACTTTCATGACTAGCCAGGTCTTCAACCTATACTTCTTCTTGTTGCTTATGTGAATTATCACCACATAGAATCTCAGCCTCTTTTTTTCTCACAAAGGCTTCCTAAAACTTATCTAAGTCCTTATCTATGGCTTCCATTGATATGTCTACATTATAAATCATAATTGTGTCATCTTTTATTCTAGGCATGGGCACAAACTCCATTGCTTCAATAGGCACTGTCACTGAGGGCACAGAGTCATGTGGACCTATCATAGGGACCTCAGATGCTTTTACTTTCTTAGTAGATACTTGTGTTGAAGGTGCAGTAGGAGGATACATGTGTCTGTCTAGGAACACCTTCTCAAATGCTTTTTCAATCTCCTTTGCAACTAGTTCATAGTCTTTGTTCATGATCTAAAAAGTTCTCAACTTTTTTCTCAGGTGTGGTTTCACCAAATCCAATAACAATGACTTTTATTCAATTGATGAAATAGGGAGGCTTTCATCCAATATCTTCTCCCTTATCCTAAAGTCTTCTTCTATAGCTTGTCTCTTCAAAAAGTCTAAAATGTTCCATACACTATCTAGAATAACAGTCTTAAGTTCCAAGACTATCTTTTTGAACTTAATCATGTGTTTTATGATCATAGAGTGGATCTCTAATTTTTGAATCTCATTGTATTTATCATAAAAATTTCCTACTTGATCAATTCTTCCTTCATCTACTATCCTGGTTCTCAACTTCAAGGTTCAGTTTGAATCTTAACTCAGGAGGTGCTTGAGTGTTATTCCTTTGACTTCTGGTTGTCGTAGAGGATGGATGGCTTGTTTTAGTCTGCTTCTTCATCTTAGGCACCCCTCTATACTTAGGAGGTGGTGTGGACTCCAAATCAATTTTATTTGAGGGTGCAAGGGTGTTTTCTTCCATACTTACCTTCTTTGCCTTAGGTTCATTAGACTTATCTTTTTTCACTTCTGAAGAGGGTGCACTCTCAAGTCGCATTGCAATCTTCACTTCCCTTTCTTTATCAAGATCTTCTTGAGTGACACCATGACTCTTCAGTATCTCAGAGGTGATTTTAGATGCTTTCCTCTTGGTTACAACACTATACAAGACATAATCTACATATCTTGTCTTCTCCTCATAAGTACCCCATCTTGGTTCATTGGGATCCTTAGGCATTGATAGAAGGACTTGTGCATAAGATTCCAAAATATGTTCTTCCACTTTATAACCAAATGGATGTATTCACTTAGTCCTTGGCTCCACTACTTTCATGCAAGTGATATCTATCTCTACCATGAAACAAATGGTATCCTTGTACTTTTGTACTATGCTCTCAAGTATCCTATACCTTGTGTACATTCTGTGAATATCTTTATCTCCAATTCCATGTATTCTTTCAAGGTACTCTCTAATGATGCCTTGAAATAAATTTGAGGCATTGTGGGTAGACTCTTGTCAAGGTAAAGATCTGAAATTTTACCAACTATATGAAAGTACATATAGATGATTAGTGACCCAAACCCGAATATCTTCCTCTTGTCAGGCTTGATGGCCCTTATATTATCCATCAAATGTGTGCACAAGATCTCACACAAGTTGAAGTCTCCATTTTCTTTCACTAATCAGATAGCTGCCAAAATAGTGGTCGTAGACACATTATTTACCCTGTTTGCATGTTGAAACTTATAATCGAGTATCATTTCCATAAGCTTGATATCCTTCTATTTAATTTTCTCTATGGTCATGCTATGCTTATCACTATGATATTTACATTCCTATTCCACCATTTTCCTAACATCCTTACCAACAGGAAGAATGATGTTGGTCTTAGGTAGTCCTGTCATCTCATGAATGAGATCAATAGTTATCTGAACAGGGACTTCTCCAATCTAGAATAAGTCATCATGAGTTCTTCTCAATATAATCTTAATCGATTCGGATTCATAAAACTCATATGTAGTTGCATACTCAATAATAGGGTTATTTTCTATGTGCACAAACTCATCCAAGAATTAATAATATCAGATTTCCACAATCCATTTTAACAGTGCATGTGCGTTTTTGGATTTGATTGTGTGTGTTTTTTTGCATCAAATCCAAAAATGCACATGCAATCATCCACGAATGTCATCTTTGGTTTAATCATAGATTCTAAGTGTGACCTAATCCTATCCAATCTAATAGGTTCCTTCTTGAAATAAATGTATGCGCTTATGTCCTCTACATGCATAACTCCCATCGGAGTCCTAGAGAATGCTCCTTCTAGGTCATCTAGGACTAACTTGAAAGGATGCTTCTTAAATATGTATCTCTTTCCTTTCAGCAATAGAAAACACAATTGGAGTGGCCATTACTTGATTAATCACTCAAATAGGTTTCCAAGGGTTTCTGAATTGTGACATCCAAACTAGGGATTTGGAACTAATCTTTCACACTTGTTTGCTGATAAACCAACTGCAATCTTTCAACACAAACTACTTTGATCTCTTGTTCTCTCCAAAGTCTCAAGCTTGAATGCAAATGTGTGAATAATGGATCTTTGGTGACTTTAAATCAACTTTCTACCATTAATGCTTTCCGCGTAAACACATAATCCTACAAAGAATTTCAATCTTCACTTCTGCTAATAATCAAGCTGTGTGTTCATGCATACAACATCAACTAGTTTTCAAATAGTTAAAATCAAAAGCACATACTCTGAGGGTGAGTATATCATCCACACAAGGGTCTAGAGCTAATCTAGCTCCCCCTATAACCATGAGTGTCACTCATCCCAAAGTAGAGGGTGTGTCCATTATAGATGCATCTAGTACATAGTCATGAACATTATACTTCTTTACTTATGTCCAAATTAAGCTCACAACTTCTATAGCTTACACAAACTGAACTTCTCTCTCTTCATCCAATATTGATCCTTCAGACTTATTAGGGCTTTCTTGTCTTTGTGCTTTTGATCTGCAAAACTTTGATATATGTCTAGCCTTGTTACAAGAATGAAAAATAACTGGAGGCCTTATATTCCTTTTTGCATTGATGTGAGTTACCAATTTTCATTATCTAGCTATATGACCATTATAATTATATATCTGACATATAATTTTATGAGGCCTTCTAACATTCTGCTATGGATAACTTCTCTAATTTTGCTGAGTCTGATTTCTTTGATTTTATCTACAATTCATAGGTCTATGACCAAACTTATTGCATGAATAAAAGTAACCATTGAAAGGTCTTACCTCTTTACACTATCTTGCTATGTGACCATGCCTGTTACATGCATAAAAAGTTTTGTTTACTAGCTTGTACTCATCCTTAGGTGGTTCAGCTTAAGCTTTTGCATGATTTCCAGTCTTCTTAGCTTTTGTAGATTATTCTAATTATTTATTTATTTCTTGCATCCCATTGATTTCATTTTGTGCTTCATTGAATCCAATACTAGTGGTATCTCCTTTAATCTTTTGTGCATACAACTGTGATTCTATTAGATCTTTGATTATGTGCAATTTGGCAATATAAGTCTTTGCTTCTTTTAATTCAGATTCAATCTACTACTTAATGTTCTCTAACTCCAAGATTTTCATATTTTCTTGCCTCGGTCCTTCATCCAACTGCTTGTTTTCTTTTTCCTATTCTTCATAGGCTTCTTGATTGTTAAATAGTTTTTCATCCAACTCTTCAATCTGATCCTTCAGAGATGTGTTTTCCTCATTGAGATTTTTTACTATGTTTCCTAATCACTTCTGGAATAATCTTTCAAATATTTTCTTAGTTCCTTGATGAATACTTGAGAACCACTAACCTTTAATTTCAGTTCTTTAATTTCTTTTTCAGATCTATCAAGGTCTTCAAGAGCTGCTTCAAGATTCTTCTTTAGATGTTTCACTTCTCCTATATCCATGATCTCCTGAAGTGGTTAAACTTCTCTTCAGAGGACCAAAGATCTATTACCAATTTTTAGGAATGCGAAAACTGCCAGGCGGGGGGGGTGAATCAATGTTCTACAATATGAATTTATGATCCTTAAATCTTAACTTAATAACTTAAATGTTGAATTGAATATTAAAGCATGTAAAGTAAACAACCATATATAATACCAGATATGATCATGGGGAAACCTTGGCCAAAGGAAAAACCCTAGTGGGAATTAATACCCACTAATAATTGTACTTGTGTATTATGAACCTATTAATGCTCCTTAGCCTTCCTAGGAGTTGTCATTAGAATGCTTAAGTACAATGACCTTGTCAAGGGTCAAACCCTGTTAGGAGTCTTTAGTTAAAAAAAACTGTTAGAAGTGGATGGCTCATTGCCAAAGTTTAGTACTCAATGGAGAAGGCTACAACCACCTGGATATCAAATACTCACTATATCTGCAATAGTGAAATATTGCTATTGACACTTCTTGTTTGATCAGTTCTTTATGTGCATTGATGCTTTAACCTCTTGTAAAGATCTATATCATACTGTCTGCTCTTGGCATACTTCTACTCTGCTATCTCATCTTCTATATCCGACAACATACTCAAATACAAGGGTGCATATCTTATTTATCTTCACAAACAAAACAATTCACTAAGTCGGCCTATAACCTATTACATACAATGCTTCAAAATTAATTGACTCAAGCATGTTTACCTAAAATGATATTAAAAAGTCTAGAAAAAAATTAAAATAGGCGCATAGCCTTTACGAAACAATATTATAACTACAAAGAAAAATACTAATAGTTGGCTCCCGCTATGATTTGTTTACTGCTTACTGTCTGTGTCACTTCAACTTGGAGTAACTTCATCATACTAACTCATCTAACCATGTGTTCTTAACCATAGCTTAATAACATATCCAAAATCTTATCTTCAAGGGCGCATGCCATAACTTGGTCATATGCACGTGTGTTGATGCTCTATTCCTCAGGTGCTTCACTGATTGCACTGTCTTCCATACTTAGCCATTTTTTTGATCTTCTAAGTTATGCACCGACTCTAAAACTTCATATGACTTTGTTTCCATAATGACAATAGTAAATCATTTTCATATACAATAGTATAGTCAAATTTCCAACAATCTCCCCCTTTGTCATTAATGGGAACAAAGGAATATGTCGAAGTTACTAAATTATATCTTACACAAAAAACCTTCTAACATATACTCTTATCTTATATCTCCTTTATAATATATATTCTACTCCTCTTTACATGATATACACTACTCTATATTTCTCCCATATTTCTCTACTCCCCCTTTGACATTAATGACAAAGGTTCTAAAAAAAATACAACTCCAAGTATTTATACTGATAGTACATCTGGATATGCAACCTTGAAGTTTTAGATCTCTTGCTACCAGAATGCCTTGAATGCATTTATTGTCTGAAGATGGCCGCACAAAGCATAAGTTAATTTCTCCATCTTCTCCAAATCTATCTATAGACCTTGCTCATATGTCACAATAGTGGCATCAATCTCCTTTATCTTCTAATTTAGCACATCCAATGAGGGTGCAAGTGTATGTCTCAACTACGCTTGCCTAGCCCTTATCTGAGCCATTTGTATTTCTGCTTTCTCAATCTTATCCACTTTTCCTTGGTAGACATTATTACATGTATTTATATCTATGGAGGGATCTCATACAGATTTTCTTACTACTTCTATCATAGATTCAGCTTCCTGAATCTTCTTTGAAATATCTGATGTAGGTTTGTGTTTATCCGTACAATCATCTAGATTATCTTTCATCCTTTAGCTACATTCTCCTTAAATATAGCTTGAAAAACCTTTAAAACACTTAGGTCAAGTGTGAAGTTTTCTATCAACTCATTCAATCTTTTCTTGACATACTTTTCTTTTGCAACATTGGATGTTGATTTCTCAATACTTAAGAAATTTGCTTTAAAACTTGATATGATGGCACTGACATCATCCACTGAATGAAAACTTATCAATTTCTTGTTCTCAGGTAGCAGGCTATTTAGAATACTTATTGATTCAACAAATAATGAATTCCTCATTAGTTGTTTCTCCTTTGCTTTCTCCATTGCTAGCACACTGATCTTCATCAGGTCTTATTCTCCTAATGAATCTAGACTTGTTATGTTAGGGGTTAGAATTGACAACAATGAAATTGAGGTCTTAGGGGTAATGAGTGTAGTGTCCATAACTTCACTTTTCACCTTCACTGGTATTCCAATAGAGGGCTCTTCATCATCTTTACCTTTCTTCTCTTCCTTCTCATTTTTCATGTTCATCTTCTTTCTCACTTTCATGACCAGTCGGGTCTTCAAACTGAACTTCTTCTTGCTACTTAGGTGAATTATCACCACATAGAATCTTGGCCTCTTTTGTACTCACAAAGGCTTTCTCAAACTTATCTAAGTCCTTATCTGTGGCTGCCATTAATATCTCTACATTATCAATCATAATTGTGCCATCTTTTATTCTAGGTATGAGCACATACTCCATTGCCTTAGTAGGCACTTCCACTGAGGGTGCAGAGTCCTGTGGACCTATCATAGGGACTACATATGCTTTTACTTGCTGAGTGGTGAATTTTTTTGTAGGCACCATAGGAGGATACATGTGTCTATCTAGGAACACATTCTCAAATGGTTTTTTAGTATCCTTTGCAACTAGTTCATAGTCTTTGTTGATGATCAGCAGATTTCTCAACTTGGTTCTCAGGTGTAGTTTCACTAAATCCAATAACAATGAGTTTTCTTCAATTGGAAAAAGAGGGAGGCTTTCATCCAGTATCTTCTCCCTTATGCCAAAGTCTTCTTCTATAGCCCATCTCTTCAAAAATTTTAAAATGTTCCATAGACTATACGGAATAACTATCTTAAGTTCCAAGACTATCTTCTTGAACTTAATCATGTGTTTTATTGGATCTTTGATTTGTCAATCTCACTGTATTTATCGCAAAACTTTCCTATTTGATCAATTCTTCCTTTATCTACTATCCTAGTTCTCAACACTTCAAGATTTAGACTGAATCCTACCTCAAGAGGTGCTTGAGTGTTCTTCCTTTGACTTCTGGTTGTCCTAGATGATGGATGGCTTACATTGGTATTCTTCTTCCTCTTAGGCATCCTTCTATACTCAGGAGTTGGTGTGGACTCCAAATCAATTATATCTATGGGCGTAGGGGTGTTTTCTTCCATCTTTACCTTCTTTTCCTTAGGGTCATCGGACTTCTCTATTTTCACTTATGAAGATGGTACACTCTCAATTTGTATTGCAATCTTGGCTTCCCTTGTTTTACCTAGATCTTGTTGAGTGACACCATGAATCTTCAGTATCTCAGAGGTGATTTTAGATGCTTTCCTCCTGGTTGTAGCACTATAGAAGACTAAATCTACCTGTCTTGTCTTCTCCTCATAAGTACCCCATCTTGGTTCATTGTGATCCTTAGGCACTGACATAAGGACTTGTGGATAAGCTTCCACATTATTTTCTTCCACTTCATAACCAAGTCGATGGATCTAGTTAGTCCTCGGCTCCACTATTTCCATGGAAGTGATATCTATCTCTACCATGAAATAAATGGTATCCTTGTACTTCTCTACTATTCTATTAGGTATCATATACCTTCTCTACATTTTGATTCTAAATATTTGCAATTCCATGTAATATTTCAAGGTACTTTGTTATGAGGCCTTAAATGAAATTTGAGGCATTATGGGTAGACTCTTGTCAAGGTAAAGATCTAAAACTTTACCAACTATATAAAAGTACATATAGATGATTAGTGACCCAAACCTGAATATCTTGTTGTTGTCATGCTTGATTGCCCTTATGTTATCCATCAACTATGCATGCAAGATCTCACACAAGTTAAAGTCTCCATTTTCTTTCACTAATCTGATAGATGCCAATATAGTGGCTGTGAACACACTATTTACCCTGTTTGCATGTTGAAACTTATAACCCAGTATCATCACCATAAGCTTGATATCCTTCTCTTCAATTGGCTCTATGGTCATGTTGCACTTATCACTATGAGATTTACAAGCCTATTCCACTAGTTTCCTGACATCCTTACCCAGAGGAAGAATGGTGTCAGTCTTAGGTAGTCCTTTCATCTCATGAATGAGATCAGTAGTTATCCAAACATGGACTTCTCCAATCTAGTAGAAGTCATCATGAATTCTACTCAATAGAATCTTAATCCATTCAAATTCATAAAACTCATATGTAGTCACATACTAAATAATAGGTTTAGTTTCTAAATGCCCGAACTCATCCAGGAATGTCATTTCTGGTTTCATCATAGATTCTAAGTGTGACCTAATCCTATCCAATCCAATAGGTTCCTTCCTACAATAAATGTATATGCATATTTCCTCTATGTGCATAACTCCCATCAGGGTCCTAGAGAATGTTCCTTCTAGGTCATCTATGACTGACTTGGAAGGATGCTTCTTAAATATGAATGTTTTCCTTTCAACAACATCAAACACAAATAAAGTGGCCATATTTACTTGATTAATTGCTGAAATAGTTTCCCAAGGGTTTCTAAATCGTTAGATCTGAATTAAGGCTTCACTACCAATCTTTCACACTTGTTTGTGTTAATATGATTTAGAATAATAGAGAGGGTGGGTGAATCAATTGTTCTTAGGTTCAGATGTATAAAATAAAGTTTAATACACTTTAACATATTAGATCTAACAACCAATAGCTACTCAGTCATTACTGATTACATAATAGAAAAATATAACATTGTAGTTCACTACCTAACTATTTCTAACTTGTAAAACACAGAAATGTTCAAACCAAAACATTCACACAAGTATTGACACTAGGATTTATAGTAGAAACCCAATTTAGGAAAAACCTTTTTTGTAATGTGCTACTATTATTTTCACTCTTCTCAAGTGAGCTTGGTGAAAATCCAACCCTGTCAAATATTACAAAGACACTGTCAGGTGTGACTAGGTTAAAGGATTTAAACCACTCTGTTAAAAGTGCACCTTGTTATAGAACTTACATACACTCCATTAGAATGCAACATTGTTCAAAGGATTTATAGATATGTCTATTAGGTTAACCTCTATTAAAATGATTTTGACTGTTACAATGGTTAGAAAGTAGTAGTAGTATTGATCTGAAAAACATACAACTCACTTTGCAAATATTAGATCCAATTTCGTACACATATGTTGGTTTATTGACTATGAATCTTTTCCATCTCCATCACTAATCTACTTGGAACTTTCCTTCAAGAAATCACAACACTTCTCCTTCAGCCTTCTCCGCTTGTATAGTCAATAACATCTGATAATCTTCTAACATCCTCTATGCCCTCTTTTTCAACCTCATGCTTAGGTTTACTTAATACTTCCTCAATTAGGTTAATACATCTTTTTTTGGTTTATCTCCTTCATAGATCTTAGGGTTAGGTTAGATTCATTGAATCTACCCACTTTGTGTTCTTCATCTTCTTTTCTAGAAACATCTTAAATTTCTTAAAGATTTACAATAAAATGTTTTACAATGCTTTCATACAATCAATAAATAAAGTCAACACATTTTATATAATCCAAGAATTCAATGATGTCAGCTGGAAATCTGAATTCTCCCTCAAATGTAAAATAATGACACTTGGTCAACACTGTGTTCAACTTCTCGGTCTATATGTAGAAAGATCGGTCAATACTAAAAATGTTTCCTTGGCTAACACTATCTTCCTGGGCAATTAACTGATGTTCGGTCAACATTGGATTTTCTTGGCATATACTAACTCTGTCGATGCTTAACATCACTCAGCTTAAACTAAATTTCTTCTATTTTGCTTGGTTAAGCCTACCAGTTTAGTCTTCACTCTTACTAAGATAAGAAATATATTATCGCATCATTGTGCAACATAATAAAGTACTCATTGAAGTACTAAGATAACTCAACCTTTCCTTAGGTGCTATTGTTACCAACCTTGTTTTCCCTAATCACAACAATTAAAAAGATATAGTAAATTCCTAAGTAGCAATAGTCTTACCAGTTAAGGTTTGACATCAATGACAATACAACAATTGCTTCAATTTGCAGTTTCCAACAATCTCCCTCTTTGGCATTGATGGAAACACCATATGATATCACATAAATAACACATGGATTACCAACTAATCCAAAAACTTATATGTCGATTAGAAATATTTGTAATATCCTTAGCTTCATTTTGATTTAGAATCTATTTGCCTTGCTTCTATGACCATCCAGAAATATCCATATCTCCTTTTTTCCTAATCCTTCATCTTTGTTCATCTCAGTTTATCTCCCTTAGGTTATGTGTTATTATCATCTTTGTTCATCTCCCTCTTTGAAAAAAATGCCAAAGAAGCAAAAAACATACATCCTCCAAATGTAGATATCATCTTTTCAGTTCAGTAACAGTATTTCTCCCTTTGTCATCTTTTCTTATGACTAATTCTTTGTCTTTTCCATTCTTCTCACAACTCTAGGAAGGTCCTAAAGTGTGATCTTCTTTTGCATCAATCTATCAAATATTATATTGTAGCATATTTGATGTAGTGCTCCTGACTTGACTAGGCAACCTGAGTTAGGAGACATACCCCTAATTGAATTCTCAGATATTCATGAGCTTCTTTAGGTAAAACTTTAGTGAATATGGCTGCTAATTGTTCTTTTGTATTCATATATTCCATTTAGACTTCTTTATCTTGTACCAGTTCTCTCAAGTAATGATACTTGATTGTAATGTGTTTGGTCTTTGTATGCATTACCGGATTCTTATAAATGTTGATAGCACTTGTGTTATCATAGAAGATAACAACTAGTTTAGTGATTTCTTCTTTCATTCCTACCAATAATTGCTTTATCCACACTAGATTTGAATAGTTCACTACCGCAGCAACATTATTAACTTCAGCAGTAGATTGGGAAATGCAATTTTGTTTCTTGCTTGTCTAGGAAACTAATCTCTGTCGAAGAAAGAAAGCTCCACCACTAGTACTCTTTTTGTCATCCACATTTCCTACCCAATCAACATCTATATATACTCTCAGTTCAAATATTTCATCCTTCTTGTAATATAGCCCATAGTCAGTAGTTCCTTTCTATTAATCTCTATTGAGCATTCAAGGTTGTCATTAGTATCAAAAGATATCAAATAGATCGGTTGGTAACCTATATTGAGTTGGTTGATAACTACAAGCAAGACAGAGAAGTCAGTAAAGTCTTACACCGAGCATTACACAGTTTACAGAGCACCAGCAGACACCGACACCAATAGTCAGTAAACATCGAGCATCACAGAATACACTGAGTAGTCTATACAGTGTTTACCGATGATCATAGAAAATGGCATAGTAATCATAAATGGCACATTATTCTATGCAGATAGTTACAACAGATTGTAAAATGGTTTACCAAGATTGAGGAGCATTTATTGTAATAGATATTCATTAAATGTAATGTTTATCTTATTTGTAATAGTTGATCTAGGTTATTTTTGCATCGTAGATCTTAGGGTTATGATAAGTTTTGTAACCTAAATTTTGCTTAAGTGGAAAAATAGAACACTATATATTTAGTATGTTCACACCACTTTGAGAGTGAGTTGAATTGAGATATATGATTCATGAAGCACTTGAAGTCATTTCCTAACTTCAAGTTAATTAGTTGAGAGAACATAATAGTATACCGAGCAGATTCAAAGAAGGCTACCAAGCAGAACAGAGAAAAGATTCATCATAGTTAAGGTGATATTTTATCAGAGAATTATGAGATCTGTTTTAGACAATTGAGTGTCAATTAGCAGATAATTTTCCATATTACTTTCTGACAATTGTAAGAGAGCTTTTGTTAAATCTCTTAATCGAGTGCACACTTCAGTAGTGTTGCTAAAATCCTATAACTAGGTAGATCTAGTTGATCTAATTTATCACTCCTAACAGGGTGAGATCACCAGAAGTGATCAAAGCTTGTAGCCCTAATAGGAAAACCTTTTCTATCTACAGTAGTGAAGAATTTGTGGGTGTCATCCCCACCGCAGTTTTTACCTTCTAACAAGGATTTCTACGTTACCAAAATACTTGTGTTATGTGATTGTCATATGTATTTCATATTGTTTACTTTCTTAAAGTTAACTAGATTTATTTATGCAATTAGATCCAAGTCAATTTGGTCAGTTATTACAGATTGCTAATATAGATTTGAAAGAGATTACAAGTAAAAGTTTTGAAGACACTGATTCACCCGTCCCCTCTCAATATCTATCTCTCCTAATTCGAACAATTGGTATTAGAGCTTAGTTCTCTTGTTGAATAGTTTAAGCATTGAAGGGTAAAGATCTAAGTCATGGAGAGGTACAATCTTGACAAGACTATTGAGTATCAAAAGATACAAATGCAGATGTTTGTGGAACAGTATAAACAAGCCAAGGAAGAACTGAAGAAATCACTGGTTGAAAGGAAGAATCTTGCAATTCTGTAGAATGAAATCAGTTATCATGAAGAACCTATTGATGATATATTTGATCATGTAGGATCATGTTCTGGAAGCATCTCTGACAGATCTGATAGTACCATCATTGACTTATCTGAAAAGAATCAACATCTATCTAAACAAGTAAAAGCACTTCAAATCAGTCAAGAATCCCAGATGGTAAGAATGGTGGAAATTATGAACAATACAAGACAAGCTGAAAAAGATCGAAATATGGCTATTGAAGACTGATGACTGAACAACTTCAAGTAAAAGAAAATGAAATATAGAGACTCACTAATTGTAACTTCCAAGTATCAAACCAAATGATGACTGTCAATCAAGAAATGAACTGAGTAAATGGAGAATTATCAAGAAGACTTGAAGATGTTGCAATACTCAGAGTAGACAATGAAAACCTAAGAAATGAATTTAAAACATAAAAGTAGCATAATGAAATGATGAAGGTAGCTGAAGATAGTTCCGAAAGGATTCATGATTTCCTGACCAATCAGAGGAGAGTTGGAAGTAAAGCCAAGATAGGCTACACCGATGAAGGAGAATCATCACAACAAGCTAAAAATGTCAACTACAATCAAATCTAGAAACCTAAAGCATTAGCATCTTACCACTATGGAAAATTAGGACATACATCAAATGTGTGTAGAAGAAAAGCACAATGTAAACCTCTTGTCACTCCTAAGTTTAATGGATACTACTATTATTGTGGAAAGTTTGGACATCTTGCTTATGAGTGCAGAGCTAAGAAAAAAGATATTGCTAACAATACTACTATGGAGAAGATATGCTATATTTGCAATAAGCATGGACACACTGCAAGAGAATGTAAAGCAAAAATGAAACAATTCTGGACACCTAAGGAGAAACCACAATGAAGACCATATCAACTGAAGAGACAAGGTAACTCATATGTTTGGGATTATAATACATGGACTAACTGTGCTGTATGCGGTTGGTATGGACACATTGCTGCAAACTTCTATAGGAAGAGTTGGATTAGACATTCAAGAAGTTGGACAAACACTGGAATGGCATGTATGCACTGTCACAAGGTCGATCATTTAAGAAAGAATTGCAGAGACCAAGCACCAGATGAAAACCATATATTTGAAAGTGGATATAATATTCCAGAGATTGCAAGGTTAAGGAACACTATGTGGAAGAAGGCATCTAGTGAGAATGCTGAGTCAAGTAACACCATCAGTGAAACCCCGTCCACTAGATTGGGTGACATTGGTAATTCCACTTAAAGTGACAAAGGTATGTATGGAACTAACATTTCAAATGATCACATTTTACATATAGTTCCTTATATATGTTGTGCAAATACCAAATCTACATGAATAAAGATGCACTATGGTTTTATATGTTATGAGCTAACAATGTCCACATAGTCGGTAAAAGAGAGATCGAGAGCTGGTTACCCATCGGTAATCACTACACAAGGTTAATCGACTACAGTACAAACTGATGAAGAAATCCTATGTTAACTGAGTAGAGAAAATTGTAGACATCACCGAGCTGATAGTTGTGTTGTATTAAAGGTTAGGTTGAGCATTTAATGCATGAAATTTTGAGCGGGAATATCGAAAGGGTTTATAAATACACAGAAATAAAGTTTATTTTCACATTGCGATTTCAAAGATTGAAAATTCAAAGAGCAGAGTTCGAGCTGAGAAATTTCTCAGAAAGATTGAAAGCAACTGCAGATCAAACTGATGACACTCTTTGACTAAACTGAGTAAGTACTATTGCAACGAAACACCTGTTACTCTTTGCTTATTGAAACCCTAGATTTGTTTTATGGCATCGACATCATCTGCAAGAAAAACAAACATCATTGAAGAGGAAGTAGAGCTGATTGTAAGAGCTAATTTTGCTGAGGCAAAATTCAAACCACATCCGAAGGTCGTAGCTCAAAAGGATGATATGGGAGCTTTTTCAAGTATTCTAGATAGGGTTTTACTAACAAAGGATGTTAGGGCATATATTCACTACAAGATCGGTGAAATTGGTGATTTTGAGACCATTGCTACATATCAACAAATTTGTGGACCAGATGGAAAGATAAAATATGAATATAAGAAGATTCAAGATTCAAGGTTATCTAATTTCTCTTATCTCCCACAAAGATTCAGCACTGATTGGATAAGAATCATTCTTAGTAGATTTCATGATGACAAATTGTGGCTAGATAAACCTGTTGAGGTTAACAAGAAGATTATAAACAGAGTTACTAGTTACCTGACTACCGATAAAGCTAAATTATTTCGAAGTTCATCTCGTAAGGATGTAGAGAAGAACACTAGAGCATAATGGGAGGATAGAGCCTTAAAGATTTCAACAATCAAGGATCCAGCGGTAAAATTCATAGCTCATTTCATCAGATACAAGATATTTCAATCTAGCAAATTGAATAGTGTACCTTGCAACGCCATGGACATGGCTTACAAAATTATGAAGAAAAATCACCAGATTGATCTCGCCAAAATTCTACTACATCAAGTTCAAGAGAATATGAAGATTATAAGGTCTAAAAAAACTAATACATGTAAGTATGGTTCACTTCTTGTGTGCATATTTCTCTACCTATAGAATTTCATGCCTGGTATTGGTAAAGTAACATGGAAATCAGACAAACCGATTACAGCCCAGATTGGTGAAATGATGGAAAGTTTAGGACAGAATATGAAAAATGAATTTGATGCATATTTCAAAGAATTCAAGACTAGGATGCATCAAAGGAGCAGAATTCCAAGGGAATTAGTTGATAAATTTGAAAATGATATAACCTTTCTAGTAAGTACAGATTTCTCAATGATAAAGGCTATAGAACCTAGAATCAAATGGTTGGCACCAATGGGATATGAAATGAACAAAGATTTCACCCTAAAATCTATTAACGCACTATTGGCACCACCGATAGAAATCACTGCCACTACGTTCGGTACTTATGATGAAGCAAAGTCAAGAATAACAACTAATATAGAGATTGGAAAAATGTCTCGTAGGGAAAAAAAATGAGAAAAGACCTCACAACAAGGTATGGAAATGCACCAGACTCACCTAAGGAGTCACTAGTTAAAAATGTAACTGAAGGCCAGCTAACGTTAACTAACAAGCCCTATGATAGTGAGGAAATTGAGTCTGACAAGGAAAAAGATACTACACCGGTTCCTCCAGTTAATGATGAATAGTAAAAATAACAAGGCATGAAGAAAAGATCGTCTACTGCAGGCTCATCCCCTCCAAAGAAAGAAGAAATAAAAGTAAAGAAATTGAGGGTAGCCACACCGATGAGGAAATATGCCAAAAAGAAGAACAAGCCTGCAACTGAGGCAACAAAGAAAAGAAGGAAATTCATAAGAAGCAAAGAAGATGTTGAAGATGAAGATAATGAAAATTAGTTCAAAGTAGTCAAATACAAGGTAGGTACAATTGATGAAATAATTGAAGACATTATTGAAAATGGAAGTCTTGCAGATCCAGGAATAGGCAACTTTGACACAATGTCAACAGAGGACAAGAAAAAGATAGAGCATGCAGTCATCTAGATGATGATCAAATTTAAAAGAGTACCAATGGAGTTTGCATGTCAATTACCGAAGGAACTATATGACAGAATAAATGTGCAATAGGCTACTACACTAGAAATAGAAAGAAGGAAAAGAGAAAGGTCATTAGTTCATATTGCTACAAATATGAGCTATGGTGAAGCAAGTGAATATTTGGCAAAGTACCAACAAATATTTTTAGTCAATAATTGAGCATTGCAGATATTGGATGAGAATGTGGGTGATATGGATGTCGAATGTGACTCACTATGGACATCGATTTTGAAAGCTGAACAAGAAGCATTCCTGAAACTGTCTAAGAAGAGACACAATTCAAAAGGTAAAGGAATTTATATTGAGGATGACAAAGGAAAGAAACCAAAGGACATCAGTATATCAGTTACTGAGGTGATTGATATTACCGATAAGAAGGAAGAAGTCAAGATTTCATAGGATGCACCGGATCCAGTAGAGATCCATTTGTAGAAGAAAACTAATGATGATGTACTCATTGAGGACATCACTAATAGTGATCCTGATTACAAAGATGATGCAGATTGGACTATTGAGCAATACAAAGATGAAGCATCGAAGATTATTGATAGTGTGCTCACATCCTTACTGAGTGAATTGCTAGTACTTGCAAAAGTAGTAGAAATAATTTCACAAGTACAACCTGATGCATCTCTTCCTGAGCCAAGAATTGAACCTACAGAAACACAAGTACATACACAACTTGCAGAGACAAATCAGCCTGATAATATAGAGGCACAGTCCACTGAACCAAAAGAAACTGACGAACCCAAAGAAATCGACAACACAAAGACAATCGAGGTGAACCCCTCTGACACTACTACCGACACTCCTACACCATCCACCGAGGAGAAGAAGAAAGAAGATACAATGTCAATTGGGAAGGATACTCCAAAAAGTGGAGAAAGATCTATTGTCCTTACTGAGAAGAAGTCACCTCTTGGACAGAAGAAGAAGAAGAAAGGAAAAGGGTCGGTCACTCTTGATGAAGTAATTATAATACCAGAATGTGACTTGAGAACCCTAAGCCCTGCATAGTTAATGAAATATGGGAAGTTATGTTCCAGAAAAGCAGCGCAAGAGCAGCTAAAGAAAGAGCACAAAAGAAAAGAAGTTTTGAATGATATACGGGATATTCTCCAGCAGGTAGTACCTGAAGTAGACATTGATGAGAATACTCCTATCATAGATCAACTTACTTTGCTTGCTGATAAGATAAATACACTAGATGTAGATGATGATAAGAGAATTGAAGAGAGGATAGAGTCTAGAATTTAGGATAAATTGGTAGATAGAATCAACAAAGAAGTGGCAATAAAGAAGGTAAAATTATCTGAGGTCATAACCGAGGAAAAATCAATTACTCATATAATCTATCAATTATTGGTTAAGTTGTGTACTTCAGACACCTTCACTATAGAAGTCAATGAAAATATTAAAGGCTTTGAAGCAGAAATTTAGGTTAGTACACAAGCTGCTATCACAGAGCCAAATACTTTTCTCAAGCATATTAACTAGATGATTGATTTATGCAATTAGATCCAAGTCAATTTGGTCGGTTATTACAGATTGCTAATATAGATTTGAAAGGGATTACAAGTAAAAGTTTTGAAGACACTGATTCACCCCTCCCCTCTCAGTATCTGTCTCTCCTAATTCCAACACTTTCAAGTATCTCATTATTCTTTTAATTGCCATCATGTGTGTTTCCTTAGGATTGGTAGAGAATCTTGCCACAATCCCAACAACTAGTGCTATGTCTGGTCTACTATGTACATCATATTGTATCTTTCCAATCATAGATCTGTACCAAGTCTGGTTTATGTCTGTAGCATCATCATTCTTAGACAACTTTTGTCCAGTAGCCATAGGAGTACTCACTGGTCTAGAATCTTCCATCCCAAAAGTTTGCCGTATTTCATGAACAAATTTAGACTATGTAATGAAAATTCCTTTCTCCATCTGATAAACTTGTAAACCAACAAAAAATTTGATCTCACCAAACGTGCTCATTTCAAATTTAGTTTGCATTTCATTTGAAAATCTCTTACACAAGGCATCTTGTCCACCAAAAATAATATCATCAACAAAAATCTTTTCCAACATGATTCCTTTACCTTCTTCATCTTTCATGTATAGATTACTTGTATCATTTGTCCTTGAAAATCCAATTTGTATTAAGTAGTTATGTAATCACTCATACCATGCTCTGGGAGCTTACTTTAATCCATAAAGTGCTTTATTAAGTTTGCAAACCATGTGTCTTCTATTTGGATCAACAAATCCTTATGGTTGTTCAATGTAAACTTCTTCTAATATACCATTTAAAAATGCAGACTTAACATCCATTTGATATACCTTGAAATCTTTATAAGCACCATATGCAAGCAGAGTTCTTACTCCTTCCAATTTAGCTACAAGGGCAAAAGTCTCCCCATAATCTATTCCTTCTTCTTGTGCATAGCCTTTGCATACCAGCCTAGCTTTGTTTCTTGTGATTTCACCATTTTCATTCAACTTATTTCAGAACACCCACTTTGTTCTAATGACATTTTTATTTTCAAGTTTCAGTACTAGAGTCTAGGTATCAATCTTCTCTCTCTGGTCTATCTCTTCATTCATTTCTTGTATCCAGTCTTCATTTTCTAATGCCTCCTTTGTTGTCTTAGGCTTGAATTCACATAGTAAACATGTTGGATATGTTGTCTTGCTTCTGGTTAGAACTCCATTATCTTTATCTCCAATTATCTATTCAGGCTTGTGATTTCTCCTTACATATTTTGCCAAAATAGGTTCTACTCCTCTTCCTTCTAATTCTTTAGGTTCCCCAATAAGATTGTTAGATTCAGCTTCTGAATGCTCGACAACCTCTTCCTGATACTTGAAAGCTTCTTCCTATCACTCAACACTATTTTCCTGATACTCAGCATTGATTACCCAAGACTCGGCATTAGGTGCAAGTCTGTCACTTCTCTCTTCTTCCTCTATGTACACAAAAGATTTTTAATCTTCTGGTTCTATTTTACTATTAGCTTCATTTCTTTCTGCATACTCATCAATTTTGACATTCACACTTTCCACAACTTTGTTAGTGTTAGAGTTCAAACACTTATAAGCTTTACTTTTTGTGGAATAGCCAAGGAATATACCTTCATATCTTTTAGAATCAAACTTTCCATTCCTACACTAGTAAATTTTACCTTAAATTTCGATGAGAATTAGTCGAATTTTTGACAATAATTGGTCCAATCCATGACTAAAACTTTTGTCGCTCTTTTTTCATCGTTCTTTCTCCATATTTCTTATTGGTCTCAATTTCGACTGTAGCAATCGCTTGAAATTGGAAGAATCACCGTCATTTTTTTGGTCCAATGGTTGAAATTGAGACCATGAAATGGTCTCAATTTCGACTATGCAATAGTCTCAATTTCGACCATACTATTGGTCGAATGTATGGCATTGTGGTCGATTGTTTTGGCCAAATGGTCGAAATTGAGACCATATGGCTGGTCGAGTTATACACTAACTTTCATCAATTTTTTGGTCCAATGGTCTCAATTTCAACCATACTATCGGTCAAATGTATGGCATTGTGGTCAAACTTAGTTCTGTGCAAAGGTCAAAATTGAGACCAATACTAAATTTTTATTTTTTTTAAATGTCTATTAAAAAGTGTTATTGGTGTCTTATTTGAGCTCATTTGCGGTTCACTTTTGGGATGCTTAAGCTCAGCTGCAACCTTTGTGGATTTGTATGAAGGCAATAAGAAGTTATTTAATGTGCACCCTTCATATTGAATATTTAAAGAATTAATTTCCTTTGTAATAATTAATGATTATTAATGACTATTATTATTATAAGGGTGTACTGTTGTAGCAGAAGTTTACTGTTTAAAAGTCACAGATTTGGGTGTGGACAACAACAACACTCACTGCGGGAAACCTATGAAGTTTCTTGTGCCTTAGCACTACTTGTACTAGAAATCTTGGATCTTGATGTATTAAATATTTTTTCTTCTCTGGTCTTCCTAAGTTAGGAGTCTTTCTATCAATGGATGGCTTCTCTCTAATGCCTAGATTCATCACCTGTCTTTCCAAAATATTATTGGTCTCACAAGCTTATGTTGTAATGGAGTTGCTGTGTATCATTGCATCATTATGCATTTGATTGCATATTTGATATTTTTCCTCTTGACTACAAATTTACCCGTCATGTGGTTGGGTTCTAGGAAGCTTCATTGACCTTGTATCACTTCTACATTTTAGATTGCACATATGTCTTAACCTTTTACAAGAACACGGGTAGTAAGGCTTCCTTTCACTATTTTATGACAGTCAATAAGATTGTTCTGAATATTGCTTATCTTTATCATGATAACACGTATCTTAGTGCATATTACTAAAGGCACTCTTTAAGACTATGCCTATTCATTGTCTAACATATGTTCAAATCTCTATTTTCTTCTGACAGTGAATAGATCTTATCTCTTGACAGGGAATATTACCTTCAAACAATGAGGAAAACTCTTCAAGAACACTCAATCACTCTTCTAGAACAGTCAATCACTCTTTTCATAGAAAAGTCTTTCACCTATGGGACAATCTTTTGATCTTCAAAACAATAATTTGATCATTGATAAGATAAACCTTCAAAACATAAATATCTCGTGAAAAAGAGTATGAAAACTTTGAAAGAAGGGTGAAACTCCATATGAACAGAACTGTGATATTTCTACCCCTCAAGAATCAGTGTATAGATCCGCCCTATCAATCTAAGAGCATTGACTATATCTTTGAAAAATATGACTAATCAAACGCCATAAACACATGCAAGAAAACCCCTTCATTGTCATAATCTCACCAATGCTCTAAAGAAATTCAAGAACCTTTCTAATATTGAAAGACATTTCATATTCAAATGTGACTGTTCTCTCACAAATCTTAAAGGAAAACAATAAAAAATATCAAAACATAGAGTAGGGTTTATGAATATGCATAGAACCCTACCTTTAATGCGATTATTTTCTTGACCGTCATGTCGAAAGCCCCTTGAAATTTGCATCTTCTCTATGAAAGCTACTGTTTAGGATTTTTTTGCCAATTAATCATGATCTTTTGGGGAATTGGCCGGCAGCATTGGAGATTTCTGATTCTATGGTACTAAGTATCCTTACAAGTTTCAAATAAAATCTAATTATGTAAAGGTCCACTACATATCCTTAGATGTGATGACCAGGCATTATGCTACAAACATTTTTGTTGCAAGAACCTCCACTGTCCTACAAAATCGTTATTCAACGGCCTTTTCATTATTTCTTCTCTTCTAAATCATGATATAGATCCATATATACATCTATCAGTGCAGATGGTCATACAAAATAAAGGTATGTCATTTATCTATTCCATGAGATACTTTTGCTACCTTTCTTTCAAGTATAACACATTCAATATGGACTACTTAGTTCTGCTAACTTGCATAAAGAGTAATTCACCTCGACGTGAGTCATATCACCAAATACTACCTACTTAATAATGAGAAGGAAAACATATTTGAAAGCATCACTAACCTTAAGAGTCCCTGCTCCAAGATGAATCCCATTATCATTGGCACTGCAGTAAATACACGTATTTGAAACAAGAATTGAGAATTGAGCGCTGCCTCTAGTGCCGTGTCATCTAGTTTCCCAGCTACTTTTACAATAGCCTCATCCAAGCCAGAGAGAGCCTGCCAAAGAATTCAATGGATTTATATAGATCACAATTCAAATACTATAGCAAACAAACAAATGTGCTACAATTTTTTCTATAAATTGGCATGACCTTTTCAAATGAACTGTATAAAATATTATAAAAGGATGCACTAACGTTTAATTTAAAAAATGAACCCATTTCAGGCTTTCCTAGAATTAGACTTGGGGATTAGTTTCTTATATTTGCTTCCGTGAAGCATTAAAAAGGATTCAACCTAGCAAACCAATTACAAAAGTCATTAAAACTGACAATTATATTGGTTTAACAGTGGCAAATATCAAGGATTTCATCATTCATTTCCAAAAGATACACACCAGGTACGCTCTTCCATAAAGAAAAATGTAAACAGTGAGGACTGTCATCTACATCATAAACCAATGTGTGAAGTTAAGAATTTCCTCTTGACATATCCTCAAACATTGCAACCTGGAAAACCAATGTGGCATTATGAAGTCCAACAAAGAAACTAAACCTCAACGGTGATACAATGATACTAACCGTTGTGCAAACATAAAAGCCAACGGTAGTGAAGTAGAATGACAACATCCTGAAGAAGTCAAAAAGCTGCCCAAGCCTATATACGTCTCTACTCAGGACCTGTTCTCCATTGCCACCAGCAACTTTACCCTCAAATAGTGCAATCTGGTTAAGGCCAACATCTCGCCCCTTTCCAACCTGTTACAAATGTTTCATTTACATGTTGATATCTAACAAAATTACAAGTCACTATTGGAAACAGTGGGTAAAATTTACAAACCAAAAACAACCTGGATGTATTCATGATGGGTGATATTTCCCTGTCGTAATGTAGAATTGAACCCTGCATAAATACATCATTAGCCACCATGTCTTTCCTAACTTCCTTTTCACGATTAATTCTTTCACAAGTAATTTTTTATTTAAGATTTAGGAAAGATGTAAGAATCTAGCACACTTAATACTACACCTGTCAAAGTGCAATATGTTTGCCAAAAAGCCCTATTTAACCATGCTCAAAAGTAAATCGATGTGCAGTATCATATAGTTAGACACAGTAGAAGACAAAATGGAATGAAGTCAGTTAATACAGGGAATTTTTACAGATGGAGGAAATCAATGGCTATTACTACCTTCAGAATCTGAATTTTTATGAGTGGGAAATTTCTTGTGTATATATACACATCAAGCTTTACAAAGCACTATAGCATAAAACATAAAAAATTTGCAGTTTCTTGGTACTTGGCCTAGTCCATGACTCTGCTAATTAAAATTTCTCAGTTTTATACTAAATTTGGTGCACATGATTTAATTTAATTCAAATTGATTAAACCAACATTTTTTTGCAATTCACTTGCCAAAACATCACATATTCCATTTAGCAGATATATTTGCAATTCTTGTGGCCAAGTCTCTTTTTCTAAATCCTAAACCTATTGTTTTCCTGTTTAAAACACTTTTTTTTTTTAAATCTTAATATTTTGGTTTGCTAATTTTTTCCCAAGATCCAATTTTGTTACTATCATAAAAGCTAAAAAGTACATGTGGAACATATTTTGCACGATCACCAACCAACCATAATTATTGGCCTAGGGAAAGACCCTAGCTAGAGGAAATAGGAAGCCATGGATGCGATACAAGAATTTGAGCTGTTATAATTGATTGCTTTTACTCGCGATTTTATAAGCATCGTAATGCAGCATCAACTAGTGGTTTCTTATAGCGATGTTCCTTTATATACACACATAAAGATTAGGTTAAAGCTCAAATGATATATGAATTATTGCACTGTGAATGATTGAGATAATACAATAAATTATTGCCAAAATTTTCAGAGTTTTATAATAAAACAATTTCCTAGAGTACAATCTCTTCATGTAATGTCATATTGTCCTTATTTCCTTTTATTGCATTTAAGATTCTATTGACATTTTTTCTCTTTGAATAGGTTTGCCAATACAATTTCTATTCAACAAAGTCTAAAACTTTGTTCAACCGAAAAACCATTTCCATCCTTTACCTTTTTTGATGACAAACAATCTATAACTTAAGCAAGCAATGATAATGATGCTTCCAGACAAAAACCCTTTCAATACTCAATCTTAATTTCCTAAAAATTGATTCTCGGTCAGGCTCAGTTCAAACAAATCTTTGAAGACATTTTATAAGGTTATGCTGAAAATATGAATATTATATCTAAAACAACATTCACGAAATTGTAAGCATATTTGCATAATCGATCAGAACTAATAAATTTCAAAATTAGTTACGAGGAAACTTGTACCCTCACTGTTGCTACTTGTCTCCTTTACTAGAAACCTACGATACAAAGTCCTTTACTATTGCCTAAAAAATTGAGGAAATATGATTCAAGTCTTATCTATTGTGTTGGGATGGCCTAGGGTTTGACCATGGTTCACCCCAAGTGTACTCATGAACTCCCAACCCTAAAACTTCCTTAAAACATTTTTTTATCATTTTTTTCAAATCAGAAAGCACATATAACTACCCTATCTTTGGGTTCACCACTTAGTATGTTGGTTGAGTGGTGGTGTTATTATTGTTAGGTTTACTGAAGAATGTGATCTATTCAGAAGTTATTGAAAGAATTTAATTAGATTATTGGAGACGGGAATCTTCCTTATTGACTGTTAACATTCAAGAGTTTGGGTTGAATATGAGTTAATCCTTGGCATCAGTTGTTTGTTTTAAGAAGTTCAATGTTTATTATGAATCAGTTCATGACAGTGATTATCAAGAACTATCTGATGGAGTCTAGATTTTTTCAAAATTTTGGGATCTCCATTAGAAAAATAGTGTTAGAAATTAATGTTGAAAGATTCTCACTAACACAAACAAAACTATAAGCATCACTAATGCCCAAGAGACAAATATTTCTTCATACTTCAGAACTTCATAGAAGATGATACACCGATACATACTTCATCATTGGAGACTCATAAATAATAGATGCAAAAGTAAAAATATATGTATTGAAACATAAAATACGAATCTTAAAACTTAACAGCAGTATTCTATAGCAATATGGAGATCTACAAAAATAATTACCAGCATGAGGCATACAGAGGAGACGCAGTCTGAAAATATCCAAGAAAGTTTCCATTGAAAGGACCTCCTGGGAGTACGGATGAATAACACATCATATTGTCTTCAAAACATTAATATTATACATAGCAGTACCAAGGTGTATTCAATCACTAATATTGACAGGATATTAATCAACAACAATCAAACAAGCATATGCCCACCCAATGTGACATGAAAAATACGATGCCATCAGGAGTCTGAGATAAGAATTGATTACTGCAGACATATCTTGTTGTGTGCTTATGTTCTCCAATAAAGACTCTTCATATGCATACGAAATTATTAAAGTTAATGAAAGGCAACACATACATATAATGATACGCTGTATAGCATGAATAAGCAATGGCATACACAAAGAAAAGAAGACCAGGAGCTGAAGGTGTAACAGTCAACCGTAAAGCATCTTAAAATCCAGATATTGTATGCATGCTGAAGGGGATGCCTTTAGTGTTGCTCGTGAGAGATATGTAGAGAAGAAAGTAAAATTGCAAAAGAAGAAAAGGCGCCAGACACTTGGATGGGCCGTCATCATGATCTTTGTGTTTGTATCCAGAAAACAAGAAGGCACCTGCCGTTGTGTTTGAAATATATTGAAGTTGCAAACACATGTTGGAAAAGCCTGTGCGGATACGGGGTGTAGAAACTCGAGCGTATTCATCCAGGAAGGAGGTGACTAACTCACCAAAGACGGCAAGGATTTTTCTCCACAGATGACATAATTCTATATTACTGTAGCATCTGATGATGGTCCTGTTCGATTAATTACAAATATTCGGTGGCTAGAAGAAAATAATTTCGGCAAGAGCTATATGACAAAGTCTTGCTTGACTAATCTATCATTGTTTTAAGATAAAATCATAATTTGTAAAAGTCACTCCCGATTAATGTTTGTTATGAAATGATGTGTCACTTGGGATGGAATATTTTGGTCACTTATAAATATAAGTGCCACAACCGATAGGGGGGACAGATTTCAAAAGAAGCATTTTTATATATTTTGTATGGAGGGATAAGGAAATAATATGACTTTGTAAATATAAATTTATTTTATTTTAATAATAAAATAAAAAGTCTTTCGTTTATTATTAGAGGCATGGAGAATTAAACTGTAAATGATTCATCTTTTGTAATTATTATTTTTGAATATTGTACAATTTAAATATCGGATAAGTGGATACAGTCAGATAGCATCGTAAACTCACGCTGAAATAATTTAGGATTACATAAATATTTGATTTGTCGCATCTTGATTATTGAATTGATTAGCAATATAAATGCTTTGAACATTATAAAGTTGTACATAAACCTTCATTGAAGTTGACTCTATCGTCCGAGTAAGCAGAGGCACTGGTCTTTTTATTGTTGAAGCATTGGGTTTATATATGAAATCAGAAAATCTATCAATTCCTTCCTACAAACCTCATTAATCATTACATACAACATTTTCAAACATTCAGCATTAGATTTCATATTAATCAAGTTTGAGGAATTTGCCAGCCAGAAGATTCACAAGCTTAAATTTGCTATAGAAGAGCTTCGAACCAGGTGATCAAGTTTGAAGTAAAGGTTCACCTGCCTAGGTGTAGCAAAGCCTAAAGTGCAGGGGAGTTTGAAGTATTCCCGTTCGTTGGCCAGAATTGATTTGGAATTCTATTAGAGAGTTGGCAGGCTCTAGGATTTCCAATCTACGATTTTGGGAACCAACAGAATTGGTGACTCTACTGGGGAGTTGTTGTAAGAAAATTATTCAGAATTTCTAGTGATCAGAGAGTTAGACTCTACTAGAGACAGAACTCAGAATCAGTTGTATGACTTTGTCCTTCTTATGAAGAAGGTGGCGACTCTATATAATAAAGATTTTAGTTGGTAACTCTACTGAGGGAGAAGACTCAGAAGGAGATGGTGGGTAGGTTTTTCAAATGTATCAATCATTTGAAAGAAAGCTTTTTATTCCAGATGGCATCAGGCCATTGGATTTCAGCAAGTTTGATTATGAACCTAGCAAGTTATCCCCAATACTTTCACAACTTCTGCCAAAGTTTCATGGAGAATGGGATGAATCCGCACTTCAACATTTGGATGTGTTTTATACATTCATAGAAGACTATGAGGTTGATACAGAAGATCAGGTGATGAAGTTGTTTGTCAGAACATTGAAGGACAATGCGAGACAGGCTTATGAATCACTACCTACACAATGTATATCATCTTGGAAAGAGTTCAAAAAATGGTTCCTATATGAATTTCATGATGTGAGCGAGGAAGATGACATGTGTTATGAACGGTGTGAAGACCAAAGCTACAACATGGAAGAGGATCCTCACATGTCTCCACTTGATGCCTTTTTCAATTTGGAAAGATATGAAGGTGAGACATCGACACATTTGTTCATAAGGATGGTGAATATTTTTCGAGAAGTGCCTTCAGATATTATGCCTTCACAATAAGAAATAATGAGAAAGATCAAAAACCTAGGAATCTCGTTAGGTGACCCTGATCTAAAGCCTTTTTTTCAGATATTAGAAGAAGATGATGAAGATAGAGAAGAGGAAGCTTATGATCAGATTGAACAAAGCTTTGTGCTTGATGGAAATCATAGTGATGATGAAGAAAATCCAAATTACATATCCCCTTTGGACGCATTTTTGAACTTAGAGAAACAAGAAGAAGAATCTACAGTACAATTCTTCCTGAGGATGTTTAATATCTGTCAAGAAATACCTTTAGAATGGAGACCTCCAGCCTCTGATCTTTTCAACAAAATGCGAGAATTAGGTCTTTTATATGATCATCAGTTCCTTAATTTTCTCAAGCTCATGAATGAGGAATTGGATGCAGAAAAGAATGAATGTGAGACTAAAGTAATAGATGAGTCAAGTGAAGTTTTAGATATGAATGGAGGAGACCCTTTTGAAAATTCTGAGGAAAGATCTTTCCATGATGATACTTGTAGGACATCAAATATTAATGAATATGAGGAAGAGGATTTTCTCAGTGTGGAAGAGATTTCAGCCTTGTTAGACATGGAATACCAAAGACATGTTGAGAAGAATGGTCCAACTTTTTTCTCAATCTACCATGGTAAGGAGGTTGACGAATCAATGCATATTCAGGAGGTACTAGATCAAGAAAATGATAATTCCCATGGATCAGATAGTGGAGATGAATTGCATGCAGTGTATGAACAGGAGGAAGTTTCAGAGATTAGTCTTGATGATGAAATACTTGATGATCCAAATGAAAATTCTCATGAAAGTATGCCTAAATTTTCTATGTTCCTGAATCCATTATTTGAAGAGGAAGAACAAAATGAAGATATGTCAACGTTCTCTATGTTCATGAATCTGTTATTTGAGAAAGATCTTTTATGCAATGGATTCCATCAAAATGAAGATAAAAGTTCTGATTTTGAAGTTGATAAAACTCATGATGTGTATTCAGAAAGTGAGGTGTCTTTCAGTTCATCCTATGAGCATGAGTTGTATAATGAAATAGAATCAATCAAGCATGATGGGGAAGATAAATTGAAGGATACTTGTAATGATCACTCATCCAATCATACATTTGATAAAGGTGAAAAGACATCTTTTTGTGGACTGACTTCAAGGTTTTCCTATGGAAAGGATATCCATTCTGAGTTTGGGGCTGAAACGAATCATACACAAAAGGACAATCATACCAATGGGATAAAGGAAATGCACATGTTATGTAATGATTGTTTTCTAAAATTTTATGATGAATTTGATTATACTAAGGATCAATATAATGCCGTGATTAGAAAGAAGATGTTGTTGCAATATCAAAGCCAGGTATTTGATAGAGGAAAGAATCAATGTTCACTTTGAGGGGGGCGGGGGCCACCCAATTTCATCTTGCATCAGGTTAATTATGGATACTTGGTATGCGTCTCCAGAGATAACTGAGATCTCGCTATGCTCACAAGGAGCATACGTCCCCAGAAAGAGCCACTGATGGAGTCTAGATTTTTTCAAAATTTTGGGATCTCCATTAGAAAAATAGTGTTAGAAATTAATGTTGAAAGATTCTCACTAACACAAACAAAACTATAAGCATCACTAATGCCCAAGAGACAAATATTTCTTCATACTTCAGAACTTCATAGAAGATGATACACCGATACATACTTCATCATTGGAGACTCATAAATAATAGATGCAAAAATAAAAATATATGTATTGAAACATAAAATACGAATCTTAAAACTTAACAGCAGTATTCTATAGCAATATGGAGATCTACAAAAATAATTACCAGCATGCGGCATACAGAGGAGACGTAGTCTAAAAATATCCAAGAAAGTTTCCATTGAAAGGACCTCCTGGGAGTACGGATGAATAACACATCATATTGTCTTCAAAACATTAATATTATACATAGCAGTACCAAGGTGTATTCAATCACTAATATTGATAGGATATTAATCAATAGCAATCAAACAAGCATATGCCCACCCAATCTGACATGAAAAATACGATGCCATCAGGAGTCTGAGATAAGAATTGATTACTGCAGACATATCTTGTTGTGTGCTTATGTTCTCCAATAAAGACTCTTCATATGCATACGAAATTATTAAAGTTAATGAAAGGCAACACATACATATAATGATACGTTGTATAGCATGAATAAGCAATGGCATACACAAAGAAATGAAGACCAGGAGCTGAAGGTGTAACAGTCAACCATAAAGAATCTTAAAATCCAGATATTGTATGCATGATGAAGGGGATGCCTTTAGTGTTGCTCATGAGAGATATGTAGAGAAGAAAGTAAAATTGCAAAAGATGAAAAGGCGCCAGACACTTGGATGGGCCATCATCGTGATCTTTGTGTTTGTATCCAGAAAACAAGAAGGTACCTGTCGTTGTCTTTGAAATATATTGAAGTTGCAAACACATGTTGGAAAAGCCTGTACGGATACGGGGTGTAGAAACTCGAGCGTATTCATCCAGAAAGGAGGTGACTAACTCACCAAAGATGGCAAGGATTTTTCTCCACAGATGACATAATTCTATATTACTGTAGCATCTGATGATGGTCCTATTCGATTAATTACAAATATTCGGTGGCTAGAAGAAAATAATTTCAGCAAGAGCTATATGACAAAGTCTTGCTCGACTAATCTATCATTGTTTTAAGATAAAATCATAATTTGTAAAAGTCACTCCTGATTAATGTTTGTTATGAAATGATGTGTCACTTGGGATGGAATATTTTGGTCACTTATAAATATAAGTGCCACAACCGATAGGGGAGACAGATTTCAAAAGAAGCATTTTTATATATTTTGTATGGAGGGATAAGGAAATAATATGACTTTGTAAATATAAATTTATTTTATTTTAATAATAAAATAAAAAGTCTTTCATTTATTATTAGAGGCATGGTGAATTAAACTATAAATGATTCATCCTTTTTAATTATTATTTTTGAATATTGTACAATTTAAATATCAGATAAGTGGATACAGTCAGATAGCATCCTAAACTCATGCTGAAATAATTTAGGATTGCATAAATATTTGATTTGTCATGTCTTGATTATTGAATTGATTAGCAATATAAATGCTTTGAACATTATAAAGTTGTACATAAACCTTCATTGAAGTTGACTCTATCATCTGAGTAAGCAGAGGCATTGGTCTTTTTATTGTTGAAGCATTGGGTTTATATATGAAGTCAAAAAATCTATCAATTCCTTCCTACAAACCTCATTAATCATTACATACAACATTTTCAAACATTCAGCATTAGATTTCATATTAATCAATTTTGAGGAATTTGCCAGCCAGAAGATTCACAAGCTTAAATTCGCTATAGAAGAGCTTCGAACCAGGTGATCAAGTTTGAAGTAAAGGTTCACCCGCCTAGGTGTAGCGAAGCCTAAAGTGCAGGGGAGTTTGAAGTATTCCCATTTGTTGGCCAGAATTGATTTGGAATTCTATTAGAGAGTTGGCAGGCTCTAGGATTTCCAATCTGCGGTTTTTGGAACCAACACTATCTGTGACATATGTATCGGGTTTTTTGTGAAGAAGTTAATGGTTTATTATATTGGATTTTAGACTGATAACCGAAAGTGAAGAGTTTGTTACATTGCTAATTATTCAAAGGTATTAAACTAACAGTTTAAAGAAACCATTATGCACATTTTGGATTGGTTGTAGCCCAATTAGATGGAAGGTTGTTAAATGGTTTGTGCAAAATGGAAACTGAGAAATGTGTTGCCCAGACAAGTTGAAATAGTACCGAGAGTAATATTTCCATGTTGTGACAGACCCGCATGATGGAGGAATGATAAGACTTGTCCCAATCATCAAATATTGATAAGATGAAATAGTGATTAAGTTGTGAAGTATAACATTAGCCGCTGTTGTTACATTGCTAAGAGTTCATTATTGTTATCAGAATATCGAATGATTGTGAATCTTTTATAAATATTTACCAAGGAAGCACATTGAGATATGAAAATGTGAATGGTTGATTGTTCCCTCTAGTTATTTGATATTTGCCGTTATAAACTTAACCACTGTCAAAACTATTAACTAATTGCCTTTATACCAGCAGGGAGAAACCAAATAAAAACATCATGCAATACTAAAAGTTTTACAAACTAAGAACAATCTTTCTACAAACATCCAAGTATGAAACTAAACTCAGCTAACAACCATATAGCTCCCTGATCATGTGGTCACCAACAAACATATTTACATCTCATCATAAAATCACAAAGCATGTGTAACAATGTGTTGACATATACTTACCGATCATCTGGACTAGTATTTTGCCATGGACACATTTGATGAACTCCCAAACTATCTTCCATGTCACTAATCATGTTGATCAAGCACAGCTACTCTCAACTATCCTAGGCTACTAGGATTATATCCCCTAGAGAAAATACAACAAAATTTTAGCTCCTACAATAAGATTACATTGCTTGTAACACCACATTAAAATTTGAGAAATCCAACTCCAATAATTATAGCTCTTTATTGCCAAGTACATTGTTAGAATTTAGTGTATAGAAAGAAAAAAAGACAAAAATCTATACTTGCAAGCTAATCCCCACCAGGACCCATAAAAGAAGACAATTCTTTGGGCACTAGCAACCCATGCTTTTAGAAAATTCCATGAAGTACATATCATTCAAGAAAAGTCTTGCCTCTCTAAGATACTTTAAAAATAGGTTAAACAAAGTGGAAATAGAAAAATCATTTAACAAGAGGAATCGCAAAACTTGTTCCCAAACAAAAAAAAATTTGAGAAGCCACAACTTATTGCCCCTTGTTGGCACATGTAAGAAGTTGGCTAAGCATTCTAAAGAAGAACAAACATCCCTCATCATTCCAAACACCCTAAGAAACATGTTAGATACAAGCAAAAAGAATCTAAACCCTAAAACTTAGGATACAAATGATGTGAATTATTTATTCAGGATACAACACATACACAAGGTAGGGAAGCCCATCCAAATTAGAGTCAACAACCACACCAAGGACATTCAAGATAACCTAGCATAGAAGATAGTTGTCAATAAACACTCCCATAAGCATATGCCACATTTTGTGTAGAAGAGAACAAGATCAGGGTAAAAGAAACCACAACATGAAGTGAAGGATACAAACAATGATAGAGATAGAAAAAAATTCAAACAATCTCAATAAAAATAATGATCTTATTTTAAGTGTCTTTAGAAAACCTGTGAACAATTTAATAAAAAGCAATGCTAATATGCCAATGCAAAGAAAACAAAAAACAATACTTGCAAAGAATTGGAGATATAAAGTAACTTTTTGGTTCACCACCAATCAAGATACCAATTTTTAAATACTCACAATTATATTTTCATCATAATGCATCTTCATAATGGACTGTGCATGTACATTTACTCTTAACAGTTAAGTAGTTTTGGTGTTTCTTGGAGATATGGAATCCTCCCACACTCTGTGATGCCTGTGATTTGTGGGAGGAGTTCCTCAATGTAATATATGTTCCATATATTGTTTGAATATAAGAAAAGTTGGGAAATGGAAAGAAACAATGACTACCACAATGTAGAAGTTCAAAAATTGGTGCCATGAACCACAACAGTTATTGGTTGACGAATTTTCTCCAAAGGAGGAGTACATTTTATGGTGGATCCTATCTAGTTAGGTCCTAGTGAAGGTGTTTGGTTCAAATTTGGAGCCTTAGAGTAGCTAGAAGTGGTGGTTTGGTGATGCCCTAGCCCTATGACTCTTAAAATGAGGGTTTTGACAAAAAAATGGTTAAATGAAGGCATGGAAACTTAAAACCTTGAAAATCTATGGATTGGGATCATTTGCAAGACTATTTAAGGGTTTCGAGTCTTGGAAGTGAGAGGAGTTATAATTTTGTTTGAAAAGTGAAGGCTAATTTTACCTAGAGTGAGTGCTTTATAGGGCTAGATGACTTCACCAGTCAAGGAATCATGTCATGAGATTGACCTATGTTATGTAACCTATTGAGGGCCATTCAATCATGTATTTTGTTCCTTGTATTTTTGGGGAAAATGTGGAGTTAAGTGCAAATTGTTTGTTGAACCGGGCTACTAGGACAAGCCTAGAAGGACTAAAGTGTGAAATGGTGACATTGCCAAAAACATGGTCATTTTCAACAAGGAACTTGTAAGGTTTTTGATAGTAAAGAAAAAATGGTATGTGATTAATGTTAGCTAGGATTCCCACTAGAAGAGAGAATGGAAAATATAACTAGTATAATAATGCATAGATTGATAATAGTTGAATATTACTACAAATGTACAAGACACATTGCTTAAATATAGGCAAGGTATGATGTAGGAGTAACAATATGTTGAAACATGGCTTAATCCTATGCAATGAGACAACCATTCATACAAATTTATTAAATATTAAATGGCTAGTTAACAAAAAGTCAATAATGTGAGATGAAACCATTATAACCATATTTTAGAAGTGACACGAGATATAATGATAAGTAATTTAACACCAAAGTATACTTAATATGTGAATAGGTTCTCTGACGATAGCATCTTGCTTCCTCACACATCCTAAGAGTACTCTCTGACCCAAGCATCCTTCAAGACTCCAATTTTTGATAAATGAGGCATCTAGCATGGCTACAAAATCTCCTAACTTGACAATTCACCATCTTCTTCAAAAGACTCACCCAAAGCTCAACCCAATCACTTCTTCATCTTTGACCCAAAAGGACCCACAATGCCCTTCAACATACCCTTATACAACCCTTCCTTGACTTATTCAAAGACACCTAACATGCTTCCAAAGAACTTTGAGAGATGGTCTTCATCATGGATTCTTTGTTTTGTGACAACTCCTTTGGATAGTTAGAGAGATCCAATCAAAATTTCAATCCCTTAGAGTGACTACAAATATTAACATGGAATGGCCTAAAAGGATGAATCTCCTAGTTTTTACAGTGAGACGGATTATGGACAATCCAAAATGACAAAATGATTCCTTTGAACCTTTAATAATGTGAGGCAAATGATGAAAGTAACAAGGACTCTCTTCTTTAACTCCTAGTGCTTACAATCAATGGCTTGGAATGGAAAATATAACTCCCAAACTGAATGCATAAATGTGGCATCATATCTCAAAGCATTTGAGAGGCCATGGGATCCTTTGCATCACTATGATATCATATCCATTTACTGATTACATTCACACAGAGAAATTCTTGAGAAAATTGATGGTTTGTTGGTCACAATAATCTATGATGAATAGTCATTTATAACTTCCACATAAAGGACAATTAATCCATTCACTTCGGTTAGAATTTAGATTGTTTAGTTACATAACTTTTCCCAAAACTAGGAATGATTGTCATAAAACAAGTAGATCTACTGATCCAAATTCTTACAATGATGTTCAGACTCCTCTTGACCTTATTCAATCACGTACAATCATTAGAACCATTTTGTCCAATCACATATTATCAAGACAAATAAAATCTACAGTCACAGTGAGTAAAATTCAAATAGCAGCCCACCTAGGGCTTGCGAGATCTCCTCAAATACAAAATGGATTGATCCAAAAAAAATTTGAAATGCTTAGTTAAATAAATGTACTATCAACATCCACAATTTCAAAATTTTCCAATGGTTAGAAATGAAGAAATCAATCAATTTGTATCCAAACCCTTGAACATGGGGTTCCATGACTGTTTTGACAAAAATGAATGGATCTTTCTCTATAAATCATGGAAGAGCATGAAAATTAGATCAAATGGAAGGAGATTCATCAAACTTCATCACCAAGTTGAATTACAATCAAAATGAATCAGTCTCAGATCATAGCGCATGTCTGTTACAATGATTTGCAAGATAAACACAATAAAATGCAATGTTTTCTATTGAAACTTTATTGAAATTTCATCCAATCTCCAAGATCTATCTACCCTCATCCCAAAGAGGGCCGGGCTATATAAGTCAGTTAAAATCAGTTTTAACTACTCCCAATTGACCTCTAAGGTGGTTGATGGCTTAATCCCTCTTTTGACAACTTTTTAGTGACCCTAATTACATTCCAAACATGACCAATATGACTCCAATAGAACAAAAAAACACTATTTCCATGCCATTTCCACCTATTTGACTAGTTTGACCACTTTTGACACACCTAGGGCCTTATAGGCCAAATGGGTACATTATGGCTCAAATGGCCTTACAATTGAAACATAATGCATGAAATAATGCATGAAAGAACTATGAGAATGCAATGAATGGCCTTATCATGGACTTATTACAAGCTTTGGCCAAAATTTGGTCCTAGTTCCTCATTGTGTTCTTGGTGCTCTTGCACCATTCTCACTAATAATCTACATCATAGCAATAAATATCTAAGTGTAAGGTGAGGCATATTCTATGGTTTAAAGAATAGAGATAGATCATAAGTCCAACTTCTATGTTAGGACCTTGTGATCAATAAGATTTTTCCAAACATATTTTCATAATATTAGCCATAAAATGTAGGATGTTAACTAAATAATTTGTTTATCCTTAATTGGTGCTATAAATACTTGCACTAATCTTTCATTTTAGTACCCTAGGAATCAAGCTCTTATTCAATTCTAATTATTTTGTCACTTCTAGTTATATCTTAGGAACTAAAAACCTATAATGATGCCATTTCGAGTTTGACCATCCAAGGTTATGACTAAGAGTATATAATCAAAATATACCTTAACCTGAAATTGAATACAAAAGAAAGTGGAACATAATAAAGAAGAGAAAATGAAATAAAAGAATTCAAATCTTTGCTAGGAGGAAGAAACATAAAGAATAAATAATTAATGAATTAAAAAAAGAAAAAGCACTTACTTTAGTCTTTATTGATTAAAGGTGATTGCAAACTGCACACAAGTGTAAAAAAGTAACCGCTAAAAGATGTTTCTCTATCAATTCTTCAACCTTGGAATGCAATGTTTTAATATCCTGTGTTGTATTAATTCATAGCATCTATGGGAAATGCATCAAAGACCATTTTTAACATTGTGCATAGTGACTTAAACAAGTATGAACTGTAAGAGACTAAGAAAGAAGGAAAAGGTGTTACCTCACTAAAATGATAGTAATAATGAGACAAAGAACCATAAAGACTAAATCCAAGGAGACCAGATCTGAACATCTGGGTTCGATCAAATTCAAAAATTGGTTTGCCTTCATAGCACTATCAAGTCAACAGCATGAGCATTATTTTGTGTCTAGAGTGTCATCAATGTTTTTAAATGTAGGATGAAATGGTTGTAAGTATGCATTTCTACCACATGCAAATGATTTTGAGATATAGACCTGTGTAATCCAATCTCCCAAGGAATAGACAGCACCACTTATCACCATCTCTGCCAAAATAGGATTTGTCATAAAGCGATGTTAGAATAGTTACTAAAATGGTCATAAATTATGTTCTTATAGTAAAAGAATACTTTGACTTAAGAAAAAAACTACACAATATTAAAACATGACATTGTGCTTTATAAACTAAAAAGGTACCTATAACAAAGAACTTCATTTCGACTTGCTAATTGGTTGTCACTATTAACTCTAAGCTTGTCTTTAAAGTTTGAGGTTCACTTGGTTTCGAGAATAGTTTAATATTCTCTACTAAACAAGGCCAACCACGTGAAGGTGGAAGCTCATTCCCCCCCCGCCCCCCCCCCCCCCCCCCCCCCCACCTAACATCACTCTAAATTCCCCATTAACATTTAATAACATTCATTCATTCATCCATTTTTGAAATATAACATTCAATCATTATAATCACATGATAACATTCATTAACACATAAAATTCATTAACACACAACATTCCTGAATAATTCATTAACAGATAAAATTCATTAACACACAACATTCATGAAAAATTCATTAACACATCATTCATCAACATTACTAGTACAAAATTACATCCATTAAGACAACGTTCTTTCATTAGCAATAAATGTGAATTACAATCATTTCTTTTTGGGTTTCTTGCTATTTCTTTTCATCTAATTTCTAAGAGGAAGATCAATGTCCTCATCATTCCCCTCCTCTAGTGATTCTAATTCCAACGTGTGTCTCCTCCTCATTTGTTCAGGAACATGAGGCCGCTGTGCCAAAGGGGGGTCTGCTGCAATAACAACTACTTCATGAGTTAAATTCACACCATTTTATATTAGTGAATTACAAGTATTTATGTAAGTAAAAGAACTATAAATCAAAAAATTAATTTAAAAGAACAAAACATAGATTTTCTTTACCTGAATGTGCCACATGATCTACATGGTGATCAGTCTAAACATCCTTCGGCACTCGTTCAGCATGACATGATTTTGTATCCTCTAAAATATACACAAAAATGTTACACCAAGTTTAATTTAAGATGGTAAATTGTATTAATAATTACATAATTAGTTTTAAATAGCAAATGAGCACCTCCTTGGGCAATACGATGCACATCGGGGGTTCATGATGAGGCATATGATCTCTATCACGATTAAGAGGTTGCATTGCAAAGTCATGCACATTATTATCAAATTGATTGTTGCTCAAGTATTCAATTTCTAATATATTTTTTGGCATATTTACCTATGCACATGATGCAGGAGACTCTTCAGTTGGGCCAGTGGAAGCTTTCTGTAGGCATTCAGCCACTGCTTGATAGCCTTCCTTGAAGGCAATTTTTTTGTGTTCTTCCATGGCCTCTAAATTAAAATTAGAGCCCTGCATTTTTTGATTAAACAAAATTATTTTCATTTTATAAATAATTTTTCTCTGCAATTCATTTACTGCTACTTACAATTCATGCTTTAATTTTTTAATATCCTCCAAAACCAAGTCTGTGCTGCCCAATCTTTTCCAGCTTGACCTTTTTTGCCATTGAAGTGTCCTACAACCTATGAAAAGTTTGAAATATGTTAGATGATATAGATATAAAGATCACTAATTAGTGCATTATTACATTGTACTAGTAGTTAATAATATTGCATACCTTCTCACATTTGTTGGTGTAATTCCTCTTTGAGCATCTTCTTTCTCCTTTGGATCCAAAATGAATTCATTCCAATTCCTCACTGAAATAAAGGGAGGACGCTCGTACTTTGGGTTCTAGATGAGACTCTTTCTATATGCATCCCTCACAGTCTTAAGATGTTTGCAAGCTCTTTCTAAAATTTTCTTCTCATCAAAAATATTATTACCAAACTCATGCTCTAAATATTTAACAAGCTGATCTTTTAATTTTTTGTCTTGCAGATTCCACCTTTTAAGAAAAAAACCCAAAATTGTTAGATATAGCTACTAAAAGAAAAGACCCGAATGAAAGGAAAAATACTGTACCAATTAATGATATGAAAAAAAAATAGTGGGATAAAGTTAGTTCACTTATGATGTTCCACCTTGTACGTATGGTGGGCCCAAATATATGCAGTGTGAGGTCATAAAGCTTCTTATAAAATATATTATTTCTTGCAAAAAATGTCACGGGATAATCAATCCAAAACTTGTTATGAATAGGTAAATGCATATTACAATATAAAAAATAATTATTTAAAGTACCTGGAATCTTAGGACATTTTAAAGGCATTGATTCATTATTGTCAATCAATAATGATGTCTGCATAACTCTCATGCTAGAAACATGGGTAGATCCAGGAAATGATGGTGAATTATCACAAATACATGTAGATTGATATGTATCTGGCGTACCAAATGGTGCCACCGATGTATCTCCTACTCCAAAAAAAAATCAACTATGTGATGCACCCAAGATTAAAGTACAAATTATCAAATCATAATTAACACAAAACCAAATATAGCAAAACAAGGATTTACCAGCTGCCATAGACCGTGAAGGCGTTGATTTTCGCATGGCCCTTGTGGCTAACATTGCACTCGGCAATCTCATATGGACATCCTAGCTAGGAGGAGTCTCCTGCAATTGATGACCTGAACAATACATTGTTAGCAAAGACATTTTGAAATAATAAAAGTAAGAGTTAACTTAAGAAGTTTTTGAATGTTCTAAAGAAAAAATTCCTTGTAACTTGTCAACTAAAGGATAATTTTACCTAAGGTGGCTGGAGGTCTGCTAGTACTAGCCTCACTGCATTGTCCTTGACCAGGTACTAGAGATTCCATAAAATCCTGCAACAAGAACACATATTACATATTTTACTTCACAACATAAAAAAGTATAAAATATAAACCTTTATTGAAATTTTGTTATAACTAAAGATTCATTACTGCTTACTTGATACTAACATCCGAGAACTTTCAATTCAGATAGCCTCATTAGCATCTCCTCAGTTGGATTTCCTTCATACAAAATTCCAATTATTTCTAAATTGATTTGTTTTATTTTTTTCTTCAACATAATTGTTACATTAGGTGAATCTACAAAATGATCATCATCATAAGGGGTAGCTATTGCCTCTATTGTTGCAGGTGCTTTTTCCTTATCCTGAACATCAAATTGTGATAGGAATATCAGTAAAACTATCATAAAAACTCCAAAACCATAAATAAAATAACATAATAATATAACATTTTTTAACTATCTAATTTGTACAATTTCAATAAGGTTTACCATTGCTGAAGAATGGGTGGGAGGAGCATCCTCGTGGCCTCTATCATGTGCAGGATCCATATCGTCCTATGACAAAGATTAAATATAAAAACTTTAGCGAACTGAAAGCAATAGACTTAGCAAAAAAAACTTATTAATAAAATGGTATATAGTACTTACCATCCTCATGATAGTAACTTTGTTTTTATCTATGCGATTTAAATGGTAATCTATTAGCAGTTCTTCTCTTGCACTTATTGATTTGATTGCACATACAAAAACTTGATTCCCCTCACGCTCCTCAAATATGCAATTGGGTTGTTATTAGTTGAGGAAGGTCACGTACTATTTATAAAACCCGCAATATTACCTATTTCTTTTGGTCTCCCATCAATGTACATTGCAAATCTTTTACTTTGATCATTTTCTTTCCTTTGTATATAATTAGCTGATAGTGCATACCTATGCATACTTTTTTTATATTGAACAATCCACATCCAATCATTGTAATTATAACATAGACTGACATACATGAATAATTCAACAACTCTGTTGTAACATACCTTTATCCCATCCATGGAAAATAGGACCAAACCATGTAATGAGGATGGAGCAATGTGATATATCCTCTCATTAACACAAAAATTAGTGTTAATTGGAGGTAGCTCATAGGGTACCCATTCTTTCTCAATGTGTGTGTACCGAAAGGGCACCTTGATGTCACCTTTGGTCTCATCATCATAAGAACATGACCCCCCATTAGCAAGGAAATATTGCATGCGTTTATCAAATTTTTCTTTAATCTTTTGACCTCTAGTTGATCTCCCTATTTTAGTTGTACTACATGTAGAACTTTCATCTAGCATTCCCTCATTTCCCTCATTCAATGTAGATAGATCTGACAAGTACCTATTTGGTGGGTGCTGCAATCCATCAAATGAGATATTGTCACATCAATATATATAGAATAATCAAGTCGTGACCCATACATACAGTTCTTCTTTGTCTATATATACATTATATGATTATATAATATATCTATTTATAACATACATGCTCAGTAATAAACAAGAAGAATAGAAGAAAATTATGTCTATTTATTGACTTACACCTACTAATCCATGTCACTGTGCACGATCCATGCCAAAGGGGTCAAATTTCCTGCATATGTCAATCATTTATCTTAAGTTAGCTAAAAATTATATGACACATGCTACAAATAACTTAGAATATAACATGAACAATATGAAACATTGTAAACATGAAAAAATTTACCTTATATATGGAATGCAAGATCATCAATAGAAGGGGTGATGATGTATGTAGTCAATTACTTTTTTGCAAAAAGGGTGATAATCAAACACAATATATACATGTATCAGCAGCAATTAATTGAGCATCATAAGCAAAACATTGGTAATTATAAATCTCATATGTTGTAATCATTAGAATTGAACACAATAAATATCTAATCATTACAATTGAAAGTAATACATAAATATGTAATCATTAGAATTGAACACAATAAATATGTAATCATTACAATTTGAACACCATAAATATGTAATCATTTCAATTATGTCATTGATCATCTTCATCTTCATCATCATCATCATCATCATCATCATCATCATCATCATCATCATCATCATCATCATCATCGCCATCATCACCATCATCATCGCCATCATCACCATCACCATCACCATCACCATCACCATCATCACCATGGTCATCATCATCATCATCATCATCATCATCATCATCATCATCATCATCATCATCATCTACTTCATCATCTTCAGTATCTTCTTCTTCCATAACATTATACTTTATCGGCCTTCCTCTTGGATCATGTCTAACAAAAAATGACCAACCCTGTTATGTGGAACCTCTGAGTAAAACACTTTCTCACACTGGCTTGGAAGAACATAGGGCTCATCTCCAACTAGCTCAAATGACCTTGTATTTATCATTGTAAATTCATTATCATGTTGAATAACAGTTCTATCTGGATCATTTTGATTCAGTCGTACCCTGTACCATTTGATGACGAATAGAACTACTTTGAAGGAGTTAAAGTTGCACTCAATTATATCATCCAAGATGACATAGTATTGATTTTGAGATTGTTGAAGATGTATGTCATTTCTAGATGATATATTGGTGACTTCGAAAAATGCAGTTATCCCAGAATCACAAGTTTTCTTTTTGTCATCCAACTTTTTTATGCAAAATTTGTGGCCATGATAGTACATAGCTTTGTGGTGCTTGACCTACAATTTTTCAAGTGTGTAAATTATTTGCATCGTGAGTTGATACAAAATATACAATTCATGATCATTAATAAATTTGTACGTACCTCTCCACCTCTTAAACCATGTGCTAGGTCAATTAACATTAGCGTAACATTGGAATCTTCATTACGATGAGCTTCTCTAACCAATGAAGCAACACCTTCCCATGTTAGTGAGCAACCATTTTATTGACATCGTTCAATCTATACCATCATCCAATCAAGATTGTTCACAATATACAAATGTATTGCATCCCACTCTCGACCAACTATATAAAAAAAAATACACCAATTATAAATAACTTATATTGAAGATTTATAGGAATTAATTAACTACACTAACGTCTTAGATTTACCTCTCACTTTCCTCAATCTACCTTTGCCCATCAAGTACTCCCCTTTGAATTTGTTAATGGAGTTGGGATCCCAAATATGATCTACATGGATCTTTGCTGCAAACTTAGGAAGATATTCACTAATATACACCATGGTCTAGTATACCATATATTCCTCCACCATAGAACCCTCAGGATGTGCTCTCTGTCGAACCAAGCCTTTCAAAAATTTCAAGTGCCTCTCAACCATCCACATTGACCTAGTTGGTACATGTCCACACAATTTAATCTCCTTAACTTGATGTATGAGGTAGTGTTCTTGTGCATTGAAAAAATTTGAAGGTAGACACTTTTGCATTTCACACATAAGAAGAGGATTTTTTCTCTTCCAATATTTTATATCTTCTTTATTGATTTCTTTAGATGACAACCACCTCATGTATTTTCCAAGATCATATATAACTTGTTTGACACTGTTGGTGAAGTGGTGTGGGAGAGATAGAGGTAGAACGTACTGCAATATTTGTAAAATGATCTTGTCAATATTTTATAAAAGAATGCAATGAAAACTACATGCAGTATACAAATATATAGTGAATACAAAATAATATGAATTACCTTAATACATATATGCCAATCATTTGTTTTCATCCCTACCCAAAATTCACTTTTATTTGATATGAGATTGTTTATGTTCACAGCAAATCTTGTGGGAAATCATATTTTTTTTATAATTTCTTTTATAGCATTGCTCTACTGTTTCGACAATAACCATGTAAGGGCACTTGTATCAATCTGGTCTCCATTGTTATTTGATCGAATGCCATTTTTCATTGCATGGTTGGATTCTTCAATGTCACTACAAATTTTGACAATTTGGTCTTTGTCATGCCTTCCATCCAAGATTTTTGATAATGTCTCTATTACATTCTTTCCAATATGCATAGGATCAAACAAATGTAGGATTGGAAGTTTCTCATAGTACAGAAACCTAGTAAATTGCGTAGGATAACTTTTTAGTCCTTTTGGAAGTTGGTCATTGATGCCTAGACAACCTTCACAAGCATCAATTACATCATCAGTAAACAAAACACAATATCAAAATATAAATTTGAAACAAAAACCATCAGATGGAATGACATTACCTTGACGATTTATTTTATTGTATGCTGACTTCCATAGGTGAGGTGTCATTCTCTGTGGCTTTGATGTAGTCTCTTCTTTCCCATTGAAAAGATATTTTTTGATAATTTGGTACTTATGATTTCTGTGGAGAAAGTGTCTATTCTCATTGAACAACTGCTTTCTTAAACTTTTTGAATGATGAGATTTCATCTTTGGACCACAAACTAGACATGCAAATTTTCCCTTTGTTTGAAGACCTACAAGATCGTGTATAATTGGATTAAATGTGTTAACTTTGTGTTAGCACTATAACATACCAAAACAGAGGTGCTAAGAAGAGAACATATCACAAAAATGTGTTATCCCAGGGGCATCATGTATTGTCCATACAAGCATTGCATGGAATTGAAATTGTCTTTGTCCTATTGGTCTAGAGATGTCATACATAGTGACCCCATTCCATAACACCATCAAATCATTGATAAGGGGCTCAATATATACATTGATATCTTTTGGTACTTACCTAGTTGAATGAACAAAAATATTACATAATTATTATGACCATTTTGATGGATTATTAATAATAAATTAATTTAGATGACGATTAAAAAAAAAAAAACCTGGAACAATCAGTGCCAACATTATGTGCTCCCTCTTTATGGACAACCAAGGAGGAATGTTATTGTTGATAACAAAAATAGGCCACACCGAGTAAGTAGATCTCATCTCTCCAAACGGATTGACACCGTCTGCTGCTAATGAAAGCTTGAGATTATGAGGTTCTTCTTTAAAGTGTGACCATTTTTCCTCTATTTCCTTAAATGCCGAACCATCCACAAACATTCACATAATGTCATCTCGACTTCTATTGCATGCATGGTAATCTATAAATTGTGCCAAGCTATTGCACTTGAATAATCGTTGCAGACGTGGAATAATGGGAATATGCCAAAGAACCTTACGAGGCACCTTTTTTGTTATTTGATTTGATTGATATATACTAATATGACAAATAGGGCATCCTGTTACAAATTCATGATGTTTATGATATATAATATGATCATTCAGACATGCATGTATTGTTTCATACTCTATTCTAATATCTTTCATAATGGTAGATAATTCTTGGTACGAGCGAGGTAGAATGTTTGATGGTAGTAACAAACACTCACCTATCAACCTACGACCAAAAATATAATTTGTTAATTTAAAGAATATTAATTGCTACAGGATTCACCCAATGTTAATTGTAAGGGAATTACAACTAAAATAATGAAAAAAAATGACATACCTTAACATACATGTCATTGCTACATTGGATAAACCATTTATAACCTTCAAGTTCACCAACAACAATACAATGGCAAGAAGAGTTGTTTCAGAGCCTTCATATAGGGGCTTGTGTGCCTTCTCAAGTATAGGTACATCAAGCTCTGTGTCAACATCATCATCATCATCATCATCTTGATCACCATGATCATCTTGATCTTCTTCATCATTGTGGTCTTCTTCCATGATATCATTACCTTCTACTTCTATATTCACACCTTCATGTTCACTCACTTAGAAATCCACATTCTCTGGATTGTCATGGTCCATAACATGAAACTCGGGGATGTTGACCTATATGAAAATGATGACCTTATATTAACCATGACCATGTTGTCATCATCAAATCATGTCTTATGTATTTTATAAATTATTAAAATACATACCAATGGACGAAATTCATTTCCCCCTTCAACGTGACCATGTTGCCTAGAATGTTCCTCAGCTATTTTGATTAGATATCTTTGAGTCTTTAAGTCCTTACAAATTTTGCAAGGACAATAACATTTTTCATCACCTTTTCTTTTTAAGTTAGACCACAGTCTAACAATTGTCTCCCTATTTTTTTGTGTGTTGATATCATCAGACATGGTCTTTCTTGAATGGAATGACTCGTTGGTGGAAGAAGGATGATTTGTTTGCAACCTGTAGATAAAAATCATTATTGAACAACCATTTTCTCAACCATTTTAATATTGAAAACATCATATGAAATATCTTTATCATTTAGATTTCAATGGTATATTTTAACTTTTAATGAGAATTTTGTGTAATATAAGGACCCCTGTTCAAAATTATGTCAATACCAACTAAGTGCTAGTAATTTTGAAAGTTGGCATATACAATATCCTTTCATAATAATGTTGACGAGCCTAAAGAAATATATACATTCAATTTATTGAGTACAATAACAAAAAATTGACATGCTTTCATCTTGGTGTAGGGGCACCAAGTGGACACATGAAACTACAAGGTACACCAGGACCTATGAAGGAGACCATGAAGGTACCAAGGGAAATAAATGCCTAGTGAAGATATGTAAAGTCATTTGATAATGTACCATGGCCTTTGAGCCATTGCGATGTAATAGAAATGATAAAATCTTTAAAATGTAATATAGTGCCAAGATTGGCAACTAGGCCAAAATGGCTAAGGTGTAAGGTTTATGGGATAGGGGTCATTTGAATTTGATGTAATTTTTAATATGGTTTTAAGGGTCTTAAAATATTTAATAAGGCTATCAAAGCCTCTAAAAGATGTAAGAGGCACTAAGAGTGCAATATTTTGTAAAATTGCCAACTTTGGCAATATAAGCCAAATGGGCTTAAGGAGGATTAGTTAGGAGTTAGTAGAGGTAAGAAGTTATTCAAGGTTGTCTTTAAACCTGTTAAGAGTCTTTAGGTTAGTATAGAAAGGTTGAGTGGTTGAGTTGACAACTTTTTTGTCAACTTGACAACATTTTTCTTATGTTATGTTGTTAACAGTCAGTTAAGACTTGTATAGAGGTAGTTCGGAAGTAGTTTGAAGGTTCAAGTTGTTTTCTTGAAGGTTAGAGTCTTATTTTAGAGAGATCCACATGAGTGGATAGGGGGACCATAATGAATATGTAATGGCACAAAGTGAAAGGTTTATTTTGAAGGAACAAAGTTAAATTCTCTGCAAATTGGTAACTTGTTGTCCAGTGGAACAGTCCCTATAACAATAAATTGGTTTGAATGAATAGCATGTGATTTTTTTTTGGTGGCAACATAGGAACATTTTAAAACATTAATTTTACTTATTTATGCAAGAACTTTTCTTTTTTTATTGTTTGTAATACCAAGGTCTTGACTGGTGTGGGAACAGTCACTGTTTAGGAGGGTATAGTCAGCAGTCCCATTGTATCCTCCAAAGATGTGAAGGCACTCCCACCTCTGTACTAATTGTGGTTTGGGTGGGAGATTATATAGTGTATTATATGTGTTAAATATGGTCTTGAATGCAAGTAAAAGCACAAAGTGAAAGAATAGTGTTTGACTAGTGAACATACAGCGATAGATGCACTTTGAGGGCACCAAATGATGGATGGGAGTGATTGGAAGATTGGAGAGAGTAATTAAGGGTTGGAGATGTTTATTGGAATGTATTGGAGAGTGTTTGAATGTGTGTGTTTCCGAGAAGGGAATTTGCCACAAAGCCCTAGATTTATGACCCTAGGAACAAGGGTTTAATGGTTTGGAAGTTGGGTGAGTAGTGTGACCAGAAAAAGTAGAAAATTGGTGGCTTGGAAACCTAATATAAGACTGTTTAGGGTCATAGAGTCTTCGAGAGTAATGGAGTATAGGGTTGCTTTGATAAAGGGGGCTAATTAGGCCTAGGAAAGAGAGCAAGCAGTAGTAGAAAGATTCACCAGTCAAGGGATGAAGACTTGAGGTTGATATGAGTTCAAGAACTCAGAAAAGGGTATCTGAAAAGGTAAACACTTTACCAATATCTGCTAGGTCTATCATACTTTTCTATATCTGATATTGTATTTTGTGGCGCTGCCATATTTGAGGAATAATAATGTTGTTGCTCCTATATCCATATATTTGTTGGCACTCATGATATGGGAATTACAATTGATATTACCAAGTATCAATAATATAATCTTCAGCAACTAATAATTGGTGACCTCTCAAAGTCAGCAACAAGTCGATGATGTTATGTAACAGAGAATCGACACCTGCAAAGGCATGATGATAAAGTCCATAATCAGTTATAAATGAAGGATCAATCAATGAAGTTAGTAATGAGTACAGAACCAGAGAGATCAATCAACAATAAGCAAGAACAATTAAGTCAATTATATAATGGCATCGACTATAAGATTAATCGATAATAATGCTAATCGATATGATAAGTATAATAGCAACCTCTATATCAAAGAATCATTTTGAAAAGGATATCGATTATAGCAATATTGACATAAAGCATAGAAAGATGCAATCAATACAAATATATCGATGTAGATAAACTAGAGTTAGTTAGTGATTGGAATAAGGATATTGCCACTGATCATACAAGGAAACTAGACTGCTATAAAGAACAAAATAGGGATACACAAATCAATCTACAACAGATGATAATACCCATATCATGAATATTATGACTTGTCATTTATTAAGAAAATGATCTCATAAGATCCAAATTATATAAGGAGATTGACTAAAGACATGAAATTAACTTTAAGTCTTGATGTTAACAAATTGATTAAAAGATGAAGAGTTGTGTTGGCCAATGATTAGGAGAAGAATGATTAAGATCAATTATCATTATGAAGAGGTTTGATCTCTTGAAAGGAAAATGATATGTCATTTGAAGTTTAAAAAGCCACAACCATTTGATAATGAGGATATATAGATTGATTGAAGATGATCATTTCAAGCATCATTCAGACTTTTATTTATTCTAATTCACCCTACTTGGATTTGCTTAGATCGAGCACTTGCCTTATTGGAAAATCTGGTTCCAGGCATCTAAATAAACATTAGAGACAGCACCATTATTGTTACAAGAATATATATTCAGATTAGATACAGAGACTTCATTTCTCTAAGCAATATCACCATCTTTGTTGCATACATAGATTGTCATATCAGATATAGAAGCACCTTGTGATTGTACAAGCATATTGATATACCAGGCACATCACCAAATCATTTTTGCATTGTTAAACAAATATATCAGACACAACATTTTAAGAAGGTTCATTGCGTAGTTCTCATGTCATATCAGAGAACAACAAACTATATATCTACACACTACAGTGATTCTTATAACATTAGTAGACTATACATAGATAATATAATATTGATTATCAACTATATATATATATATATATATATATATATATATATATATATATATATATATATATATATATATATATATATATATATATATATATATATATATATATATATATATATATATATATATATATATATATATATATATATATATATATATATATATATATATATATATATATATATATATATATATATACACACACTTAATCAACTTGCATAATATACTTGTCATTTTGAAATAGTAGTGATCTAGCTATGTTGGCGGTTTGCTATGTTGGAGGCACTAGGTACACTAGGTGCACTAGGTAACCACCATCGAGGGTGCTGCCCCCAAAACCCTTTTGAGGGGTGTTGCACCTCAACATTGCTGGGGCCATTACTCCTAGACCCCCACCAACCTCATTTTATACATTTTGTAATTTTAGCTTGCATGATTTTTTTCAAAAAATAGCATTTTTTAAGTTTTCAAGTTTTCCCTTAGTACTCTCCAAGTTTGGATTTTTTGGCTTACTAATTACTCTTCAAGTTTGAACCTACAAGCTATGATTAATACAACCCTTACACACCTATCGACCATTGAAGAATTGTAAAACTTCATTTAATGTCAAGAAAATGAGAATCAACTTGTGATCAATAAGAATAACATTCATCCATGATTAAAAGCTTAGACTGGGATAAGCAACAAAACTTTTGGGACATAGTCTTGCCTAGTTCATGCTACTAGGGTTGTTGTCATCCTTGTAACATCACTCTAATATCTTTTAGGCCAATAAAAAGTATTGAACTTGCTACCAATGACCTTTATTTTAAAAGGAACTCTCAAAGCAATATTATGGTTGCATTGGTGACAATACTTAACATTTCATGTCGCCAAACAATATCTCAACTGCACCATAATGGCACAACTAAAATGATCTAATTCAGCAATCAATCAAAGGTAGAGTTAACTAGCTTAATTGTGAAATTAAAAACCTTCAAATAGGGATATTGTTATCATGATTTGACTATGTAGTTGTTTGAGTCAAACTCATTGATCCATGTTTCTTCTCATAGTAGTTTGTAAATGAATTAGTTTGCTATCTAATGTGGGACATTGCCTTTTTTTCCCTCTGCTAAGCTACTTTCTACAACATGGCTAGTAGAAAAGAGAACTTTAGACTGTTGTCACCCAAACCCCAATTGTTCAACATTGATTCTTATCCATAATTATCTGTAACAATATTCCACTACATGGTACCTTTTGGGCATTTTTATGCACCTTGCAGTGACAACGAAAGCTTGTTCAGACCCAAAAATAGGAATCAACTAAACATAAAGTTGTTTCTAAGCATGAGTAAGGATCCTAAGTGGCTTAACCCAACTTTTCTGGTCTTAATAAACTTCTAGTAACAGTGATGCTCTTGTAGCAGATTTCTACAAGAGTTTAGACACTTTGTCCCAAGAGACTCTTTTACTATTCTTTTGATAAGTTTACATTTGCTATTATATTGGTGTTTGCAATATTCAGAGTTGTGCACTGTTTCAATTTCTTACTGTCCAAGTTCAAAATTCTTATCTCTTGGTTATATTGTTCCATTTGTCTCTTTGCAAGGTTTAATATAGTTTATTCACTCCCTAAGCATTAACAACCATTCTTTTCAGCACCTTTAACCATTTCTTCAAGGACTCTCTAATCCAGTTGATCAGATTGGATTAGGGTCAACTTGGAACTGGTCAAAGATGGTTTCGAAGGCTGGTGTTAAGCTTATGACAATAGTTCATATCAACTCCAGACCATTTTCATAACTTCCAGTTTACTATGATGATTTCAGTCCACATTTAGGGCTTCAAGTCTACAACCCGAGTGTTCACACCTACTGCTAAATATTGAAAGAAAACTTAAAATGCATGACTATGTTCGATTAGTATCGAATCTTATTGCCTGAACATATGACATTTGCTAGCTCGGACATCGGATTTATTAGTCTAACACCACGCTTTCCCCTGTTTAGGGCATCCCGCTGACGATTAAAAAAAATTGAAGAACATACCTATTAGGGCATCGATCCAGGAAGCAACTTAACTTCAAAAAATCTGAGCATCGACAATATTCAAACATTTTATCCTAAATTGTTCTTCATCCATCAGCATTAAAGACTCCATGGTGAAGGAACAGTTCGGGTTTAAGTCTTCATAATAGAACCGAGGATAGAGTGTATTTTATTGGTTTGTTTGGGTATTATTGTTACTTTGACAGAATAAATAGAATTCCAAATGTAAGGTAATTACATAACCTAATAAACAGTAATTGTTTGACAACACTTTGCAGCTAAGGTAATTAACACAACAGTTATTTCATAAAAGTCGATGCTGTAAAACCATTCCCAAATCGAGACTGAACAAAGTAATTATACAACTAAGAAAAGATGTTCATTCATGTCGTTTCCACAACCTAAAAAAAATAAAATGATTTCTGATGCACTACACCAAATTGTAATCATTCCATATTCCTCAATATCAATTTCTATTTTTTCAAACAAAACGAATAGCCTGCATATTAATCATGAAAAAAGAGTGACATACTTAGAATTGATGATTGTTTTTCATTCTTTTGGCCAAGTTTTGTCTTATTTTCCCGTCTAGGATTGAATGAAATAAAACATTATCCGTCCTCTGCAATCAGCAATACCTGGTCACGGTGGAATGACTAGGGTTGTTCACCCAATACAGATGGTTTTTCACCCAATACCTGGTTGTGGTGAAAGCTCCTTTATCCATCCTCTGCAATCAACAATACCTAGTCGTAGTGAAAGCTCCCCCGTGAAATGAAATAATAAAATGAAGTGAGCCCTTTTTTTAAACTTTATGTTATGCCCACGTTGGTCTCAATTTCAACCAATATCGTGTTGGTCTAAATTGAGACCAACATGGTAGCATGCATTTAAAAAAAAAAAAAAAATTCCTTCTCTAATGCGACCAACTAAACATTTTTATTTGCTAGTCAAAATCTAAGGTCAAAATTTAGGGTAAAATGTACTAGTGCTATTGTCCTTTAATATGTAGCATTTCCTTCCAAAGATTTTAAAATATTTTACATTAGGTGCATACCCATGCCATAACTCATAAGGTGTCAGATTTGTACCTTTCTTAATCTATACTCGGTTAAGAGTGTAAACAACTGTACTTACAGCTTCTTTCCAGTATTTTTGTGCCACATTCTTTTCAATCAACAATGTCCTTGTACAATCCAAAATGGATCTGTTCCTTCTCTCTGCTATACCGTTCAATGGAGGAGTCCTAGGTGCAGACATCTATCTTTTGATCCCTCTATCATTGCAAAATAGATTAAATTCATTTGATATAAATTCTCCACCTCAATCAGATCTCAGACACTTAAGGTTTCTACCTGTCTTCTTTTCAACTTTAGCCAAATACCACTTAAAGAATTGAAAAGTATCATATTTTTCTTTTAAAAACATTACATGCATCATCATGGTATGATCATCAACAAAAAAAATAAAAAATCTAGCACCACAATAGCTTTGTACCCCCATAGGTCCACAAAGGTCAGTATGAACCAAATCTAAAGTGTTCTCAAAAGTAAAGGTTTTTCTCTTGAAACCTGACTTTGTCATCTTTCCTAACTAACATTCTTTGCACATCACATTCTCAGGTTTCTTCAATCTAGGTAGACCTCTCACTTTCTTCTTTTTACTAATTTCTACCAGATTATGAAAGTTAACATGACATAGCCACTTATGCCATAACCAAATATCATCAAGTTGTGCAACCATACATGTTTCTTCAGATAGGTCAAGATAGAACAAATTACCTCTAGTCTGTTCACCACTTTCGATTAGTTCACTAGTAGCATTAAATATTTTAGCCTTTTTGTGATGAAATTCCACTCAGTAACTAGTGCTATTAAGTTGTACAACACTCAATAGATTTTAGTTAAGACCTTCTACCCAATATGCATTTTCAAAAGTAATCTTATCAGTCAGCTTAATCAATCATTTTCCTCTAACAGCACATGGTGCATCATTACCAAATTTCACACTTCTACCTTTATAATGATCTAAGGTATCAAACTTACTTTTGTCACCAGTCATGTGATGTGAACAACCACTATCAATAATTGATTTATCATTCTTGTTCACATAGGAAATCAATGCAGTTTTCTCATCCTCATCAGACTCATCTTTCATTACAACATAGACTACTTCAATTTAAAAATAATCACTATCAGTGTCAGTCTCTTCTTCAACAATATAACAAGATTTCTTACCTTTTCCTTTTTAGTCTTTTTACCTTCCATAACTTTTTTCATTTATTTTGTCTTTGTGCTTGCTATCTAATGTAAGGATAAACTCCTAGGCTTAGTTTTCCACTCCCACCAAGAAATTTCTCTTATCTCCTAGTATCCTATGGTTCTATAGGATCTCCTAATAGGATTAGATCATTAACTAAGTCCTATTCACTCTTTACTACAAGATTCACACCTTGAAAAATCCACGTTGGATGATCCACACCTTAATTTTGGTTGTCTTTCTCACTTTCACTTAGATGGATCTAAGTGCCAAATCCACTAAAACATCACAAATTTCAAAATTCATTGTGGGGACCTTCTTCACATTGAATTCATTAATATTCCATCCCATTTGACTGATTTGGGAAGCTTCTTAGCTCATAGGTTTATCAGATTCAAGATTTCATCAAAAGAGACCTTAATTTTAGGCCTATTTCTAGTAGCCTTTTTTAATGGCTTTTTCCCTTTCTCGACCAAAATCTCCAAACAACCTAAAAATATAAATTTAGATATGGATACCATTTTGGCTTAACTTGAATATTTTGAATGTCTAAGGCTATGAAACCATCCATATACCTCCTTCCTAATATCAAGGAGAAACATGGCTAAAAGGCCTAGTTTCTAGGACAGCCTGTCTAGGACTAATGAAAATTGCTCAAAACCTATCCTAATGGATTGGTAAAACTTACCAATGCTTAGGATGGATAAAGAAAATAAAAAAATACCATAAAAATTCTTGGGGATGTACTGTACTTCCCATTCCCCACATGAAATGACTTGATTTCTCCCTATCAAGCCTCTAACCGAGTATGCCTAACTTGCCTAGGGTCTGATCATAAAGCTAGCTCCCTTGCTCATGATGCTTCCTAACTTTAGATAAAATATGTAAAGAGGGCCCAATTTAAGATTCAACCACTTATTTTGTGTTTCCATAGTTGAATCTCATGTGGGAGCCATTCTCATAAATTATGTCACAGTGTGACCAAAGAAAAGGTCCTGAACTAAAAAAACTTGCAGACTATGATAAAAATACTCTAAAACCTTAACACATAAAATGAAAAATTCTTATAATCCCCTATAGAACATGACTCAACCATTGTATCAACACTTTTCAAGCTTCAAGTATGATTTTTCCTTCAAAAATTGAGATATCCCTTCAAAACAAAGTTGCAGAGCTCAATACATTAACTCAAACTTTTTTTACAATAATGCATCCAATGCTTGGAAATTAAATCCATTACTCCATTAGGTGTCTCCTCCACCATTCTAGGGCCTATTTGGTCTAGCATAACCCCCCACAATCAAAGGAATCTGAGGCTATCCATGTTGCATGCAATATTTGCAATTAGTGCAAATGTTGCTATGACAACATTCTTACAACACTTGGCAACTTTGATAGATGCCTTATGTTGGATACAATTGTCTAATTGTGTGTTTTCATTGATGTCACACAAATGTCATCTCAATTATCACTCTATGTCTACCGAGATTAGTTGGTCAGCAAAGCGATTTTCAGTGTTTACCGTGATCACTCGGGCGTCAAAAGAAAATATGGCAGAAAATAGTATTAACCGAGCTTCCATGGTTAACAAAGAAAAGTTAGTGTTTACTGAGTTAACTCCATCGTCAAAGGATGTTGTAGAATTTTTAGTGGTAACCGAGTCTCATTTGGTCATCAAAGGAAATCTTTTCAGGATCAGTGTTTATTGAGCAATGCCGGTTATTGAAAGATTTTGTTAATTTGAGAAATAAAGTTTATTTGTATTTTCCAGCTGACAAAGGTAATGATTATTAATGTTTGTAACATGTATATGAGCTGACTTGACAATCTGAATGGTATATATACAGATGTATGGATGAATGGATGGAGAGGAGTACATGAAAATAAATTAATCATTTGAAGGAAGGTATGTGCAAATTTTGAAGGATTGTTAGATATCCCTGAGGAGCAACAAATATATATTTGATCAAGAAGGATCTAGTAAAGTAGAATAGAGATCTATAATCAAAAATTCAGTTGCATCTTATTCAGGTCATTTCAATATTACTTTCTTACCATTGTAGCAGTGATTTCAAAATCTCTTAATAGAGTTGGTTTAACAGCCATTTTGTAAATCCTCTAACAAGGTGACAATTCTATTGAATTATTTCAAAGACCTCTTACAAGGCCACTCCTAACAGGGTGATTAAATCCTCTAACAAGGTCACACCTAATAGTGTGTTTTGTAACCTTTAACCAGGTTGGCTCCTAACTGAGCTCACTTCAAAAGAGTGAAAAATAGTAACTAGTTACATTGGTGGTTTTTCTCAAATTGGGTTTCCACGTTAAATCTGGTGTCTTCTGTGTTCATGTTATTTTTTTTATGCATGCATGTTAATCACTAATGAATGCTTAAGATTAGTTATAATCAACACTCATTGCAATAACTGAGTTACATCATATCTCTATATGTTTACCGAGTAATAATAGTAAATGATTTAATAAGACATCTAAGGGATCTATGGTAATATTTTTGTGGTTAATTGATTCACCCCCCCTTTCAGTTACTCCCTCTATATTTCCAACAATTGGTATCAGAGATTTTGGTGCTTGCAGGAAGTGTTTCAAGGGCCTAAGCTAAAGATTAGGATTTCTTACAAGAGAGAAATTCCAAGGCTTAACAAAGATAACTTTTCAGCATGGCAAGGACTCATGAGACTTCATCTAGCTTCCATTGGTGATTCAGGATGCAAATATCTTGATGAAGAATATATAGTTCCTACTGGCACATTATCTATTGAAGACATTGCAGAGAAAAAGAACCATAACATCATGATGATAGAAATTACATCAGCTCTTAGCTATGAAGAATTTGATGGGATCAAAGACTGCACAACTTCTTATGCAATGTGGAGCAAGCTGAAATTTTTTATAGTGGTGATGACAATGTGAAGAGAGCCAAAGCAGAAATCCTAAGAGGACAATTTGATCAGATGAAAATGAGAGAAGATGAAAACATTGCAAAATATGTTGAAAGGATCAAGGAAAGTGTTAGTGCAATTAGAGCTTCTAGAGGAACAATTAATGATGAAACTTTTATAAGTAAGGTTCTTAGAACATTACTCCCTATCTATGCAATAAGAGTATCTGCTATTCAAGAAAGAAGATGTGAAGAAAATCACAATATAACTTTGGATGCCTTAGTGGGAAGATTGACAGCCTTCGAGTTGGATAACTATGATAACTATGTTCCAACTTCCAAAAATGTTGAATCAGCATTTGAAGCCAAACTTTCACTTAAGAAGTGGAAGAAAATAAAGGAGATCCAATTAGAGAGTGAAGAAGAATCAGAGGAAATTTTTGATAGTGATCTTGAAGTTATTGAAGCATTACTTGCAAATAAATATTCTAGAGGCAGAGGTAAATACAAAGGTAAAGCTCCCTTAATCTATTTTTCATGTGAAGAAATTAGTCATATTGTAGCTAGGTGCCCAAACAAGCAAAGCGAGGATGAGAAGAAAGGTCACAAGTACAATGGAAAGAAGAATTTTAAATCATTCAAGGATAAAGGTAAGAAAACATGTTTTATGGCTAAGGATTCTAATAATAGTGAAGATGAAATTATCTACATTGCTATAAAAGATGAATCTGATGATGATGAAGATAAGATGGCACTTATTTCTCATGTAAGCAAAAATGATACATAGATCATAGATAGTGGATGTTCACATCATATGACTGATGATAAAAAAAAGTTTGAACACTTTGAAGACTATGATGGTGGTAATGTAAGGTTTGGAAACAATGAACCTTGTTGCATAAAAGGAAGAGGATGAATCTCATTAACCAAAGAACTTATATGTGATAATGCATATTGGGTTGAAGGACTAAAGAATAATCTTCAAAGTGTAGCACATCTAATCAACATTAGATTCAAGGTTGAATTCATGAATGGAAAAGCAAGAATTTTGGATGACAAGGGAAAACTAATTGGATCAAGCAAACAAACCAAAGGTAACTTGTTTTATCTTGATCTTGGTGAATGCTCATGTTTTATTGCTCAAATTGAAGAAAGTTGGTTATGGCACAAAAGGTTATGTCATGTAAATTTTGATAACATGGTGAAAATAAGAAAATTCAAGAAAGTAAGAGGCATTCCTACTTTGAAGAAACCTTATGTTGGTCTATGCAAGAATTGTTAAATTGGTAAAATGGGAAAGACTAGCTTTAAAAGTAAAAACTATCAGTCTGAAGATATTTTAGAAATTGTGCATACTGATTTGTGTGGACCTATTAGAATTGAGAGCTATATTGGAGAAAAATTATTTATTCTCTTTGTTGATGACTACTCTAGAATGATGACTGTTATGTATCTAAGAGAAAAGTCAGAAGCATTTGAGAAGTTCAAATGGTATTTGGCAAGAGTAGAAAAGGAAACAGGGAAAAGAATGAAGTACTTGAGATCAGACAGAGGTGGTGAATTCATCTCCCATGAATTCAATAATTTTTGCATTGAAAGAGGAATCAAAAGGCATGTATTAGCCCCTGGAACTCCTGAGCAGAATGGAATAGCTGAAAGGAGGAGCAGATCTATCATGGATTGTGCAAGGACTCTAATGATTGAAAAGAACATTGCTATGAAATACTAGAAGGAAGCTATCAGTACTGCAGTTCATACCTTAAACCGAGTAAAGTTGAAGAAAGACACATTCAAAACTCCTTATGAGTTATGGTATGGCTATAAACCCAATGTAAGCTACCTGAAAGTATTTGGTAGTAAGTGTTACATCTTAAAAGAATCTAGAAAAGGAAAATTTGATGTGAAAAGTGATGAAGGAATATTTTTGGGATATTCTTGCAAAAGTAAGGCATATAAATGTTTGAATTTGTCTACTCACAAAATCATAGAAAGTGCACATGTGAAAGTTGATGAGTTTGCAGAAAAGACTAAAGAAGAAAGCAAAAAGGAATGAGAGGATTACAAGAGATTTGTTTACATTGAATCTGATACATTACTAGAATCATCTTTCAATAAGGAGACTCCATCTACCGAGCCCAGTATAGTAACCGAGTCACAAAGACTCGATTCTTAGTTTGAAGCTACCGAGCCAATATCTACTGAGCTTGAGCAACCAGAATCTGAAGATGAAATTCAAGAAGATGACAATGTAACTCATTCAAGAGGCAAGGAACCTATATTGGCCAAGTATGTCAGGAGACATCATACACCAGATCAGATTATTGGAAACATATCAGAAGGTACTATGACAAGAAGTAAACTAAAAGCTACATGTTTACTTGCTGATTGTGAACCTAGAAATGTCAAAGATGCATTGGAAAATGAAAGTTGTATTGAGACTATGAATGAAGAAATAGAAAAAATAGAAAAGAACAAAACATGGACTCTTGTACCTAGGCCTAAAGATAAAAATATAATTGGAACAAAATGGGTATTCAGGAATAAGTTGAATGAAGATGGCCAACTATTAAGAAATAAAGCTAGATTGGTGTGTAAAGGATATTCTCAAGAAGAAGGTATAGATTATGGTGAGACTTTTTCCCTTGTTGCAAGATTAGAAGATGTAAGAACTCTACTTGCATATGTAGCACATAAAGGATTTAATGTATATCAGATGGATGTAAAATCTGCATTTCTCAATGGTATTCTTGATGAAGAAGTCTACATTGAGCAACCTGAAGGTTTTATTGATCCAGACAAAAGGAATGTGGTCTGCAAGTTACATAAAGCATTTTATGGTCTAAAATAAGCCCCTAGAGCATGGTATGAAAGATTGCATAACTATCTTATTCAGATTGGTTCCAAAAGAGCTAATGATAATAGTAGTTTGTACATCAAGGAAGGACCAGATAACAAAATTATTTTGGCAGAAATATTTGTGGATGATACTGTGTTTATAGGTAATGATGATCAGTGCAACGAATTCTCAGAGAAAATGAACAAAGAATTTGAAATGTCTATGTTTGGTCAAATAAAGTTCTTTGTTGGTCTTCAGATTCAGCAGAGCAAGAATGGTGTCTACATTACTCAGTCTAAATACATCAAGGAAATACTTAAGAAGTTTGGTATGGAAGATTCAAAACCAGTTGGTACCCCCATTTGTACTGGACTAAAGCTTACCAAAGATGATGATTCAAAAGAAGTAGATCAGACCTTATATAGATCACTGATTAGAAAATTATAGTATGTAGTTCATACAAGGCCTGATATAGCAGTTGGTATAGTAGCAAGATTCTCAGCAAAACCCAGAGAAAATCATATGATGGCAATCAAAAGAATCTTGAGATATTTGAGAGGAACTATAGATTATGGCTTGTGGTATAAATTTGGAGGCAATATGGACTTAAAAGTGTCTACTAACGCTGATTGGGCAGGAAACATTGATGATAGAAAGAGTACAAGTGATGGAGCATTCTTTCTTGGCAAGAGGTTGGTATCTTGGACCAGTAAAAAGAAAAATTGCACATCTCAATCCACATCAAAAATAGAATATGTTGTTGTAGGAGTAAACTACTCTAATATTGTTTGGTTTAAACAATTATTGGAAGGCATGAAGGTTGAGATCAAAGAACCAGTTTTTATTACAAGTGCAATAAATATTTCAAAGAATCCAATAATGCACTCCAAAACCAAGAACATTGCTATAAAATATCACTTTGTCAGAGAATTGGTGCAGGACAAGGAAATCAGATTGGAATATGTTCATACAAAAGAACAGATTGTAGATATATTCACCAAGCCACTACCTAAGGATGCCTTTTTGTATCTAAGAGGTAAGTTAGGGGTCATTCCCCTATCCGAAGCTCACTAAATAAAGTTTTAGTGATTCATCAACTAGAGCATGTTGAAAATCAGTCAGTTGATGCAGCATAGTCAAAGAATCATTGCATATGAATCAATACTCAAGGTACATTGATATTCACCCGGTATGTGTTGTCTTTGGCATGTGTTGTCAAAGAGGGAGAGTTTGTTGTCATATCTTTAGAAATTTCTCTAAGAGGGAGAGTCTACAATCAAAGAGAGAGAGAAGTTTGTAGTCAGGTAGATGAGAATCAGAATGAAGCTAAGGATATGTTCCTTACTCTATGTTTTCTTGAAATTTCATTGTGTTATGACATGTTGTGTTGCCATCAATGCCAAAGAGGGAGATTGTTGGATAGAATTGTCTAATTGTGTATTGTCATTTATGTCACACAAATGTCATATCAATTATCACTCTGTGTTTGCTAAGCTCAGTTAGTCAGCAAAGTGATTTTTAGTGTTTACCGTGATCACTCGGGCATCAAAGGAAAATATGGTAGAAAATAGTCTTAATCGAGCTTCCATGGTTAATGAAGAAAATTTAGTGTTTACCGAGTTCACTCGGTCATTAAAGGATGTTGCAAAATTCGTAGTGGTAACCGAGTCTCATTCGGTCATCAAAGGAAATCTTTTCAGGATCAGTGTTTACTGACCAATGTCGGTTATTGAAGGATTTTGTTAATTTGAGAAATAAAGTTTATTTGTATTTTCCAGCCGACAGAGGTAATGATTATTAATGTTTGTAATGTGTATATGAGCCGACTTGACAATCTTAATGGTATATATACGAATGTATGGATGAATGGATGGAGAGGAGTACATGAAAATAAATTGATCATTTGAAGGAAGGTATGTGCAAATTTTGAAGGATTGTTAGATATCCTTGAGGAGCAGCAAAGATATATTTGATCAGGAAGGATCTAGTGAAGTAGAGCAGATATTTGTAATCAGCAATTCAATTACATCTTATTCAGGTCATTTCATTGTTACTTTCTTACCATTGTAGTAGTGAATTCAAAATCTCTTAATAGAGTTGGTTTAACAGCCATTTTGTAAATCCTCTAACAAGGTGACAATTCTATTGAATTGTTTCAAAGACCTCTTACAAGGCCACTCCTAATAGGGTGATTAAATCCTCTAACAAGGTCACAGCTAATAGTGTGTTTTGTAACCTTTAACTGGGTTGGCTCCTAACCGAGCTCACTTCAGAAGAGTGAAAATCAGTAACTAGTTACATTGGTGGTTTTTCCCAAATTGGGTTTCATGTTAAATCTGGTGTCTTCTGTGTTCATGTTATTTTCTTTATGCATGCATGTTAATCACTAATGAATGCTTAAGATCAGTTATAATCAACACTCACTGCAATAACTGAGTTACAACATATCTCTGTATGTTTACTGAGTAACAGCAGTAAATGATTTAATAAGACATCTAAGGGATCTGTGGTAGTATTTTTGTGGTTAACTGATTCATCCCCCCTCTCAGTTACTCCATCTATATTTCCAACACCTTAATCCTATATTCTAGGCTTCTTATCCTCACATCTTTCAAGGATCGAAGATCATTCGTAATCATCATATTGATTTAACAACCATTAACCATTCTTAGGCCTAAGACATATTAATGACTCAATCTCCCTAACTCCTAGCATTATGAAATTAAATAACAACTAACATAGGCTATTAGTGTGACCTTAGTCTTAGTGACTAATTCACCTAGCCAACATAAAAAAAGACCTTCTAAGGTCCTCAACCAATCTATACTAACTTCTTGACTTGGCTAGAGTCAAGTACAAGCCAAAATTGACTAACTAGTAGAGGTTAGCCTAGGTGCTCCTGCACCACTATCTCTTTCTTCATCCTTATCATTCCTATCAGGACATCTAGCAGCTATATGACCAACTTTATTACATGAAAAACATATAATAGGGAGTTTATCTTTGTGCTTTTCTTTTCCCCTTCTCAGGCTTCTAGCCATAAGAGCTTCTAGATCCTCAAGTTCTTCATCAGATGTGTCACTATCACTTTCACTTTCACTTATGCATCTTTCTTTTTCCTTCTTTGACTTACTCAAAACCATTTGTGACTTAAAAGAAGATTCAACATTACCAACAATGAAGTTATAATAGTTATAAAGTTTGAAAAAGTAGTAAGCTTGCCAACCAAACTTTCCAAAGTAAGTGCATTGGTAGAGTTACATCTAGACTCCTAAATAGCTGAAATTTTAATAGCATATATCGGATGTAGAGTTCTCAATACTTTTCCAATTATAGTTTCATTATCATTAGTTCCATTTTCTCCTCTAATAGCATTCACAACTTCATTTATTCTACTACAATATTGTGCAATATTCTCACCTTGCATTCTCATTTCATCAAATTTACCTCTAAGGCTCTTGTCTTTAGCTTTCAGTAAATTTATGTCACCGCCATAGATCTTTGCAAGAATATCCCACATCTCCTTAGCACTTGTGCAATACTTCATGTCCTCAAATTCTATATAGCTTAGGGTAGATCCAATTTCCAGCATTGCCTGATTATGTTCTCGCTTAGCTCTCATTTCCTCGGTAGTCAAAGGTGTAACAGGTGAGACATAGTTATTCTCAACATAGTAATTTGTAGAATCACCAATACCAACTAGATGCAGCTTCATCAAGCTTTTCCATGAAGGGAAGTTCTCCTTATTCAGTGTTGGTACCTCCTTCTGATACATCCTGATCATTTGCTTCAAGTACCTTCAAACTTGTTCTCTGTAAGCACAAAAAACTTTGATACCAATTGTTAATATGATTTAGAACAATAGAGAGGGGGGGTGAATCAGTTGTTCTTAGGTCAAGATGTATAAAACAAACTTTAATAAACTTTAACAAATTAGATATAACAACCAACAACTACTCAGTCATTACTGATTGCATAATAGAAATATATAACATTGTAGTCCACTACCCAACTATTTCTAACTTGTAAAACACAGAAATATTCAAACCAAAACATTCACACAAGTATTGACACTGGGATTTATAGTGGAAACCCAATTTGGGAAAAACCACTTTGTAACATGCTACTATTATTTTCACTCTTCTGAAGTAAGCTCGGTGAAAAGCCAACCCTGTCAAAGGTTAAAAACACACTGTTAGGTGTGACTCGGTTAAAGGATTTAAACCACACCATTAAAAGTGTACCTTGTTATAGGACTTACATACACTCCATTAGAATGCAACCTTGTTCAAAGGATTTATACATATGACTATTAGTTCAACCTCTGTTAAAAAGATTTTGACTGTTACAATGGTTAGAAAGTAGCAGCAGTATCGATCTAAAAAATATACAACTCACTTTGCAAATATTAGATCCAATTCTGTATGCATATGCTAGTTTATTGACTCTGAACCTTTTCCATCTCCATCACTGATCTGCTCAGAAATTTCCTTCAAGCAATCACAACACTTCCCCTTCAGCCTTCTCCACTTGTATAATCAATAACATCTACTAATCTTCCATCATCCTCTATCCCCTCTTTTTCAACCTCATGCTTAGGTTTACTTAATACTTCCTCAATTAGGTTAATACATCTTTTGCCGCTTTATCTCCTTCGTAGATCTTAGGGTTAGGTCAGACTCATTGAATCTACGCACTTTTTTTTCTTCATCTTCTTTTCTAGAAACATCTCAAATGTCTTAAAGATTTAGAATAAAATGTTTTACAGTGCATTCAATTCTTTCATACAATCAATAAATAAAGTCAACATGTTTTACATAATCCAAGAATTCAACGATGTCGGCTGGAAATCTGAATTCTCCCTCAAATATAAAATACTAACGCTCAGTCAATACTTTGTTCAACTTCTCAGTCTATACTTAAAAAGCTCAGTCAATACTAAAACTATTTCCTCGGCTAACACTATCTTCTTCGACAATTAACTAATGTTCGGTCAACATTGAATTTTCTTGGCCTATACTAACTCAGTCGACAATTAACATCACTCGACTTAAACTAGATTTCTTCTATTTTTTTCGGTTAGGCCTACAAGTTTAGTCTTCATTCTTACTAAGATAAGAAATATATTATCTCATCATTGTGCAACATAATCAAGTACTCATTGAAGTATCAAGATAACTTAACCTTTTCTTAGGTGCTATTGTTACCAACCTTGCTTTCCCTCATCACAACAATTAAATAGATATAGTACTTTCCTAAGTAGCAACAGTCTTACCAGTTAAGGTTTGACATCAATGAGAATACAACAATTGCTTCAATTTTCAATTTCCAATAGTTTTCTGATAAACCAACTGAAATATTTTAACACAAACTACTTTGATCTCCTGTGCTCTCCAAAGTCTCAAACTTGAATGCAAATATGTGAATAATGGATCTTCGGTGACTTTAAATCAATTTTCCATCATTAATACTTGCCGCATGAATAGAGAATCTTACAGAGAATTCTAATCTTTGCTTCTATTAATAATCAGGCCATGCGTTCTTACATACAACATCAACTAGTCTTAAAATAGTCAAAACCAAAGGCACATACTCTGAGGGTGAGTATACCAGCCATGTAAGTCTCTAGAGCTAATCTAGCTCCCCTATGACCATGAGGGTCGTTCATCCAAAAGTAGAGGGTGTGTCCATTATGGATGCATCTAGTACATAGTCATCAACATTATCCTTCTTTACTTCTATCCAAATTAAGCTCACATCTTTTGTAGCTTGCACAAACTTAACTTCTCATGCTTAATCCAATATTTATCCTTGAGACTTATTAGGGATTTCTTTTCTTTGCACTTTTGATCTGCAAAACTTTGACATATGTACAGCCTTGTTACAAGAGTGACAAATAACTGGAGGCCTTATATTCCTTGGTGCATTGATGTGAGTTACCAATTTTCATTGTCTAGCTGTATGACCATTACAATTACATATCTGACATGTAATGTTCTGAGGACATCTAACATTCTGTTGTGGATGACTTCTCTGATTTTGTTGAGTTTGATTTCTTTCATTTGATCTACAATTCATAACTCTATGACCAAACTTATTGCATGAATAATAGTAGTCATTGAAAGGTCTTACCTCTTTACAATATCTTGCTATGTGACCATGCTTATTACAGGCATAACAAGTTTTTTTTACTGGCTTGCACTCATCCTTAGGTGGTTCAGCTTCAGCTTCAGTATGATTTCCAGTCTTCTTAGCTTCTGTAGATTCTTATGATTCTTTCTTTCTTTCTCGCATATCATTGATTTAATGTTGTGCTTCATTGAATCCAATACCATTGGTATCTCGTTTAATCTTCTGTGCATACAACTGTGACTCTATTAGATCTCTTCTTATGGGAAATTTGTCAATATGATTCTTTTCTTCTTTTAGTTTAGATTTCATCTTCTTCTTAATGTTCTCTAAATCCAATATTTTCATATTTTCTTGCCTCGGTTCTTTATCCAACTGCTTGTTTTCTTTTTCCTATTCTTTATAGGCTTCTTGATTGTCAAATAGTTTTTCATCCAACTCTTCAATCTAATCCTTCAAAAATGTGTTTTCCTCATTGATATTTTTGACCATTTTCCTAAATCACTTGTGGAAAAATCTTTCAAATCTTTTCTCAGTTTCTTGATGAATACTTGAGAACCACTAACCTTTATTTTCAGTTCTTCAATTTCTTTTTCAGATCTGTCAAGGTCTTTAAGAGCTGCTTCAAGATTATTCTTTAGATATTTTACTTCTCTTGTATCCATGATCTCCTCAAATGGTTAAACTTCTTTTCAGAGGACCAAAGCTCTGATACCAATTGTTAGGAATGGGAACACTAAGAGGGAGGGGCAGCGGGAGGGGGGAGTGAATCAGTGTTCTATAATATTAATTTCTGATTCTTGAATCTTAACTTAATAACTTAAATGTTGAACTAAATACTAAAGCATGTAAAGTAAACAACTATATATAACACCAAATATGATTATGGGGAAACCTTGGCCAAAGGAAAAACCCCGGTTGGAATTAATACCCACTAATAATTGTACTTGTATATTATGAACCTGTTAATGTTCCTTAGCCCTGTTAGGAGCTCTCATTACAATGCTTAAGTACAATGACCTTGTCAAGGGTCAGACCTTATTAGGAGTCTTCAGTACCAAACCCTGTTAGTAGTGGATGGCTCATTACTAGAGCTCACAGCTCAATGGAGAAGGCTAGCTACAACCTCCTAGATATCAGATACTCACTATATCGACAATGGTGAACTGCTGCTATGACACTGCTTGTCTGATCAGTTCCTTATGTGCGTTGATGCTTTAACCTCTTGTAAAGATCTATATCATATTGAATGCTCTTCCCATACTTCTTCTCTTCTATCGCATCTTCTATATCCGAAAACATACTCAAATACAAGGGCACATGTCTTATTTATATGCACAAACAAAACTATTCACTAAGCAGGCCTATAACCTATTACACACAATGCTTCCAAATGAATTAGCTCAAGCGTGTTTATATACAATGATATTAGCAAGTCTATAACACATTTACAATAGGCTCATCTAGCCTTTACAAAACAATATTATAACCACAAACCAAAATACTAACAGTTGACTCTATGCTCTATTTTGTTATGCCGCTCACTGTCTGTGTCACTTCAACTTCTAGCAACTTCATCATAATAACTCATCTTACCATGTATTCTTAACCATAGCTTAGTAACATATCCAAAAAATTATCTTCAAGGGTGCATGCCATAACTCAGTCATACACACATGCGCTGATGCTTTGTTCCTCAAGTGCTTTGATGAATGCACTGTCTTCCATACTTGGCCATTTTTCTTATCTTCTAAGTTATGCGCTAACTCCAAAACTTTATATGACTTTATTTCCGTTATGAAAACACTAAACCATAGTCATATACAATAGTATAGTCAACTTGCCAATAGGTTTTTTAAATGGATTCATTTGATCTGCCAAAACATAAAGTCAAAGTGATTTTTTATCAGTATTTTAATAGGTGCGAAGGAGACTCCATTGTAGGTATGAATGAGGAGTATAGATGTTATATCAATATTTTTTTAACCTAAGAGGCATTGAGCTAACCATTTTTAATTAATTCCATCAAATGGAACCTCTCAAGGCTTAAATCATAACATTTTATTAAAAATGCACATTATTTCAGCAAAAATTAGCATGTCAAAAAAAGTGCAACCCACTATTGTCGGGTCACGCCATTACCAACCCAAAAAGCTAAAAAATGATCAACTATTGGTACATGAGTGATCATTTTTTAGGATCTTTTCATATTAGTAATTAGGTGGTCATCATAACAAAAACATAATGGTTACTCTACTCCCTATCAATTACCGATGCCATTCCCCTAATATACTTATGAAAAACTAATAGTAATTTTATTTTTCCTTAACACCTTTAAAATATTTCAAATTCCTCATTACTACTAACTTTACAATATGAAGCTATTTAGAATCATTCATCCAAAAAAAGCCATCCAAAATAAAAATAAATTACACCCTTATGTATATGACCCAAACAATATTCCTCACACTTATCATCCCTTCTAAACCTGTTTGTTTGCTGGAATTAAACTGGAATTGGGATTGTCAAATCTTGAAATTGACATTTTTTATGTTTGTGTTTAAAACATGAAACTAGAATAGAGATTTTTTAATTCTCATTTACCCCCAAAACCAACATATGAATCTTCTATCTAACTAGGTGGAATTGGAAAATAAATTCCAATTACACTTAAATGAGAATTGGAGGTAAAGTAAAATTTATAATATTTTGAAATCCATATGCAAACAACATTTTTCATCTTCTTATTATGAATCCCAGATGAATTCTAGGTAAACCAAATGATTCCAGCCATATTCCAAAACCCATTTTCTAGATTTAAAATTCTAGCAACCAAACACACCTTAATGCATGCAGACCTTGGAGGCCATTCAAATCCTTTCGAAAGTTGTACAAAGACTCTTCTTAACGGCGTTGTAGGTATGGGCTGAATGGAAAAACACCTTCATTTTTACTGCTTAGGGTTTTTGGAGGTTTTGCCAATTTCGCCCATTCCTACCACGTCACTAAGAAATCATTTACTTGCCAAAGATGGATTTATTTATGTCGTTTTGATTTCCATTTATAGTTTCCCTACTCTGTTTCAAATATTGGGGTTTTGTTTTAGATTTAATTTTTACGTCTCTTCCCTTCTCGTGTCTACTATATTCCTGCCAAGAAATAGGGTTTGATGGGCATATGCATAGATGAAACACCAAAATAATTTTTTATTGCATAGAAATGATGGTCTCCTCTGTCATGGTAAAATAAGTTATACGATAGGAGGCACCGAAATTGTAATGAATATTATCTTCTCTGTTAATGAGAATAATCGTCCATCTTCGGAAAGGATTTGAGTGATCCGCGACACCTCAAAACATTATATTGCTAACACAAGAAGATAAGCCCTAGTGGAGGGACATGTCACATGTGAGCCCATGTAATACCTTCCACACTTTTGCAAAGCTGTAGTTGAAGATGGGAATAAGATTGAGGGTAGGTATTGTGGTTTGCTTATCTACCAAATGGAAAATGTATGATCCTTTACACTTAATGGACGACCACATTCAGACAACTAAAGTAATAGGGTGGACATTTGTAAAGCTCTATGTTGGTAAATTATTGATATAAATGTATTGGTTGTTTGTTACCAAATGCAATTTAGGTTTAAATTTTTTCATGAACTGCTGGTCAACGTGAAAACTAAGAATAATCTTGGATTCTTTTTGTCTAAAACTCATAATAGAGATTTTTTTCCAAGGATCCTAGCGTGCTTCAAGATTTTGTTATTGAGCTTGAAATGTGTAGCTTTCTTGAGGTAAAGTTTCCATGTGTTTAATGAATTATCTTGTGTCTTCATAAAGTTAAACTTCCATGTGTTTGAAGCGATGGTATTTCTAACTCTGTCCTGTTACAGAAACTATTTTGGTTATTCTGGCATCGGTTAAACTCTCTATCCTTCATGTCCATGTTTTTGGGTATCCCTAGTGTCACCACTATTGGCAACTTCTTAGGAAAATTGATCTCAATCCCCGTATAAATATTTTTCTGCTCTCATTTAACTTTCTAATGCATTTTTGTGAATGTTTGATAATAGCGTTTTTGGAAACAATAGTTGTATTATGAAGGGATTTCTTTTAGCTGCAGTTTGTTCATTGCGTTTGGGCACTTTTTGGAAGCCTGTCTAACAGCATGTTCCCATGTCATTGCTTAGCTTATTTTAGCTAGTACTGGCTGCTCAATTTTTTAGGAGATATTTGTGGAGCTAGTGGCCCCATAATATGCATTTTGCTTCTTATTTTCAAGTAGAAAATTTGAAATTTAGATTAATTAATTTAATAATAAATTGCTCACAGAAAAAAAAGAAATAAAATCGTAAAAAAACAAAAGGAAAAGTATTTGTGGAGCCACGTCATGTTTTTAGCAATATGTAGTGACTGTTTATTTCCAGGCCCCCCTCTTTTCACAAGACTTATTTTCAATTCTTAAATAATAGCCACTCCACTAAAATAGCAAAAGATTTTAAATCATCTTTTTTTAACACTTTAAAATTTCCATGGGAACGCATAACTGCTTAAATTTACGCATGAAATGTACTTAAGCAGCGGCATGAAAACATGAGGTAAGTCTAAAAAGTAAAATATTTTCCTACTAAAACAAATCAGCTTTTCTAAGCGGGCAACCTAGTGAATAGGGGCTAGATTGCGGTATGAGAATGTTGGCCCAGATGATCAGTCTTTGGTTCATTTAACAAATTTCTATTCTATATTAGTACTCCATAGAAACCAAGCTCGGTTTCAAAGGTCCTCCCTTCTTCCGAAGGATGGAAGTTGGGTCAACTTCAAGTTATTGGGTTAGATTAGTACATCTCCACCTCTCTTTAAGGAGTCATTTTTCCCCTTGGAAGAAAGATCTCCACCTCAAGGCATTTTGGGCTTTTGAAATATGAGATCAGAAAATTGCTTACAAATTCTTCCAACGATTAGATGGAAGTTCTCCAAAAAAAACAACGCTGGTGCAGAATGCTTTTCTTTCACAAACTAAAAATGTTTGGTGCTAATATAATTAAGTTTTTTTTTTGGTTTTAAAAAAAATTATTTTTATTGCTGCAATACTAGGAAACCATCCCCTGTTTGGTTGTCATATGATAGATTGGCCTCAGAGTATGGTTAATATACACGAATGACTATCACTGCAACATGAGTAAGATATATTGCCCTCATTCATCCAAATTGAATTTAGGATTAGGTGTTTGGAGTTTAAGATGTAAAGATGTATGGTGCGATATGGAGTCTGTGTCATTGTTTTAAGAAGGATAAACAAATTATTAACAATTTTGAACCATTGGTGGTCAAACAGTTAAAATGCTAACCAAGCCTTTCTAAGAGACCTAAGTATGTTATGCTGTAACAATCAGGCAAGCAATGATGTTTATGAATTGGTTCACATCCGTCGACCAATCTTGACTGCACCGCTATTGCAAGAATTTTGGTTAACATTCATGATTGTTTACTTAATGTATAGCATAAGAGAGTGAAGCTAAGGTAATTATAGAGAGAGGCAACCAAAATATGAGTTTGATAGAAAAGCAATAAGCTAGATGCTTTTATATTTTATTTTTCTTATATTCTATTGAGAAGATATATAGCTGCTAACAAAAACATCTTTTCCGTATTCAAGACTTTTCTTTAACAAATTTATCTTGCTCTTTAAAAAGAAACACATATTTAATCTTGAATTTTCATCTCTTAATAGGGCTTGTCCAAAATTTTTTCATATCTAGATCATGTCCAGAAAAGAAAACTACAAATAGTTAATATAAAAGATGACCAAAAAACAACAACATACAAGCTAACCAGAAACAACATTAACATGAACCACAACTACTAAAATGCAACACCCAAACAAGATATTAAAGAAAATAGGGATTAATTTTTAATGTACCAAGACCCCATCAAACTATCAACAACACTCGGTTTCCTATCTACATTATCTTCAATTGCCTATACAAAGGATGAATAATCCTATAGGGATTTGTCCATCTTAGTAAAATGAAGTTTGACAGTATGTTTTCAAACCACAAGTCATAGACTCAAAATTCATACTCCCGTGCAGGAAAAGATAACACTTGTTGCTTCTAGGTGAATTCTAATGTAAGTCAATTGGAGATTATTAACAACTTCTCTCAAGTCAAATGTAGTAGAGTTCAGGTTCTTGCATTTTCCTCGGCAGCAGAGCAAGGGTTTTCTTACCTAACACATGGACATCACCTGCAGAGGAAAGGGACGATAAACTACTGAAATTTGGCAAGATAAAACCACTCAACCTTATAACTCATCCGTGCCAAAGATCAGATAGAACCATAAAAATAATCCTAACCCTCACCTCAGTTGACCGTAACTTATTATCTTTAATATTTTGAAGATGTCATCAAGAATTTTTTTTCAAACAGAGCAATAAATTTAATGAGCCCAAGATGGTACAAGGAAACACATCACTATTTGAAATTTTTTAATAATTAAAATAAATATTGAAAATTGTTTCACGATTCAGGTATAACAGAATACATTGTACTACAATTATTCCCAAAGTCTTCTTCACTTCCTCCTTGGTCATTGTGTCATATGTACTCCAGTCAAAAGGTGGTGGAGTATATTGCATGTACAAAAATCTAACAGGGTTCTCAAGTTTCATAACTCTTCACTTCCATTGCTTAGTATTTTTTCTTGAACATACTCCCGAAATCCTTGCCTCATTTTGTCAGAGATGAAATTTTTTTCCTTCCAAAATGCGTTTCCTTGATCGCTTAAATTATTGCATTTAGTAGAGTAATACACTATTCATTTTCTTCCCTATGAAATCATGTTTTGCACACACGACGTCAATTAAGAAAGGAGTAATTTTGCTCTCAACAAGCCATTTCTTTGCTCCACAATACTTGCATTCGATAGAGAAATGTACCGCACCGTTTTCTTCATGATTTGTTTTCTTTTCATACTCTACAAAAAAAAATGAAGAGGAAGATGATGAAGTGTAGGGAAAGGCCACTCCATGGATAATACAGCCTTTGCACAAAGGACCACTCCATGGACAATTCTTGCAAATCCTTCTTCAAGGATTACAAATTTAAAAGAATTTTCAACTTATTATCTTTGTTGTTTTTTCCTTATGGAAAATCTTATAAAAATAATGTTTCAAAGGATTATAAGTTTTTTAATTTACCCCCTTTGCTGTCTCTTCTTTATGCTCCAACGCTCTTGGTACTAATAAGAAATGACAGAAATAAATGAATGTGGCCATGCCCCTGCTTCTATTACAATTTACATGTTCTTTTTATGCTCTTAAAAAATGACAGAAATAAATGAACACGGCCATAACTCTACCTCCACTGCACAATTTGTTATTCCTAACTAGTTATTGAGAGGGGGTGAATTAGAAATTCAATTTCTACTACTCTTTTAAGAAAATAGATATTACTTTTAATACACAAATTAAAAGAATATTATAGAAACCATAAATAGAAATTAAATGCACAGGTCAACACAACATTTATACATCGAAATCCTCGATTAAAAAGAAAAAACCATGGTGGGACATAACCCACAAAACTCCACTGCTGCAGTAATAAAGTTTCCATGTTAGAGGCTTACAAAGCACTGGTGAGAATGTTACCCGGTTCAGGGATTTGATAGAAGATCTATTAGGATCTTGACCCTGTTAGGATTCACCTTAACAAAGGACTTAAAACACCATTAAAGATGTTATCTAGTAAATGGATTTATACAAAAGAACCTGTAAGGGTTCACCCTAATTGAGAGATTTAAATATGCTTCAGAACTAAATAAATGATCTTATGATGACACTATATCTATCGATTTAGATCATTCCTGCTCACCCTTTCCTCTACTTGGTTGTTGAATCTTTCTCTCTCTTTCACCTTTTGTGATTGTGACTCATCTCAGAAGATTATGCTCTCCTTCTCTCCTTCGCTCTATGCTCTTGATTTTCAACAACACAACTTTCATGTCTTTTGACCTATATTTATAAGAAATATATCTTATAAAAAATACATCTCATAGTTCCACCAGGCTGTAAACTCTTCTATAAATTATGCATGAAAAGCCCTTGATCAAAAAGCTTACAAACTAATCCTTAGCTTACCTCAAAATGCTTTCTAAAACAACAAAGATAACTCTAATTCCACTGAAAAAGATAATTCCAGTTTAACTAAAAAATGCTCCATATAGCGGATTATCATGCACTTAACCGGTGTAGAACTTGTATCCAAATAGTCATCTGTTTCATGTTTTTTTGACAAGATGGTTGTTTAAAACCTAAACTAGTATAAGTGTGATCGGTTAAAGTACACTGCTTGCTTCCTCAATCTACCCAATTCATAATCATGAGTACTGGTGTGATGTACTAGTGTTATGGTGAGATTGATGTTTGCCAATGACTTTACCAAACTTTACCAATGATAATTAGTTATTTATGTCAACAATCTTTCCATTTGGCATTTGTGGAAAAACATATCAACACATCACCTATAGACTTCCCCTGTAGATCTTCATGTCTACCTATAGCATATTCTGACACACTATTATTGTTATATGTCATTTGTTTTTGTCTTCTCTTCTCTTTTCTATGCACTTCTTCCCCCTTTTTCCTCCAAGGGACAAAGGGTTGTTACTCTTTATAATTGTAACTTATTGAAGATATCTTTATAGATTTTCTTTGCAGCTTGTAGTGAGACAATGAGATTTTCCATCTCTTTAATTGTCTTTCTAATCAGGTTCCTTGAGAAGTTTGTCTGTATCAGTTACCATTGTCTACATCAAATCAAATGTGTGTGTAATGAATAATTGAAATCCAATAAGATCTTGGATTCTTTTTTATGTTTTCTTCTGATGCATTCCGCAAAGTGAGAGCTAGACTTGTCAGCTCCCAGCTGTACTTAGTTGCAGAAGATCTCTTAGCATCAAATTTTGATGTTAAAACCTTTATCTTTTATGTTGTCTTTTTAGTTCTCTCAGTTATATCATTCACAAAGTCTTGAAAATTATAAGTTCTTGTGATTAACTATTCAACTTCTTATACTTGTTGTAGCTCTTTGGTTCTTGTACTCACTATGATTTTGAGTTATTCAACCTGTTTACAAAGAATATCTATTCTTTTATTCTCATAATGATCAATAGAAACTATTTATAAATTAGAGACATCTTCCCCAATTGCTTGTTCTAGTACCTCTAATTTATCAGTCACTGATTCATCTTCATCTAATTCAACATCAGGTACAAAATTGTACAAGATATTATTTACTCTTGTTAAGAATGTAAACTGCAACTTCTTCTAGCTTTCTCTTCTCTTCATCATTACCAAACTCGTATCTTCTTGTGAATGCACCCAATCCACTCATTTCCTTTATTCCTTCAACCACTTCATCTCTGGTTGGTTTCCTTCCTTTTGGTGCATCAACCTTTACCGGTTTCTTGGTCTTTCTCTTTCTGAGAAAAGTAGTGGTTTCCTCAGTTTCTATTCCTCCATTTCCTCACCTTGTGATGGTTTGGTGGATGCTGATTATGTCTTCTTCCTTTGAACTTTTGGTTCTTCAACCACTGACTTCCTTTTCCTAGGAGTGGGAGTTATTTTAACTTAAACCTTCTTAGGTTCCTTAGAAGATTCCTTCTTCCTTAAATTTTCTAGGATCTCCTCAAAAGTCCCAAACCGGTTTGCTAAAAGATCTAAGGTTTTTTCCAATAGTGCACCTACATATGCCTTAGCAACTTTAGATGTAATTTTGTAACCAAGCTCTGATGCATAATCGGACCTAGGCTCCATAGCCTAGATAATGCAATGATCGGTGCTCACGAGAAAGAACATTTATTCCTTGTATACTTCTACAATGGTTGAGGGAATTATTTCCCTGTTGTGCATTCTTAACTGAAAGACTTCAAAGTAATTGGTCATAACCTTATTAAACTGATTCCACAAGTTATTTACTATCTCTACTATTTGAACCATTATCGGTTTATCTTCTAGCAATGTAACTTTTCCTACCCCTAGAAAGAAGTTTTGATAATAGAAAAAAAAAACATACCAACAACGTCCTATATTTGAGAAAATTATTTTTAATTAGAATGAGCTTCTTCATATTTTCAAAGTTTTGGCTCCTTAGCATAATAAAGATATCATATTTGGTATTGTCGTGCATTATTCTATGTGCAACATGAATCACACCTCCAGGTATGCTATTCAGGTTACTCGACTGATAAAATTTGTAGTTGATAACCACAGAAGCAAACTGAACATCTTCATCTTCAATATCATTCACAATCATCATTCAATTATCGTATATGGACTTAGTCAACCATGTGACTTCTACATTCGCTATTGTTCTTAGGGTTAGAGCTTCCCCTATGGAATTGTACCCAGTTACCCTGTGTAAATCTTCTTTAGTGATAAGTGTAACTATGTATTTTTCTAGCCACATCCTTGGTTTGTGAACCCTGTTAAGCACCATCCTAATCCAATCTGGTCAAAACACAGTTGGATATTTGACTCCATTGATTAATTGTGATGATTATAGCTTAGTGTATTTCGCTTGAAGCTTCCCATCTTCACACAACGAGAGAGGTATTCACTTTGAATAAAAGTTTGATCTAGCTCCTCCTACTTGCTGTGGATGAAAGTCATTGCATCCTCAGTTAGCAAAACACCATCAGGGATGGATGATAGAGGTCTTGCCATATCATTCTCTCAATTTTGAACCACCATGATATCATAAACAGGTCTGTCAATTTGATTGGCATTGACAAGGCTCACCATAGAAGATGAAGATGCCATATTACTTGACCGGTATGTGCAGAAAGTTCTTGATAAATTTTTATGGAATTTGTAAAGCAAAGATCATAAATTACATTAAGAAAGGATTACTAAATATTTTGAAAAACAATAATCGCAAAGTGAAATATAAAGTGAAATGAGTAATCACCTTTCCCTTTTATACATTTAGGTCGTAACGGTAATTAGCAAATGATAACTTTTGTTAATGGTTATTGTATGAATTACCCTTACCTAACCTTTATATCGATAACCAACTCACAAAATCTTTACCTGTTTACAAATCCTTGGTTGCAATATTCACCTTGCTATGTCAGCAACTCTTACATGTCTGGTTAATAAGTTAGACCGATGACTCCTTGGTTTCAATTATTGACTGAGTGAGATCACAACTCACCAACTCCTTCAAGAATAGTAGCCTCACTACATGTTCCCCTTAATCCCTTAAGCTTAATTTTCTAAAGAGATATCACCATCAGTAGATGATGACCTTACCCATGATTTCTCCTGAGTGGAACTCTTTGTCCCATTTATGGACCAAGTCTTCTTGACTTCCTTGTTGATCTCTTTACTCAAGTTATTCTTCTAGTTGGGGGACAACTTCTTCTTGACCTTTTAGCTGGTTCTTTTCCTTTGTTCATTAACCGGCTCCTACAGTCCTTGGCCAGATGTCCAATCTTGTTACAATTGTAACAAGCCATTATGTTTCCTCTCCATGGATTGACCCTTCTTTCCCTATCCATGGGTGGGTGACAATAAGAATTCCTATACCCTAATGGTCCACATGTAGAAAAATTGGATGTGCTCTGGTTTACATTCCTATAGTGGAGTATCGGTCTTAGTGGAGATTTGAATGCCATTTTTTTGGACCTGCATTCTTCTACTTTATGTCCAAATTTATTGCAAGCATAGCAATAACCCTTGAAGTTTCCCCTGCTTCCACTGGACACACCGTTGGAGCGAGACCTACATTCAAAGGTCTTGTGACCATACTTGTAACAGTTACCGCAATAACTGTTAGAAGTAAATAGTTCTACCAATGTATTTTTGTAGTCATTGGTTTTATGACCCAGTTTTCCACAATGTTTGCAAGAGGGTTTGAAGATCTTTTTACCTTTGTCTTCTATAGGTTTCTTATTTTCCTTCTTGCCTTGCTTTTCTCTAGAGGACTTACTAGTTTCAATATTGCTTTGACCGATGTACCCAAGTCCCATAGGATATTTTTGCTTCCTTTGAGCTCTTAGTTACTCATCGAGTTTCTCAAAAATTTTATTATACCTTTTGAGTTTCTCATTGTTCCCTTCAAGAGTTTGTAGCTATTCCTTTAGTTGATCCAATTTAGTAACCATATTTTTGAATGCTTCATCTTTTTCATGCAAGTACTCATGCATGATTACATTCTCCTGATTTATGCCTTGCATATTTGCATGCAGTTGCAATATGAGAGCATCATTCTCTCTTAATGTATCTTCAACCAGATTTATTTCTCTTTCAGAAGTTAACTATGCTTCTATGGCACTAGTCTTCTCATCCTCATCTTTTCTTTTGGCTTCAATGAGTCTAGTCATCTTCAGAGCATGACCTTCCTGCTCCCTTTTTAAGTTGGAGATTTGATCAGTCAGATTCAGATTTTTCTCTGTGAGATCAGTGACCACTTCTTCTGCTTCATCCAAGCCACTCTACCTAGAGAGTTCTTCAATAATCTCATGAATTTCACTTAGTTGTAGAGCCAACTCTTTCCTCTTGGCAAGAAAGCTCCCCAGTCTATTTTTCAGAGAGGCTATCATTTCATTGGCTTCCTCCAGCTGCTTTTGATACCTGTAACCCTTCATGATCTTTTCACAAATGGTTAAGTTTTATATTTTATTAAAAATACATCTCATAGTTCTATCAAGTTGTAAACGCTTCCATAAATCACGCATGCAAAACCCTTGATCAAAAAGCTTGCAAACTGATCTTTAGTTTACCTCAAAATGCTCATTGAAAAAACAAAGCTAACTCCAGTTTAATTTAAAAACACTCCAAATAATCTAGTTTAGATTATTATGCACTTAACTTGTGTAGAACTTGTATCCGATTAGTCATATGTTCCCTGTATGTTTGACAAGACGAGTTGGATAAAACTTAAACAAGTATAAGCGTGACCAATTAAAGTACACTGCTTTCTTGCTCAATCTACCCGGTTCATAATCATGAGTACTGGTGCGATGTACCACTTTTCTAGTGGGATTGATGTTTGCCAATGACTTTAACAATGACAACTAACTTTATGGCAACATAATTTACCTGTGCTCTTTGGAAAAGTAGTCCAAAATAATTTTTTTCCCCTAATTTTAACAGAGGGAATTAAAAACTTTTAGAATAGAAGTAAGATATAAAAACTATTCAATGTTCAATAAAAAAATAGCCTATATAATAACTATTTATATACTCTGTTTTATATCTGCTGAAATAATTATTTGAAAACAATTCTTAAATAGGTAAATATGATAATAATAGTAAAGAATTAATATTTCATTTAGAATTAGCATGAAGATCTGCGCATTTAGAAAAAATAGCTTGTAATATTTTTGTTAATAGCTTTTAGTTGAAGTCCATAAAGAAGGTGAATATGCCATTATTTGAAGAGAATATTTTAAAGAAAAACTCGATCTGGAAAGAGGGGCCAGAGCAGATAAAGTATGGGCTTCTGGGTGTATCGTTTTAAGAAATTAATTATTAAGAAAATCAATATTGCTTTTAAAGTAATAGAAATTTATCAAATGAAGATCGTGAATGACAAACTATGATCAATGGGTTCTGAGCAATAGAGTTGTCGATTTTAGAAACGTTCATATTTTCAACCTACAAAAGAGAGAGACCGCACATTAGGTTGTTTCCCATGACAGATAAGTCTAACATGTAGTTACGAGTGAGAGTAGTAGGGATTGTTCAGGTACTGGTAAGTCAATCAGCCTCATAGATGATTACAGTGGGAGAAAATTTTCTAACACACAAACTGGTGCATAAACGATTATTATGATTGCATTTTCTTGATAATTTTTTAGTCTTTTCAAAAAATCAATTTTGTGCATATCCTACAACCGTGGCATTCTAAGAGACACATTTTAGAAGACAGTCTGTCAAACAGTTTGCGTGCCTTGTCTATACTTCTACATATTGTGAAGTTCTTACCATGTTCCAAAGTTCCCATTGTGGCACCGACAGGGAGGATACTGGCAAAGGTTCTCGAGTCTGACTTTGTACCTGCCAATCGAGCTTCTAGGAATATGGCATCAATGGCCTATAACACTTAGACACGTTGCATGGGCTAATTCACAGTTCATACATGAGTATGCACCATAACGTTGCATGGGCTAATTCACATTTCAGAGACGACCATCCATCAAAAAGATGCGAGAGACTACGGAGGAGAACTAATATGTTGTAGAAGTTAGCTGAATTATACAATGTAGATTTTAATTCCCTCAACGCGACCATTGCAATGAAAGCATAGTTTGCCTTTCTGAATTTCGTGAGGGAGGAAATTATTGGATTGCACATTCTTTAGGATCACTTTTGTCCACTTAATTCCACTTATAAATAAATCAAAAGATTCTAGCTAAAGGAACACCACTTTGGAGGGCTTCGGCTTAAAAATGAGTTATGACCAAGTAAAGGATACCAGATTTGACTAGGATTAGGTGGCATTATTTTTTTTCTGCCAAATTTGCAAAGTAAGAAATTATATTTCGTTGCCAATCCGTGGTTAATGGATCATTAATAATACCAATCTTCCAACTTCTGGTTAAAGGGTATCTGAAATCCAGTCGTCGCTTGAACCTGTAGTAGCGTCACATGCGAGGCTTACAAAGCCGATATGGAGTGAAATCAGCACAATTAGAATGCCAACACTAAGATCTGAAAATAAGTTGAAATAAATTGAAACTTACCACCCCAGTATGGATGTGTGCAGGAAATGAGTAAAATGATGAAACTCATGATAACAAACAAGGTTACACTTGTGTGCTCCACGAAGATCCATTACAACGAAACTTAATTCAGTCTTTAACAATCACACAAAAGTGTTCTGTCCTAAATTTTGAAATTTCACCAATATTTGTTTAATTTTCAAAATTTGACTATTTTTTTTTGGAAAAAATATTTTTAAATAATTAATTTGTCAGTGGACCTTTTGGTTTGTTGTTGAAATTGAATGGCTTCTACTGGGTCTACTAGTTTGTCATGCTGAGCGCAAGTCTCCGACATCATATGTGATGAAGTCCAGTTGGACAAATTTGGTAGAATGGATACTCCTCACTTCTTGGCTCTTAGTTAAAGAGGTTTCAGTCTAAGGCTCTTTGTGGATGAATATCCTTCCATAAATTTAAAAGGAATTATAATTAAATTATTTGATAGCGTTTCACAACTAGTATGAATCACATTATAAATAAAATTTTCCAATTGATAAATTTTCAAATAAAATTGGTCAGAGTTTTAAAATTCCACCACTATTTTTTTATGTCCACTTTATTTCTATTTTCTTTGTTAACTCTTGAGGTATCCCCAACCATGCACTCATATCCTTATGTGTAAGTTTACGACTCTGCCTAGCGCCCAACGAATTCTTACCTTGGACTTACAAACTGCCAAAAAGGGGAGAGGAAGGGGCGACACTAATCCTCCTGGGGGTGTACCTAATTGCTTGCAAACCACGTACACCAGTAAAGTAAATCGAAGTCAAATTATGATATTGCTATCGAATTCAACGACTCTTAAAAATTACATTAAAAAAATTAAAAACTTCCTAGGTAACTTATCCAATTGTTCAAATTTTCACAAGTCAAATTATGATAATCCTATATATTGCTATTTATGATATTCTATATTCAACTGTGCAACTCTTAAAAATTATATAATTTTTTTTTTCCCATTTAACTTATCAAATTGTTCAAATTTCCACAGCAAGTCAAATTAATGGTCGAATTATGATATCGCTATTAGATTCAATTCTGTAACTCCTAGAAATTAGATTGAAAAAAATAAAAACTTCCTAGTTATTTTATCAAACTGTTCAAATTTCTGAAGCAAGTCAAATTATGTTATTGGTATATATTGCTATAAAGGTTCAACTGTGTCATTCCTGGAAATTAGATTAAACAAATAAAAACTTCCTAGCTAATTTAGTAAATTGTTCAAATTTCATAATAAGCTAAATTATGATATTGCTATTAGGAATGCACGGCCGTACGAATTTTAAAAATCAGAAAACACCATGGATTTTTATGAAAATTTCAGGGTTTGTTCTTCATCATCTGCATATTCTGGATCGAAAACAACCAAAAATTTCCAAAAAAAAACTCTGCATTTTTGCAGATTTGAGAAAAAAAATAATTTCTTATATGATACGTTCTATCGAGAGGATAGCCACCTATTATGTAGGCTTTTCACTTAAAACTTGTTTCACATCCAGATCCACCTCGAAAATTGCTCCAAAATTTTGTCCCTCAACAGAAATTATCAGTTCAGTTCAAATTAAGTATCATGTAATTTGAGATCAAATTAGATTTCACATAAAATCGTATTTAGCTTTAAAATCTTAGCCATAAATTCTCCAGCTTGTTATACTGATAGGCTATGTCGGGTTTCACTTTCAACCCAAACCTGTCTCATGCCTATAGACATGTCGGTAAACAATTTTTCATCCTGAACACAAGTGTACCTCCCAAAGACTTGATTGGAAATAAGATTTTATTTTATATGAGAGATTGTTGATTGGATTTTTTCCATTTTGACCGTTGGAGATTCGGTCTATCTTCACAAGTCGTGGGAGCAATGCATTGTTAACTGCAGTGATTCGTTCCAATTTCCTTAAAAAAACCCTCTTTCCCTTGATCGGAAGGAAGAAAAAAAGGTATGAGCTTTATATGGAGCCTCATTATTTTTTCCGTGCAATTGACTTCATGGATTTGTAGAAATCTATTGGCTCTTATTAAGACTGTTTTAATTTAGAGTTTTACGTTTCTTTATCTTTCATCATTGATTAGCACCTTCTGCTGTAATGCCGACATTTCCCTAATGCACGATTTAGGAGATTTCTCCTCTAAAAAGATGTTTATATTCATACGAGCTTCAAATTTTCATGCCTGAAGAGTTTGTTCATTATGCGATCAAGCAGTCCCCTGTTCACCTTTGATTTTGCAGGTTCATTGATTTTGAAATATATTTAAATATTAATGTGACTTAGCACATTCCTGGGGATTTTCTTTCCTTGTTTGTGTTATAAATTCAGAAAAAACCCAGTAGAAGGTTTCACAATGAGGAATCTGTCGCTTTCTAATCTGATTGTTTGTGTTCAATATCTGATTGTGTCCACCAATTTTCGTTTTCCATTCGTCATTGTTTTCAGGGTCAACTTTTCTTTAAGTATTCCACATAAACAATAGATCTTATTTTAAATGTTCAATCTTATTTGGCTTTGCTAAATGCTAAATTTGATTTGATTTATAATTATTTTTTGATGATGCTTCATCCTCATCCAAATAAAATGGGAAAAGCTTTCCCCAAATGATCCCGTGTCACCATCGGCAATAGTATCAATATTTTCATATATATTGTGAATAGGTTGAAGTAGAAACTGTACAAATATCGGTTTTCGTTCATCTCACTTTTAAAAAATCATGTTGTGGTATGTTTTCTTGAATTTTATGCATATTGTGCCATTTTCTCATTTGCACATTTGATAGCAAGGCACGTTTGAGCAGAACCTTGAGGTAAGTAACTTGTTGTGGTCTCAATGAATTTTATTTTTTCAAATATTTTACTCTAAATTTATTGTTTGCACTTCATTTTTAAATAAGAAGTTAATCCAACTTAGACATTCTCAGATTGGATGTGAGCTCAAAACATAATTATTTAGGGCTTATTTCTTTGTATTTTTTTCCCCTTTCACATCTATCCATTCTACTTTAGGACGTGCAAATTTGTTGTAAAATTTATGGTATTTGAGTTTGAATTCATTTGAGCTTGTGTATTAGATCCCATAATTCTTTGTTCCACTTAAATATCTTAAAATCTTTTTTCCTGCTTTCCAATGCAAATCTTTTGGAGTCTCCATGAACCTTGAAATCAAACTTACACAAAACATTATGTCTGGCCTTGTGGGTGTTAAATACATAAGGCTGCCAACAAGTCTTTTATACAAAGTTGGATGTACATCATCTCCTATCATCTTTACTCAATTTCAAACCTGTGACCATAGGTGTTGGAGCTGATTTGCAGTTCATCATATTAAATCTTTTCAAGATGTCATTTGCATACTTAGTTTGAGAGATGAAAACATCGATCTCGTTCTGATTTACTTCAATGCCAAGAAAATACTTCATTAAACCCAAATTAGTCATCTCAAATGCTTTTGTCATTGTTGATTTAAACATGTCAATTGATAAATCTCCCGTGAAAATTAGATCATCAACATATAAACAAACAATTAAGATTTCACCATTTTCATTCATCTTGGTATACAATGTAGGCTTACTGTTGCACCTATTGAATCCATTTTGTAAAAAATAAGAGTCAATTCTACTATACCACGCTCTTGGGGCTTGTTTGAGTCCATAAAGAGCCTTCTTGAGCTTGTAAACTTTGTTTTCATGACCCAAAATCTCATACCCAGGTGGCTGCTCCACATAGACTTCTTCTTGTAATATGTCATTAAAGAAAGTTGACTTCACATCCATTTGATATACTGCCCATTTGTTTTGAGCTGCTATGGCGAGTATTGTCCTCACGGTGTCTAAACGAGCCACTGGTGCAAATGTCTCATTGTAGTCTACCCCAAGCTGTTGTGAGTAACCTTTTGCTACGAGTCTTGCCTTGTGTCTTTGCACATCACCATTTGCATTCAATTTTGTTTTATTAACCCACTTTACTCCAATCACTTCTTTTCTTTGAGGAAGACTAACCAACTCCCATGTTTCGTTCCTTTTAATTGCATCAATTTCTTCATCCATTGCATTTATCTATTTTTCTTCTTTAATTGCTTCTTCAAAGTGAATTGGATCATCAACATGTGAATACAATGCAAAAAGAGATTTCAAATCTGTTCTACTTTCTCTATCATCTTGCTCATAAATATCTCTTAAACTTCTTATTTTTTGTCTTCTTAAGCTTGCTAATGTAGGATTTGACATGTCACTTGAATTTGTAGATTTTGGACTTGATGGACCAGCACCAAGAGTTGCAATTGAAGATTGTGTTTGTTGCACATTTGATGGTGTGTTTGCTTGTGTGTGTGGGGCTGTCCTTATACTTGATGATGGTGTCCTTTGAGCACTTTGTTGTCCTTGAATAGGAGTGGGAGGAGTCACATTTGGAGGGATACTTGTTGGTATAACTTCTTCATTTTCTTCTTGTGGTAAATTGGTTACAATATTGACTGTTTTATCAAAAGTTTCATCCCATGCTTCATCTTCTACAAATTGCACATCTCTGTTGATTATGACCTTCTTGCTAGTTGGATTGTATAATTTGTATGCTTTTGAGTCATCACTGTATCCCACAAATATACATTTTTCTCCCTTGTTGTCCAATTTCCTTCTTAATTCATCCAGCACCTGTGCATGTGCCACACATCCAAATACTTTCATATGAGAAAAACTATGTTTTCTTCCACTCCATGCTTCTTTGGGAATCATATTTTTTACACTTTTTGTTGGACATCTATTCATAATATATGTTGCACATGATATGGCTTCAACCCAATACTCATTTGGCAAATGTTTGGCTTTCAACATGCTTCTAGTCATTTCCATTATTGTCCTATTCTTCCTTTCAGCTATTCCATTTTGTTGAGGGGTATATCTTGTGGTAAATTGCTTATGAATTCCATGCTCTTTGAAAAATCTTAATACATCATTTGAGATATACTCACCACCTCTATCTGTTCTCAATACTTTGATGTAATGACCACTCTATTTTTCAGCAAGTGCTTTGAATTGACAAAAGTATTCAAAAACCTCACTCTTATGCTTTAGAAAATAAACCCATGTTTTCCTTGTACAGTCATCAGTGGATGTCAAAAAATAAAATCTTCCACCAATTGAGGGTGTTTGCATTGGGCCACACAAATCTGAGTGAATAATTTCTAAAGGTGTCTTAACTCTCATTGACTTACCCACTAGAAATGATTCTCGATGCTGCTTTCCTAAGATGCACCCTTCACATACTCTTTTGGGTTTCTCTATTAATGGTAATCGATTGACCATGGTTTTCTTATGAAGAAAATTTAAAGCTACAAAGTTTAAATGCCCAAATCTTAGATGCTACAATCAATTCTCATCTTTTATTTCTGCTTGAAAGATTGTTTGTTTGACTACTACAACTTCTTTATTATCTTGTGTATGCATTGTAGCTTGTGCTTGAGCATATTTCACATTCAAATCTGGCATAATCTTTAGAAGAAACATTCTATTATTGGTCATTTGAACCTTGGCAATGAGTTGATTACTTGGGAATTTATCTAAAATTGTGCATTCTCTATTTTTGAAAAATACTCTATAACCATTTTGAACAAGCTGCCCAATTTTCATTAGATTATGTTTTAAACTATGAACAAAATAAACAGCAGTCATATGTTTCTTCTCCCCCTTTTTAGTTAGAATATTGATATTCCCTTTTCCTTTGACTTCTACCATATTGTTATTGCCCAATGTTACATTAGATTTCACACTCTTATCTAAGCTTGAAAATATTTCAAAATTCCCTATCATATGATTGCTACAACCTGAATCTAAAAACCATACATCTTTTTCATTTGCTTGTGCAACATTGCATGCCAGAAACATGGTGTTCTATTCTAGTTTTTGGTTTTGATTTTCTGTCATGAAATTTGCATTTTGTTGTCTAAAATTGTATTGTTTCTTTCTACACTCATTCAAATAATGTCCAAATTTCTTGCAATAATGACATTGGATTGAGGATTTGTCATACCTTTGGATTTGAGACTAATTTTGAGGTGAGTATTGACTTGGGTATTGGCTGTTACCTCTTCCACTTGAGCTTGATGGGATGATGACCCTTCCACTTATGTTTAATGGGCTACCTCTTCTGCCTCTATAAGAATTTCTTCCTCTACCTCTGAAATTTGTTCTTTCTCTACCTCTACTAGTGTTGATTGAGACTTGTGTCTTGAATGCATGCTCTAAATTTGAATTTGCTGACCTACTCAATCTATGCTCATGAGAAATGAGCGATGCATGAAGTTCATCAACTAAAAGCTGTGACATATTTTTTGTCTCTTCTATGGCTACCACAATAGATTCAAACCTTGTAGGAAAACTTCTTAAGATCTTTTCAACAACTCTCCTTTCTTCAAGAATGTCACCATGTGATCTAATTTGATTTACCAAACCAATGATTTGAGTGAAGAATGTGTCTATTGTGTCTAATTCTTTCATGTAGATTGTTTCAAAATCTCTTCTTAGCATTTGCAGCTTACCTATTTTTACCTTTTACATTCCTTGATAAGTTGTTTGAAGAATGTTCCATGCTTGCTTGGACTTTGTAGCTGCTTAAATTCTTGGAAAAATACTTTCATTTACTCCTTGAAAGATGAAGAAGAGGGCTTTTGAATCTTTCTTTTTATTTTCCTATAACAAATCTTTCTCTGCCTGAGTCAATGCATTATATGCTACTACATCTACTGGTTATGGGTAACCATTTTCAACAAGCTCCCATAAATCTTGAGCACAAAATAATGCCCTCATTGTGATTCCCAATAGTCATAATTTTTCCCATTGAACTATGGAATCTGTGGATTTGTCAAACTTGTACTTGCCATTATTGTCTATAAATACCTTTGCTCTCAAGAAAATTAATTCTTCTTAAAATATTCTTTGATTCATCTTCAATTCTCATAAACAACCTTTGGCTCCACTAAACAACCTTCAGCTCTGATACCATGTGCTGGTAAGAGGTAGAGCATAACAGAGAAAACAAACTTTGCAATTCATACATAAAATTAAATACCCAGAAAATAAAAATCTGTTGTAGTAACATTCCAGATTATATTAAACAGACATTAACGGAGCTTGGGATCTAATGAAATTTTCAGCATACAAACTCGGTATTTTTCATTACATTAAGTATTTTTCAGCATACAAACTCCTTCTAATAATGTAAAACAAAAGACTTAGCTTAATAAAGAAGCTACGTGAGCCCAGCCAAGATAAAATAAATGCTGATTTAACAGCCTGCAAAAGTAAAGGATTTTCAACTTAAAACATTCAATGTTATTTTGTTGCATGACAGGAGAATGATATGGAAGCATTAAATTGGGTAGTTGGGATTATTTTCCAACAATGTAGGCTTAATCCATTCAAGAGTAAGGGGGATTTTCTCTAACATTTAGGGTTTCCATATTATATGATCAGATCTCTCCTTATCCAACACACATGTTTGTATAGAGTGTAAAATATACTATTTAGGGTTTAATTTTCACTTGGATTTTTTTGTTTATTAAATATCCAAATATGAAATGCAAATTTGTTGTAATATTATTGACATTAAGTATAAAACTAGTCTTGAACTGATAAAAAAAGAGTAGGGTTTCTATAATTTTAGTGTTTGCCTTGTTCTATGATCATAGTCCACCCCAATTACCTCATGGTAGGTTTTGATTTTTATTTAAAACATAATGTTAACAGTTTACTTCCCTGCAAATGATTTCTTAAGTGGAATTATTTTAGATGTCCCATTTTAGGGAGAGAATTTTAGAATTCATTATCATGTATAAAGATTTCTGCTTATACATAGATATTCAAAGTATACATAAAAGCTTATCGTTTATAGGATTTTAACTCAAATTTCCTGTGTTTAAGACAAAAGAAAAGTTTGATATTATATATTTTTCCATGTATGCGAGGTGTCATTTCAAGATTTTTGATTGCCAGGAACTTATGATTTTATGTTTACAATGCAAGTTAACTCATGTAGTTTTACCTTTTCTTACAGGGGAAGCACCAAGAATTGTACTTCGTGAAGATAAATATATTAGAAAATTTATTAGAAAGCATTCAAGTTCTTCGATAGAAGAATTTTTCTATTCTCTGACCTCATTTTCTATTTTCTCAAGTACAATATAGTTACAATATTTTTATTTAGTGCTATTTTTTGTATAGAAGGTTATGATAAAGATGAACATCATTTCTATTATATCCATTTTCACAGTTTTAAGAAAGAAATAAATAAAATGAATATCTAGAAATAGTTACTATAGTCAATGGCACCCAAAAATTGAGCAAGTTTCAGTAGCAAATAGTGTTGCAACATTTTCACATATTGCCCCATAGCAAATGGGAACCCCCCTTTTCGCTGAATAAGACAAGTCTTTTTGTAGTCAGTATCATCTCTCGACCCTTAAAATATATTGGTGATTTGTACTAAGTCTAGGGTCTAACATTATTTTCCTTTAGTGTTTCTATCCTAAAAACTCTGAGATAGGAAGTTCCGTGATTAAAGGGATAATGAAATTTGACATAAATCTTTCAAAAGGCCTACTAGTGAAGCTCTAAGTACTTGGACAAACTTAATATTTTTAGCGATTTCTATTTTCAGGTAAGTCTTTTTTTGGCAGTAGGTGAGCATTGATTGAGAAATAAATAGAGAATATCTAGATTCAAGTTAATTGAGGTGAAAGACTAAAGTGAGGAAATTTGGCTAAGTATGGAGAAAATCCTTCATTACCTCCCAAATGTGCTAGGAAGGGGAATTCACCTGTACAAATGATTCTTCCTTAATTCCAAAATTCCTCCTCCACCTTGAAATTGCATCGAGGAAGGTGAATTCACCATGATGGAGGATTTTTCCTTAATTCCAAAGTTTCTCCACCTCAAAAATGTACCTAAGCATTCATATGGAAGGAAAAATAAAAAATTGAGCTAAGACAAGGAAAATTCTTCCTTTACCTCCAAAGTGCGCCCAAGCATTCAAATGGCACATGGAAAATAATTTTTTTTTGTAAGGCAACAAAAAATCCTCCTTAACCTCCAAAGTGCACCCAAGCATTTGTTAGCATAATATCTACATATATTAATGGTCAATATTGTATTTGGTAGTTTAGTTTTGGATAGAATGTTTCTATTGTTGCTTTTAGTTCTCATTAGTTTCTTTTAGATACTTAATGCAATGTGATTGCCTATAAATTATATTCCTTCCTTAATAATAAACAGACAATTACCATTGCCTAATTTATTTGACATGGCAGCAGAGCGGGGAGAAAATTTATTTTAAAAATTTTGGTCATTCTAAAATTTTTGAAAGAAAACTTTTAGTGAAGAATTTCAAAGATTTCTTTTGGCTCTATAAGATTGTTGAAATTAGGACTTTGTCTAGTTCATACCCATCTAAGGGGTTTGTAAGGTCATATCTTCACTTTTCCAGCTTGTTTCCATTCTATGAAGTCATGCTAGGGTTTTTCGTGGTTGGGTTTTCCTCCCACACGACAAGGTTTCCAAGCTGTATCATCAGAAAATAGAAGCACTTCCATTTAGGATAGGTTTAGCCCTCCAAGTAAGTGATTTGGGGTCATGTCGAACATCTTGAATGGGTCTTTGACTTGGATCTAGCTTTTTCCCATGTTTAGCCCTATTTTCCACTTCCTTCCTACTTGATCCCGACAACTTGCTTTGAGAATCTGAGGTTCTTGACCTCAGGGTCAAGGTCAACCTTGACCCTGACCTAGGACAAGGTCGGCCTTGACCTTGATCCATGGTCCAAATTTCAAAATCTAAGGATTTCTGGATATCAGGTTTCAAAAATATTTATTTTTGCACTATTGAGTCGGCTGTTTCGAGCTTCAAAATGGTATTTAATTTAGGTCCACTTTCAAGGGTATAGGCTTACTATGAATTTAATTCTCCTATGTTGGCCTCTCTAGAAGTTTGTGCCCTAGACTAGTATGAAAGGAAGCCTTCTCCTCTCATTTCCATCCATAAAAAATAATACTAAATCAAGCAAGAAATCAAGAAGGAGAAGGAAAGCATTCAAGCATTCATCTATCTTCAAGAATTCAAGCATTCAAGATTCAATTCATCAAGGAGATCCATTGGTAGTCATTAAAGGATTCAATCTCTATGGAGCTCTCTTGTTGAAGATTTCTCCATCCATATCTATTCAAGCTTCTTCATTTTCCAAGATCCATTTAATATTGGTGTTGAAGATCTAAAGATAATTGATTTGAGACATCCTACATTCAATTCTACATTCATTTCAAGCATCCATACTTGTGGATCAAAGGATTTGAATCCTCCATGAGGGTTTTCAACATAAACAAGGTGAATTTTTCTATTTACTTTGTTTATTACTGCAATTTCAATTCAATTTCAAGATTAGTTCCGAAGCTAGGGTTTGACCAAGGAAAACCCCTCATCCAAACAAAAAAATCATTTTTCTTGTAGGATTAGGTGTAGAACAATGAAGTACAGAGCAAATTCAGACACCCTTTTCAACAAACTTTCGAGATCAGTGAACAAAATTTGTGTCAAAAAAGCACAGGTGAAGGTCGACATAAATGGGTCAAGGTTGACCTTTCTTAGAAAAGGAAAAGATTTCTGGGTTCTCTCTGTCTTTATTTTCTTGTCCTAGAATCTGAATGTAGAATTTCCAGAAACTCAGTATAGACAACAAAAGATACCAATTTCCAGATCTACTATACTTTAAGATTAGTATTTGTCTTCAATTAAATTAATATTTTAAAACTCTTTTCCATAAAAAAATATAAGCTTTTCCTCTTTCTTCATACTCTTAATTGATTGATTCATTTATGCATTGACCATTTTCTTGTTGTTAATCTATTTGGATCTTTCCTTTGGGAATTTGGGGTTAAGAAGAAGATCTTACTTTCCCTAATCCTATCTATTCATAGAGATCATTCATTCAACACAAAATTCACATACATTACATATTACATTTTACATACACCCCCTTTTATCCTTTGCATTTTTGGTGAACCTGCGATAGACAATTCTTTCTTTTATGGTGTTAGATCTTACATGTGCTTGTATTTACATTTCAAAAATAAAACAAAAATAGCATATAAAGAAAAAATATAAAAATATTTATTTGTTCATGCTTTGCATTTTCTTAATTTATTTCATTTGCATTACATTGGTATATGAGCTTTACTACCTCTAGTCCTACTTATAATATTCCAGTTAGAAGAAGTTGTAGACTTATGGGTTTCTTTGATCCTGAGTCTTACTCTCCTCTCCTTAGGAACCCGGATGACAATTTGATTACTCATGATTCTAATCCTACTATGAGGATAACTCTTCTCGCTAATATCATGATGAGGATAATGCTTTAAGAGTTCCTCTTGAACATGTCCAAAAACTTTCAATTGAACTTAATAAAATGGGAAATTGGCTTATTCAAGAAAACCAAAATCAAGATTCTATTCAAGCTATAGAAGTTCTTAAGAAATTCCTTCATGATAGTGATCAAGGTGTTGATCTCTTGCATGGTATTAATCATCTTGTGCATTTAAATGTCAAACCTTTAGCTCAAGAAGCTTAAGAATTAGGATTCACTCCTCCTGTCACTAGTGTGGAACCTTCTTCCATTCCTTTACCTAGCATTCCTAATTATACTCCTCCTTTAGTGACTACATTGGTTCCCTCTCTTCATATGAGTGTTCCACTAGTGTCTCTACCTACTTAAAAACCTTCTTATCATAGTGTTCCTTTTACCTCTTCCAACCCTCTTCCAACTATGGTTCCAAGTGTTCCCCCAGTTGTGTCTTCTATTTCTATCACTTCCTACACTTTCCCTAGCATCTCTAATGTTTCTATGCCTCCTGTTTCATCTAATGATTCCATAATCATTAGTTTGGCTCAAACTGTGTCCTCTTTACAACAAAAACTTGTGTCTTTAACTCAATCCAAGTTTAGTATTCCTACATGTGACATGGGTATTCATTTATCCCTAGACATTATTTGTGCTCCTGTTCCTCAACAAGCCGATATGCCTCATCTTGAGAATTACAATGGTAAGGGAGACCCTATCACTCATGTTAAAACATTTCAAATCCTTTGTAGTGACTAAGCTCATGATCATAGGATTTTAGCCAAGTTGTTTGCTAGAACTTTTCTTGATAAGACCTTGCAATGGTCTTGTTCCTTGCCTCCTTATTCTATTGATTCTTTTCCAAAAATTACTAATGCCTTTATCCAACAGTTCCAAAATAACATTGGTTCGCAAGTGTCCTTAACTGATTTGATGCATTGTAAACAAAATAGTAAAAAAAAATTGGCTGAATTTATTGGTAGATTTAAGCATTTGTATGCTCAAATTTCTTATCCTGTTCTTGATATTGATATTCAGTGTATGTTTATTTCAAATTTATAAAAGGATATTAGAGATAAGATTTTGCTTACTGAATTTACCTCTTTTCAACAACTTTGTGCAATGCTTCATCATTATCAATTACAAGTGATTTAATTCGAGAGTAACAATCCAATGGCTCCCATTCTACTTGATAAGAGTGATGCTACTCCTAATCCAAACAAGTTTTAAAAACCTAACAACTATATCAAGAAAAATAAGCAAGGAAATGCAGTTGTTGATCAAGTTGTTGCATCCAACAATGTCACTTATGCATCCACTTCTTTTTGTCTGAATCGTACATTTAATCCTCTTTCTAAATCTTTACACTCTATTATGAGTAAATTGTTAACTACTAATATGATTATTTTGCCTCCTATTCAATCTCTTTTAACTACTATGATGGCATCCAAATCCTTTGATTCCAAAGCCTTTTTTCAATACCATTGTCAGAATGGCCATGATATTGAGGAGTGTTATTCTTTAAAATATAAGGTTCAAGACTTAATCGATTCTAATGCTTTATCTATTGATAATTTTGATGGTAGTGGGAACAAATCTGTTGATATAGTTCTTCAAAGTTCTTTACCTTCTTTTGACCAACTTATGCTTGATGTGTTAGAAGAAATTAATTTTAATATAATGATGTTAAGATGAAAGATTATGATGATTCTATTCGTATCTTAGATTCTATTTCGATTAATCTTGATGATGAAGATACTCTTGATGATTCTATCTCCATGTTGTGGTCTGGAAAGACTCTTCTTCATAACTCTTATGTTTTCTTTCCTCCATTGTGATTGTAGTTCTACTTTCTTTGGGGAATGATGCCAATACATTTGTAATAATATCATATACAAATATTATCTTATGATCATACTGACCCCACAACAGGTAGATTGTAATACCCCTCTAACCCTAATATCAGTTTTGTGTTTTTTGAAAGAATTAAGATCTTTTGATGTTTTCTTACAACTTAAGTTGTTCATGATACTTGTTTGATCTATTCCTATAGTTTGTTTATAATAATTTCATAAGCTAGTACTCAAGGATTCTAATATCAGACATACTATCTAAAGCTATCATTTTTCTATGTATTTATCTCCATGTATGTATTGAGTACCTTCAAGACCTTTATGAATATAGTTAGGATGTTATATGATATGTACTTGATAGATATATATAAGTGATTATCTATATTTTCTTCTATTAAGGTTACTTTGGATGAATCTTGTATCATACTTGATGATTTGATTATGTTGATTTATTATTAGTATTGATAAGAGACTAACACAATCCTTGAGATTATAACCTTCGTTATGATGATGTTGTTAATATGATTTAGAACAATAGAGAGGGGGGGTGAATCAGTTGTTCTCAAGTCCTGATGTATAAAATAACTTCAAAATTTTTTCTTTAAATCAGATCATGCAACCAAAACAAACTCGATCACCACTGATTCAATAATAGAAACATATAACACTGTAGTCCACTTACCTTGCTATATCTAACTTGTAAAACACAGAAATGTTCAAATCAAAATATTCACACAAGTATTGACACCAGGATTTATAGCGGAAACCCAATATGGGAAAAACCACTTTGTAACATGCTACTATTATTTTCACTCTTCTAAAGTGAGCTCAGTAAAAAGCCAACCCTATCAAATGTTACAATACACACTGTCAAGTGTGACCCTGTTAAAGGATTTCAATCACCATGTTAAAAGTGAGCCTGGTCAAAGGACTTACATACACTCCATTAGAATGCAACCTTGTTCAAAGGATTTAACATATGACTATTAGGTCAACCTCTATTAAAAGGATTTTGACTATTACTATGGTTAGAAAGTAGTAGTAGTATTGATCTGAAAACATACAACTCACTTTGGAAATATCAAATCCAATTCCATACACAAATGCTAGTTTACTGACTTTGAAACTTTTCCATCTTCACTTCTGATCTGCTCAAAACTTTCCTTCAAGCAATCACCACACTTTTCCTTCAGCCTTTTCGCTTATACAATCAATAAAACTTTACTCTTCTTCCAGCATCTGCTTCACCCATGCATACACATACCTAATGCTTTGGTTCTCTTAATACTTTCCTCTGGTAGGTTAACTTTTCTTTTGCCGCTTAATCTCCTTCATAGATCTTAGGGCTAAGTTAAATACATTAAATCTACCCACTTCATATTCTTCATCTCCTCTTCTAGAATCATCTCAAATCTCATAAAGATAAATGTTTTACAAAGCATTAAATACTTCCATACAATCAATAAATAAAGTCAACACATTTTATATAATCCAAGAATTCAACAATGTAGGCTCCAAATCTAAATTCTCTTCAAATATAAAATTGCTAATGCTCGGTCAATACCGTGATCATCCACTCGGTCTCCATGTAAAATGCTCGGTCACTACTAAAACTATTTCCTTGGCAAATACTGTCTACCTCGGCAATTTACTCATACTCGGTCGACACTAGATTTTTGCTCGGCATCCACTAACTCGGTTGACTTTGTCATAGCTCGGCTTAAACATGATTTTTTCATTTTTTCTTGATTAAACCTACCACTTTAGTCTTCAATCTTACTAAGATAAACAATACATTGTCTCATCATTGTGCAACATAATCAAGTACACTTTGTAGTATCAAGATAACTCAACCTTTCCTTAGGTGCTATTGTTACCAACCTTTATTTCCCTTTTCACCATAGATATAGTTTCCAACAATCTCCCTCTTTGGCATTGATGGCAACACCATATGATATCACCTGAATAACACATGGATTACCAACCAATCCAAAAAAAAAACTTATCTGTCCATCTGAGAAAATTTATAATATCCTTAGCTTCATTCTGGTTCAGAATTAGTAAATCTCACTTCTGTGACCGTTAGAAGTGTCTGCATCACCCTCTATCCTAATCTTTTCATTTCAGTTCAATCTCCCTTACTTTCAGTGTCATGTATTATAGTATCATTTCAGTTCAATCTCCCTCTTTGACAAAAATGCCAAAGCAACAACTAAAACATACATCCAATAGATGTAGATATATTTGTTCAACACAATGTTTCTCCCTCTATCATCTTGCTTATGACTGATTTGTTATCTTTTCTTCTTCTTCTTCATAGCTCTAGGATAGTCCTAAAGTGTGACAATCTTTTGCATCAATGTGTCAAATGTTCTGTTGTAGCATATTTGATGTAGTGCTCCTAGCTTGGCTAGACAGCCTTAGTTAGGGGAAGGACCCCTAATTGACTTCTCAGGTACTCATGAGCTTCTTTAGGTAAAGCTTTGGTGAATATGTCTGCCAATTGTTCTTTTGTATTCACATATTCCATTCAGACTTCCTTGTCTTGTACCAATTCCCTCAAATAGTGATACTTGATTGCTATGTGCTTGGTCTTAGTGTGCATTACTAGATTCTTAGAAATATTGATAGCACTTGTGTTGTCACAGAAAATAACAATAGGTTCAGTGATTTCTTCTTTCATGCCTATCAACAACTATTTATCCATATCAAAATTTGAATAGTTTACTACAGCATCAACATACTCGGCTTCAGCAGTAGATTGGGAAATGCAATTTTGTTTCTTTCTTGTCCAGGAGACTAATCTCTATCCAAAAAAGAAACCTCCACCACTAGTGCTCTTTCTGTCATCTACATTTCCTGCCCAATCAACATTAGTATATACTCTAAGTTCAAATTTGTCATTCTTCTTGTAGTATAACCCATAGTCAGTAGTTCCTTTCAAGTATCTCATGATTCTTTTCACCACCATTATGTGTGTTTCCTTAGGATTGGTAGAGACTCTTGCCACAATCCCAACATCTAATGCAATATCTGGTCTACTATGTACAACATACTACAATTTTCTAATCATGGATCCATACAAATTCTGGTTAACTTATGTAGCATCATCATTCTTAGATAACTTTTGTCTAGTAACCATAGGAGTTCCCACTGGTCTAGCATCTTCCATTCCAAAAAAATTTAGTATTTCATTAACATACTTAGACTGTGTAATGAAAATACCTTTCATCTGATATACTTGTAAACCAACAAAGAATTTGATCTCACCAAAAATACTCATCTCAAATTCAGTTTGCATTTCATGTGAATAAATTTTACACATTGCATCTTGTCCACCAAAAATAATGTCATCAACAAAAAATTTGGCCAACAAAATACCTCTACCTTCTTCATCTTTCATATATAGATTGCTTGTGTCATTTGTCTTGGAAAATCCAATCTATATCAGATAATTATGCAACCGCTCATACCATGCTCTGGGAGCTTGTTTCAATCCATATAAAGCTTTGTTCAGTTTGCATACCATGTGTCTTCTATTTGGATCAATAAAACCTTCTGACTGTTGTATGTAAACTTCTTCTTCTAGTATACCATTTAAAAATGCAGACTTGACATCCATTTGATATACCTTTAAATCTTTATAAGTAGCATATGCAAGCAGAGTTCTTACTCCTTCCAATCTAACTACAGGGGCAACTGTCTCCCCATAATCTATTCCTTCTTCTTGTGTGTAGCCTTTGCATACTAGTCTAGCTTTGTTCCTAGTGATTTCACCTTTTTCATTCAGCTTGTTTCGAAATACCCACTTTGTTCCTATAACATTTTTATCTGCGGGTCTCGGCACCAGAGTCTAGGTTTCATTTTTCTCAATCTGGTCAATCTTTTTATTCATTGCTTGTATCCATTCTTCATTTTCTAATGCCTCTTTAGCTATCTTAGGTTCAAATTCACATAGTAAGCATGTTGGATCTTTTGTCTTGCTTCTGGTCTGAATTCTAGTCTCTATCTCCAATTATCTATTCAGGCTTGTGATGTCTTCTTACATATTTTGCCAAAATAGGCTCAGCATTTTTCTCTTCTATTTCATCAGGTTCCCCAACAAGATTGATAGATTTAGCTTCTGAATGCTCAACAACCTCTTCTTGATCCTCAACAGCATTATCCTGTAGCTTGACATGTTCTTGTTCTCTCTCAACACTATTTTCTTGACGCTCAGCATCATTTGTCTATAGCTCAGCATTGCTTTCCCGAGACTTGGCATTAGGTACAGGTCTGTTACCTGCCTCTTCTATATCCTCAATGTACACAAAATATCTGTAATCTTCTCGTTCTCTTTGGCTATCAACCTCATTTATTTTTGCATACTCATCAATTTTTACATTCACACTTTCCACAATTTTGTTAGTGTTAGAGTTCAAACACTCATAAGCTTTACTTTTTATGGAGTAGCCTAGGAATATGCCTTCATCACTTTTAGCATCAAACTTTCCATTCCTATTGTCTTTCAATATGTAACACTTGCTTCCAAAGATTCTAAAGTATTTAACACTCGGTGCATTCCCATACCATAATTTATAGGGTGTTAGATTTGTACCTTTCTTGATCTATACTTGGTTAAGAGTGTAAACAGATATACTTATCGCTTCTTTCCAGTATTTTTGTGCCACATTCTTTTCAATCAGTAGTGTCCTAGCACAATCCAAAATAGATATGTTTCTTTTTTCTGCTATGCCATTCTGTGGAGGTGTCCTAGGTGCAGACATCTATCTTTTGATTCCTCTATCATTGCAAAATAGATTAAATTCATTTGATGTAAATTCTCCACCACGGTCAGATCTAAGATATTTCAAGTTCCTACCTGTCTCCTTCTCAACCTTAGCCAAATACCACTTGAAAAATTGAAAAGCATCAGATTTTTCTTTAAGAAACATTACATGCATCATCCTAGTATGATCATCAACAAACAAGATAAAATATCTAGCACCATAGTAACTTTGTACATGCATAGGTCCACAAAGGTTAGTATGAACCAAATCTAAAATGTGTTCAGAAGTAAAGGATTTGCTCTTGAAACTTGACTTAGTCATTTTTCCTAATTGACATTCTTTGCACATCACATTCTTAGGTTTCTTCAATCTAGGTAGGTCTCTTACTTTCTTCTTCTTACTTATCTCTACCAGATGGTCAAAGTTAACATGACATAGCCTCTTATGCCATAACCAAATGTCATCAAGTTGTGCAAACATACATATTTCTTCAGATAGGTCAAGATAGAACAAATTACCTCTAGTCTGCTCGCCACTTCCAATCAGTTCACTAGTAGCATTAAATATCTTATCTTTCTTTTAATGAAATTCCACTTGGTAACCAATTCTGTTGAGCTAAGCAACACTTAACAAAATATAATTCAATCCTTCAACCCAGTAAGTATTTTCACAGGAGATCTTATCAGTTATTTTAATCAATCTTTTTCCTCTAACAGGACATGGTGCATCATTACCAAATGTTACACTTTTACCTTTATAATTATGTAGGGTCTCAAAATTACTCTTGTCACGAGTCATATGATGTGAACAACCACTATCAATAATCCATTTATCATTGTTGTTCACTTAGGAAATCAATATAGTTCTCTCATCCTCATCAGATTCATCTTTCATTGCAACATAGACTACCTCAATTTCAAAATCATCACTATCAGTGTCAGTCTCTTCTTTAGCAATGTAATAAGATTTCTTACATTTTTCTTTGAAGTCTTTGTACCTTTAGTAGCCTTTGTCATCTCTTCTATCTTTGTGTCTATTGTTTCTTTCTTCATCATTATCCTTCCTGTCATGACATCTAGTAGCTATATGACCGACCTTGTTACATGCAAAACATATAATAGGGAGTTTACCTTTGTATTTTCCTTTTCCTCTTCTCAGTCTTCTAGCCATAAGAGTTGCTAGATCTTCAAGATCTTCATCAGAAGTGTCACTGTCATCTTCACTTTCACTTTCACTTTCACTGATGCATCTTTCTTTTTCCTTCTTTGGCTTAGTCAGAACTAACTCTGACTTAAAAGCGGTTTGAACATTTCCAATACTACCAACAGTGAAGTTATCATAGTTAGACAATTCAAAAGTAGTCAGCTTGCCAATCAAACCTTCCAAAGTAAGCACATTTGCAGAGTTACATCTAGATTCCTGAATAGCTGAGATCTTAATAGCATATATAGGATGTAGAGTTCTTAACACTTTTCCAAGGATGGTCTCATCATTAATAATCCCATTTGCTCCTCTAATAGCATTCACAACCTCTTTTATTCTACCACAATATTGTGCAATGTTTTAATTTTCATTCATTCTCATTTCATCAAACTAACCTTTGAGACTCTCAGCTTTAGCCTTTAGTACATATAGATCACCACCATAGATCTTTGCAAGAGTGTCCCACATATCTTTAGCAGTTGTGCAGTCCTTAATGTCCTCAAATTCTAGATAGCTTAGGGCAGATGCAATTTCCGGCATTGCCTGATTGTGTTCTTTCTTGGCTCTCATTTCCTCAGTAGTCAAAGGTGCAACAGGTGTGACATAGTCATGCTTAATGTAGTATTTTGCAGAATCACCAATACCAGCTAGATGCAGCTTCATCAAGCTTTTCCATGTAGGAAAGTTTTCCTTATTCAACTTCGGTACCTCCTTCTTATACATCTTGATCATTTGCTTCAAGTCCCTTTAAACTTTCTTTTTGTAAACACTAATGAGAAACTAAGCTCTAATACCAATTGTTAATATGATTTAGAACAATAGAGAGGGGGGGTGAATCAGTTGTTCTTAGGTCCTGACGTATAAAATAACTTCAAAATTTTTTCTTTAAATCAGATCAAGCAACCAAAACAAACTCGGTCACCACTGATTCAATAATAGAAACATATAACACTGCAGTCCACTTACCTTGTTGTATCTAACTTGTAAAACACATAAATGTTCAAATCAAAACATTCACACAAGTATTGACACCAGGATTTATAGTGGAAACCCAATATGGGAAAAACCACTTTGTAACATGCTACTATTATTTTCACTCTTCTGAAGTGAGCTCGGTAAAAAGCCAACCATGTCAAAGGTTACAATACACACTGTCAAGTGTGACCCGGTTAAAGGATTTCAATCACCATGTTAAAAGTGAGCCTGGTCAAATGACTTACATACACTCCATTAGAATGCAACCTTGTTCAAAGGATTTAACATATGACTATTAGGTCAACCTCTGTTAAAAGGATTTTGACTGTTACTATGGTTAGAAAGTAGTAGTAGTATTGATCTGAAATCATACAACTCACTTTGCAAATATCAGATCCAATTCTGTACACAAATGCTAGTTTACTGACTTTGAAACTTTTCCATCTTCACTTCTGATCTACTCAGAACTTTCCTTCAAGCAATCATGACACTTTTCCTTCAACCTTTTTGGTTATACAGTCAATAAAACTTTACTGTTCTTCTAGCATCTACTTCACCCATGCATACACATACCTAATGCTTCGATTCTCTTAATACTTTCCTCTGTTAGGTTAACTTTTCTTTTGTCACTTAATCTCCTTCGTAGATCTTAGGGTTAGGTCAAATACCTTGAATCTACCTGCTTCATGTTCTTCATCTCCTCTTCTAGAATCATCTCAAATCTCATAAAGATAAATGTTTTACAAAGCATTAAATACTTCCATACAATCAATAAATAAAGTCAACACATTTTACATAATGCAAGAATTCAACAATGTCGGCTCCAAATCTAAATTCTCTTCAAATATAAAATTGTTGATGCTCGGTGAATACTATGATCATCCACTCGGTCTCCATGTAAAATGCTCGGTCACTACTAAAACTATTTCCTCAGCAATTTACTAATACTCAGTCGACACTAAATTTTTTCTCGACATCCACTAAGTTGGCCGACTCTGTCATAGCTCAGCTTAAACATGATTTCTTCATTTTTGCTCGGCTAAGCCTACCAGTTTAGTCTTAATCTTACTAAGATAAACAATACATTGTCTCCTCATTGTGCAACATAATCAAGTACACTTTGTAGTATCAAGATAACTCAACCTTTCCTTAGGTGCTATTGTTACCAACCTTTCTTTCCCTTTTCACCATAGATATAGTACTTTCCTAAGTAGCAACATTCTTACTAGTTAAGATTTGACATCAATGACAATACAACAATTGTTTCAATTGTAGTTTCCAATAGATGCTACATGCTTTGAGTGTATATATATACATGATGTGTTTTCATGATTTAGGATGAAGTTGTAGTTACTCACATAGCTAAGGTCCACACGATGTATCAATCCCAATCATCTGTCTACAATCTCTTCTTTTATATGTATATCCGTGCATATGTATTTATTCTTTTAGAAATATGAACTGTAATGATGAATATTATTCTAGTTACAATTTAAAAAAAAAAGAAATTTACTACTTGCATTTTAGAGAGGTTTATGTCTTGTCCTCTTGGGTTGCCTGGTAGGGCGTTACATCTGGTATCAGAGCCCTAGGTTTCTACACTGGGAACTCTGGGACTCATAGCTCACCTATGCATAACCTTGAGTATCTTAACTTTGTCTCTTTTGGATTTTGTTGTTATGCTAAAACTTGAATCTTAGGAAACGAAGGCTACATTTCATGTTCTTATGTTGTATTGTCATACAAGGGTTGTGCACCTATTCCTCTATGATTGAGTTATATTCTAAAAATTACTTATGTTTTTGCATAATGAGATTAATGATGTGTTAAGTGGATGTTTCCTATAATAATAATGGAATGGCAAAGAATTCTTGAGACTTGTGTTTGTTTTCTTGAAAGGTACTGGTATCTCTAGAAAGGTCAAAAGTTAAAGGATACTAAATGTTTTGAATCTTAATTATGGTAGTAGATAATATTACCCCCTGATCCTACCTATAATATAATGTTGTGCACTCTATCTTCTTACAAATAGCTAGTTGAATTTTATCCTACTCAAGGTATCTTAGAAATAGATTTTTTTTTTAATGTTTAAAGAAAGAAATGATTGTGGTAGTACTTGATAGGACTGAAAGGGCAATAATTTAATTACATGGCTAATAATATGTACCTAGGAAAGAAGTGAAAATAAAATAAAATAAATAAATAAATAAGGAACAAATAATTTATAGTCATCTCTCTCTCTCTCTCTCTCTCTCTCTCTCTCTCTCTCTCTCTCTCTCTCTCAAGAAATAAGTTTTGCATGACTAAAATTGTTTAGACAAGGCAATAATATATCAGAAAAATTTGTAAATACTCAATTAGGAAACCCTTGGGTGAAGGACTTATGTCCCCAAGATTTTATCATAGGCTATAATTCACATTTTCACTTAGGAAGAGGAGTTTTTATCCCTATCTTGGTAAGAAGTTATATCTTTTCTTCATATCATATTAAATTGCACAAAAAGGATTTAAGATAACGCAATCAAGAAATTCTAGGAAAGAGTATGTGCGACGATGGATTATCTATACTAATGATGGAAGTTGTTTTTAATAAATATATGTCTTGCAAAATGCCTAGTGAATAGTTAGGATCCTAGATGGGTATTTTGGAAACAAATTCATGTTTTGTATACATTGTGATCAACACCATAGTAGTAAGAAATTAACAACATTAAGTGATTGATCAACTATGAATAAGGAGTTGTTGTGGTAAATAAACACTATAGGAATGTACCTTACTCAATTTCTACTTAGAACTGATGTTATCTCAAAATTTTAAAGTGTATGAGGGTAATGTTTCAAATAGGTAAAGGGTAGAAATTAAAGTTATGTACAGTAGTTAATGTTATTAATTTAGATGTTGTGGTTATAAAGATAGTAGTAGGACTCATATACTTCTTTCTCTCTTCATGGATCTGTTGGTACTCAAAATGCAGTTTCAAGGTACCATGTAAAATGCTTTGCTAAAGTGCTCCTTTTGGTCCAAAATGGACATGTGAAAAGGGTGTTTCGTCATTTTATTCCTAGGGGGTCTCATAATTAGAAAATTGCTAAGTGTTAAATTCACTGGGAAGGGCTACTTTGAGATTGAATATCTTGAAATCTGATAAGTGTCATAAAAATTTGAGCCTAGCGTCTTGTTGTACACATTGCATACTCTCTATGTGTAAAGTTTTAGGTGTTTTCTTAGTTTTGCACTAATGCACTTGTTCAGTAATTCTCAGAGGCCCTGTTTGTGGAGCTGTACCTTTTGCCTGGTGATTGGAAGTGAAGTGATGATCATTTCCCTGCATTGTAAACAATTTTTACTTCATCCCTGTCAGTTTGCAGCTCATGATGAATTCATCTAATGAGAAATTGAAGCTGATTCCATTTGCAGCTTTCGTGTTTCACACTATTTGGTTTTTCACTAGTTTTCCAGAGCCCCACTTCGATTGTGAATAACTCATGCCCTGTTGATCAGGTCATCAATATGTTTGTCTCAGTGTATAGTAGATATGAAATACTTCCATGTTATAAGCTTGTGGCTCTTGACGTATTCATTTGGTCAATTTGCCAGACCCTTTCTCTTTGCAAAAAGTGCAAATTGCCCAGTTATGTTTCCTGCAAGTTTGTCAGAAGGCTTCTTTGCCTGCGAATAACTTTTCACAGGATGATCCTATTGTCAAAATTATTTTTGTCCTGTATTGTTGACAAGTTGTACTATATTTCATTTTGATTCGAGCATGCTGCCAATCCATTCGTGCACTTTTCAAGGCTAATTCTAGATGCAGATTTTGCTTTTCTGATCACTGTTTGCAGATGCAGAATGAAAAGGGCAACTTCAAAGGTTAATAACTTTCACCTCAGGTACACTCAAGGGATGTCATTTTGCAAGGTGATTCTATGTATCTCAAAGTTTATGTCAGTCAAACGATGGATTTTTATCAGTGGTTCTAGTCAGGTTTTTAAAGCTAGTTTCTGGGCCTATTCGCATGATTTTGGTGCTTTTGCAAAACAAGGTTTTTTGATCTTTTGGCGATCTGGGTTTGTTCGTTCTTCAATTCTAGGACGTCCTAGGGATGTTTGGAGCAGTTTCTGGTCTACCTGTCTGAATTTGAAATTTTTTTTAGCCATCAAGTCAACTCTAGACCCGACTTACTTCATAAAGGTGGCACTTGGTTCCTATGGGGATCCCTACTGAGGGACGTATCTTGATCAGGAGGTTGCAATTAAGGTCCCTAAGCCAGAATGTCTTAATGAAGCTCTTGAGCATAAAGGTATTTAGAAAACAACAATTCTACAGAATGTGAACACAAGAATGTTGTTTGATTCATTAGTGCTTGTGCTAAATCACCTCATGAATGGAATGCTTGACTGCGAAAAGCGTCAGTATCATGAGACATATTGCCCCTGCTCATGCATTTTAAATGGTGTAGTAGGACATGTGGAGTGAGGGATTATTTTCATGATATGATGGATCATAATGTGGAGCATTTATGTAGTAGTAATGTGTAGAGATAACAAAAAGAGTGCCCACACACTTGATGAGCTGTGAAAAGAGCTAATATAACATTTGAATAAGGGGACTATTTATTAAATCAAAGATGAAGCTGAAAACTAATATCAGTGCTAGCCCATTTTCATTTGATGCTAGCATAGGAGTGTAACAAATATGTGGTGACTTGCTGAATAAAGAGGCTTGCTACAAGTTGAAAGGGGCTGTCCACGCGAAATAGGGAAAGACCCATGTGAATGCACTAGTTGCCAACACGTTGGAGGTAATTGCTTACAACAGAGCCCACACATTTGATAGAGGAGTGCCAAGTGAGTGGTAAGGTAGGTGAGCCGAAATATAGTGAATAAAGAGGAAGCAAGCAATTATGAAGCCAAACTCACGCATGAGACAAGGGACATGGCATCAATATAAAGAATGATGTGTTGCAGTTTGGACTCACGCACCAGTGAAAGGGTGCGTGAGGTTTCCTTGTTCTAGTGGTTAGTTTGAGGCATTATTTTTGGGGTAGCTCAATAAAAAGAAAGAAATGTAATGCAAGAGACAACCAATGGGAAGCCAACATTTCTGTTCACTAGAAAATGAAATAATGAATGTGGACTTGTGTCTGGTTTGCTGCTAAATGAAAATAAATAGGGACTCATACATTGTAAGAAGTTGTTGTGCTATGTATTGGAAAGTATGTGACACTATGCATGCATAAAAAACATAGGGATACCTCACGCAAGTGAGAGTGTATACCCTGTGCAAATAATGGGGAGTGATCACGTGCATCTAAAGTCTTATAAATATCAAATGGGCCCAGCACATAAACCATAAGAAGGGGATCACTTGCGCTAAGTACCAAAAGGGCTCAAACTTTAAAATGGAAAAGGAATTGCCGAAAATCATTTGTGAAAATGATTTGAAGCACTGGATTGTAATGAGGAGGAACCACACATTTGAATGTGCATTGAAGTCTGGAGGCTTATGGCAGCCTGTGTACTGACTTCCAAAAGGCATTGGCAAGGGGAATGACAATAGAGATGGACTTATGTCTGAGGTCTACTTCCAGCACAAACACTTTGGAGGCTGCCTATCCACCAGAGGTGGTTCGCGCATGAGCATGGAGAATGTTTGCAGGCACGTTGGATAAAGGGGCCTGTGTAATGGAGACCACCAATGGTAAGAGGCTCCATGCATTTAACAGGGTCTCATGCAAGAAATAGAGATTATTGGCCTCATGCAATGTAAGGTAGCAGTCAAACAATCCAGGGAAGAACCAACGCACCAGTCAGAGGGGGACTTAGATGGTTTTCCTCTATAACCCATTGTCCCACATTGCCTATACTAGGACATTCCAAATATTTAAATATCCCAGCACTTACTATTCTTTGTAAAGCAAGAACCACAGAGGCTCTTTGTGGGCCCACTTGGCTGGAGCTTCTTGTGTGGCAGTGGGCCCCATATTTTGGAGTAAAGTGTGAGGGAAGTTTTAAAATTGGTAAAAATAATAGTCCCACATTGATCCAGAAACAAGCTTATAAGTTGAAGAAATACAAGCACACACACATATGAAGCAAGATGAAGTTGTGGAAGCTATGCACAAGCAAGCTTGTGCGCCTACCTCAGTTTTCGTGCTGGGGCCCACTGACAAGTTAATTTTGTAGAGTGGATGCAGGTGACAGTGACTGGTCAGAAATGGACACGTGTCAAGTGGTCTCATGATTGCAAGGGCCAAAGTCAGTCCTTGCGAACATGCGACAGGCTGACATGTGGCGTCCACTTAGGTGATGAGTTGGTAGTTGCATGGCAGGTGGGCCCCATGAAAAGGTAAGATATTTTTGACAGGTTGTGTCATTGTGCAAGATTTCAACCTCAGGATTTGTGCCACCATCCAATGATGTTCACATGATCTCATGGGCCAGTTTCAGCCCATGCGATCATGCACCAGGTGACCATGTGGCACTCAGGTGAGGTGGCAAGCCAACCAATCTAAGCTTGCCACATGTCACGTGGGTCCCGACAGGGGCAAATAAAAGTAATATTTTATTGCTGTGCATCCAAGCAAAAATCAAAATTATAAACATAAATTTATATAGTTTTGACTATATTAAAAATTCAAACATTCAGAATTATAGAGCATGGGAGAGCTAAATTAATAGCTGGGGCCTTTATTTTTCGCCTAGATAGCAAGTATTATATACCACCAAAAAGGTCTCAATGCAAGGATTCTATATTTGGGATCAATTTTAGTGCAGGTCTAACTGGTTTCACGTTATTTGTAGTTGAACAAAATAGGGGACTAGGAAGATATTTTGAAGATATCTCATTTGTTGCATCTAATGAGTGATAAGTTAGTTTGAGGAGATGAAAACAGGTGCTTTCAAGAGAGAATGATGCAGATCATATTTTCAGTTCAGATCTGGGTGATTCATCAGTAGGAGGTTTAGAGGATGACAAGTGTCAGTTTGTGGATGAATCTGGAGTTTTCTCTTCTCCTTATTCTGATTTCTAAGTGTTGTAGAGGGTTCTAAATTTTGGTTCTCCTAGGGAGAAATCAAAGCAAGTTCCACTAATGCAAGTTCTGGTTAAGTTTAGTGTTCTAGTTTTTTGAGTATTTTAGCATTTTGAATGTATTGAAGCAATGTTTTATTAATAAAATACACCCGAAGTCTCTTTGCAAGGACTTGATGTCTCTGTATGTTTTCTGGAATTGTTATGAGCTAGATTTGTAAGGCATTTCTGGTTTCTCATCTATAAGGTAGACTGTGATATTATTCTTCAGTTTCATTCAAGGGAGTAAATCTTGTTGGATAGTTTCTGAGAATGTCAAGGATATATGGATTTAATGATCATGTGTTTGTAATGATAAAAGTAGTATGTAAGGCATGTTACTGGTTTCAGATGTGTTGAGTTGTAAATCTTTGTGAATCTCTGTTCAACTTGACTTCATACCCAATGGATTAGGCACTGGTTTTTTTCCAGAATTGCATCCAAACCAATTCAATCAACCATTTCCCTTTGTATTTTTGGGTACTTTGATTGTTAAGTCTAGCATGATGGGCTGGAAACCATCCAATGATTCACTTGAAAGGGTGAATCCAATTGCAGGACATTAATATCCTATTGATCCATTTTTATATTTTCTCGTGTTGTGAAGAAGGAATAGTTTGTCGGTGTTGTGAGTAGATATTTTGAGGTACACCCGCCTGGGTCTGTGTAGCCTGAAGTGCAGAAGGCATTTGAAGCCTTGTCGAAGTTGGGTTTTCTCTTGTTGAGTCAGTTTGTGAACTGGTGAAAGAAGGTATGTTTTGGCCAACAAGAAAAAATGCAAACAAAATGGTGACTTTGCTGGGGAATTTGTGATAAATTTTAGTAAAATTAGAGCCTTGAGTCCAGCCATATCCATTTGTGGATAGAGTTGAGAACCTGAACATTATTGTGAAGATTTAGAAGGTGTTCATCATGATTTAATATTTAAAGACACAATGACTTTGCTAGTGGAAGAATTCAGAACAAGTTTACAAGAGACCAGTGAAACTTTAATCTATTTTCCTCTTTGAAAGATTTGGTGACTCTGCATAAAATATCAGTGACATATGTTGCAGGTTGTGGGAGCAATACATTAGATTTCTGACATACAGTTGTAAAATCTAAGTATTCTCATAGTTTGACATTAATTTTAGAAGTAATAGTTTCCCTATTTGGTGATTTCCAGCACTATTGGTAAAGGGAAATGGAGTAAAATTATGCACACCAGTTGATTGGTTAGTTACAGTTGTATTATTGTAATGGTGCGTGACATTCTTTCAAAGTGTAATCAAGCATTTGAATGAATGAAATCTGCATTGTGATGCTAGCTTAAGTTGTCTTAAGTATATATACAAGGTTGAAGTATTTGGGGAAATCAGTTGAAATGTCCCAACCTTATATGTTGTCCAGTATTTCTATGTCTCCCATGGTAGTACAGCTGGAAGGAAGAAGAAAGTTTATTTTCCCATCACACCCAGCTTTAATTTTTGAAGGTATTCCTAGATTTCCAAATGTCATACCTACAGATGTTAGAAAAAACTTGCCTCAGTTCAGTGGTAGGAAAGATGAATCCATTGAAAAACATTTGAATCTATTCCTTGACTTAATGGAAGATTATGAAATTAGCTGTGAGGATGTAGTTATGAAACTTTTTGTGCAATCTTTGGTTGGAGAAGCTAGAGAATAGTTTTATCTTTTGTTCCCTCAGTCAATCAGCTCATGGGAGGAATTTGCATCACCATTTAAAGAGAATTTTAAAGAATGGGAAAGTGAGTACAATCTATTAGTTGATCTGATTGGTATTCACATTGAGAATGAGGAGTTAGTGTCCACATTTAATCTCAGATTCATAAAAACATGGAAGAGAATTCTAGAAAAGAGCAGACCCCATGATGCATTATGTCTTGTTATTTACCTTGCTGCATTAAATGAGAAGATGAGTTTCTTGTTGAAGGATAAGAAACCAAAATGTTTATATCAAGCTTTTCAAATGGCTTTAGACATTGACAGAATGAAAAGATTTGGTTTGCCAAAACTATATGAAGATTTATCCCATCATAGGTGTGCACACAATGATGGTTGCAAAGATTTAGATATTCCTCTTGTTTGCAAGTATCATGACGAGCTGGTCCACTGGATGTTCCTATTGGTGTACAACCGGATGGTATAAATCAGATTATGTTTGACACTCAGATTCAGCAGCAGGACATTGTAGATGAAACTTTAGTTTGTGTATAGCCCCATGATGAAATGGACTTGGGAAGATCCGCATATAGTTGTGCCTTAGAGAAGGAATATATGCCTATAGAACTTTTGCATGATGCTAATGTAAATGTTAATGCAAGTACTGTCGATAGTGTTCTTAATTCATTTGATATACATGCACCATGTGACCTGGAAGATTATGATCAGCATGGTGGATCTAATGAAGAGCCACATGGAGATTACATGGCGTATGTATTTTCTGAATGTGAGGATGAAGTAGCAAGTGAAGGTCTGAATGAAAAAGAGATCACAATGTTTTCAGCAAATAAAGGTATGGACCATTTAATGGAATCTGAAAATGTATTTCATCATTTGCATAGTTTTGTCTCTAATGAAGTGTATGCTGAAAGTTCATCAAGTGAAGTGGATGGAGATAATGTTTGTAATTTTTCTTTGGCTGATGATGAATGTTCATCTGATGAGGAATGTGAATCTGATTTCAGTATGGGAAATGATGATTTATATTCATTGGGATATAACTGGCTAGAAAATGAAGTTGAGCATGATAGTGCAAATTATGAAAAATGGACTGATTTTAGAAGTATAGATTCAGATGGTATTACTGAATATTTTGGTGATGTTGAAAGTACCATGGGTAGTCCACTTGAGGTTTCATGTGGGGGTTCATTGATTCGTCCTTTTAAGGAAAGTTGTGAAATGCATAATGCTGATATGTATACAAATGATGAGTTTTGTCCCATTCCAAATTCTGAATTTTCTTTTTCAACTGAGAATGCTCATGATAGTGAATGTGAAGAAATGTTTGATGAGTTTTTCAATGAGTTGTTTGATGAAGAGATTGAATTAGACCAGCCAGCTTCATGCTTGCATTTTTATGAGAAAGATTTCCACTTGATCTCTAATCCATTGTTTGAGGATTGTGAAGAAAGACAAATGTGTTTTGAAGCTGAAACAGTTCAAGAACCAAATGATGCAAATAGGTGTGAATCAGATTTTTCAGGATCATCTCAGCCAGATGATAAGGAATTGATATATGAAGATCCTGATGGTTATTTTCACTATTTGCACAATGGTGAGTATGAGAGCTTTTGTTTTGATGCAAAGGCATGTACTGAAAATGACAAGTCTGAAATTTGTGATCAACACTTTTCCATGCTTCCTTGTTATGAATAAAACTCCTATATTAGTTTGCCTAATATAATAGAAGTAGATTGTAGTTTTCCTTTGCAAGTCAGTAACGTTTTGGAATCTGATAAGGTTATATATGAAGAGGATCAGCATGAATGGTTGGAGTGTCGTACTCACACTTTGGATAATTTTGAGGATGTTGATTGCTTATTACCTGATTTTCTTGTTGGGAGTTTTCACGAGTTTAACCATGCAAATGCAAGTGAAATTTTCAGTTTGATTCCAAAGTATGGGGATGAGAACTGGGTTTTTGATAAAGGTAAAGGCTGACGCTTGTTGGGAGCCTTTTGTAGTTCAGTTGTGAATGTTTGTACATTTGTATAATTGCTTTCCTTTCAGTAGTAGTGTAGTTTCTTTCAATAAAGGAGCCTCATAACCGAATAATGGATTGGGGGAATAAGAAGATGAAGTGTGTTTAGGAGTAATAAGGAGATGTTTTTGATTGGTCTGCTCACCCATGAGATTTTGAATTCTTGTGTTGATCTCACGCTCAGCCATCCCCAGACAAAGCCAATGTTGGTACTCAAAATGCAATTTTGAGGGTACCATGTAAAATGCTTGCTAAAGTGCTCCTTTTGGTCCAAAATGGACATGTGAAAAGGGTGTTTCGTTATTTTATTCCTAGGGGGTCTCAAAATCAGGAAATTGCTAAGTGTTAAATTCACCAGGAAGGGCTACTTTGAGATTGAATATCTTGAAATCTGATAAGTGTCATAAAAATCTGAGCCTAGCGTCTTGTTGTACACATTGCATACTCTCTATGTGTCAGGTTTCAAGGCCCCATGATAAGTTTTAACCCTTTTTATTCATCCCCTTCTGGAGGTATTTTCTTAGTTTTGCACTAATGCACTTGTTTAGTTATTCTCAGAGGCCCTATTTGTGGAGCTGTACCTTTTGCTCGATGATTGGAGGTGAAGTGATGATCATTTCCCTGCATTGTAAACAAGTTTTACTTCGTCCCTGTAAGTTTACAGCTCATGATGAATTCATCTAATAAGAAATTGAAGCTGATTCCATTTACAGCTTTCATGTTTTGCACTGTTTGATTATTCACCAGTTTTCCAAAGCCCTACTTCGACTGTGAATAACTCATGCCCTATTGATCGGGTCATCAATATGTTTGTCTCAGTGTATAGTAGACATAAAATACTTCCATGTTGTAAGCTTGTGGCTCTTGACTTATTCATTTGGTCAATTTGCCAGACCCTTTCTCTTTGCAAAAAGCGCAAATTGCCCAGTTATGTTTCCTGCAAGTTTGTCAGAGGCCTTCTTTGCCTACTAATAACTTTCCACAAGATGATCCTATTGTCAAAATTCTTGTTGTCCTGTATTTCTTTATGATTCGAGCAACCTGCCAATCCATTCGTGCACTTTTTAAGGGTAATTCTAGATGCAAATTTTGCTTTTCTGATCACTGTTTGCACATGCAGAATGAAAAGGGCAACTTCAAAGGTTAATAACTTTTGCCTCAGGTACAGCCAAGGGATGTCATTTTGCAAGGTGATTCTATGTATCTCAAAGTTTATGTCAGTCAAACGGTGGATTTTTATAAGTGATTCTACTCAGGTTTTTAAAGCTAGTTTTTGGGCCTATTCGCATGAATTTGGTGCTTTTGCAAAACAAGGTTTTTTGATCTTTGGGTGACCTGGGTTTGTTCATTCTTCAATTCTAGGATGTCCTGGGGATGTCTGGAGTAGTTTCTGGTCTGAGTGTTTGAATTCAAAAAAAAATTAGCCGGGTCCACTCTAGACCGGACTTGCTTCATAAAGGTGGCACTTGGTTCCTATGGAGATCCCTACTAAGGGACGTATCTTGATCAGGAGGTTGCAATTAAGGTCCCTAAGCCAAAATGTCTTAATGAAGCTCTTGACCATAAAGGTATTTAGAAAACAACAATTCTACAGAATGTGAACACAAGAATGTTGTTCGATTCATTGGTGCTTGTGCTAAATCACCTCATGAATGGAATGCTTGACTGTGAAAAGCATCAGTATCATGAGACATATTGCCCCTGCTCATGCATTTTAAATGGTGTAGCAGGGCATGTGGAGTGAGGGATTATTTTCATGATATGATGGATCATAATGTGGAGCATTTATATGGTAGTAATGTGCAGACATTAAAAAAAGAGTGCCCATGCACTTGATGAGCTGTGAAAAGAGCTAATATAACATTTGAATAAGGGGACTATTTATTAAATCAAAGATGAAGCTGCAAACTAATATCAGTGCTAGCCCATTTTCATTTGATGCTAGCATAGGAGTAACAAATATGTGGTGACTTGCTGAATAAAGAGGCTTGCTGCAAGTTGAAAGGGGTTGTCCACGCGAAATAGGGAAAGACCTATGTGAATGCACTAGTTGCCAACACGTTGGAGGTAACTGCTTACAATAGAGCCCACACATTTGATAGAGGAGTGCCAGGTGAGTGGTAAGGTAGGCTAGCCGAAATATAGTGAATAAAGAGGAAGCAATTAATTATGAAGCCAAACTCACGTATGAGACAAGGGACGTGGCATCAATATAAAGAATGATGTGTTGCAGTTTGGACTCACGGACCAGTGAAAGGGTGCGTGAGGTTTCCTTTTGCTAGTGAGTAGTTTGAGGCATTATTTTGGGGGCAGCTCAATAAAAAACAAAGAAATATAATGCAAGCGACAACCAATGGGAAGCCAACATTTCTGTTCACTAGCAAATGAAATAATGAATGTGGACTTGTGTCTAGTTTGTTGCTTAATGAAAATAAATAGGGACTCATACATTGTAAGAAGCTACTATGCTATGTATTGAAAAGTATGTGACATTGTGCATGCATAAAAAACAAAGGGATACCTCACGCAAGTGAGAGTGCATACCTTGCGCAAATAATGGGGAGTGATCACGTGCATCTAAAGTCTTACAAATATCAAATGGGCCCAGCACATAAACCATAAGAAGGGGATTGCTTGTGCTACGTACCAAAAGGGCGCACACTTTGAAATGGAAAAAGAATTGCCAAAAATCATTTTTGAAAATGATTTGAAGCACTGGATTGTAATGAGGAGGAACCACACATTTGAATGTGCGTTGAAGTCTAGAGGCTTATGGCAGCGTGTGTACTGACTTCCAAAAGGCGTTGGCAAGGGGAATGACAATAGAGATGGACTTATGTCTGAGGTCTACTTCCAGCATAAACACTTTGGAGGCTGCCAATCCACTAGAGGTGGTTCGCACATGAGCATGGAGTATGTTTGCAAGCACGTTGGGTAAAGGGGCATGTGTAATGGAGACCACCAATGGTAAGAGGCTCCATGCATTTAACAGGGTCTCAGGCAAGAAACAGAGATTACTGGCCTCATGCAATGTGAGGTAGCAGTCAAACAATCCAGGGAAGAACCAACGCACCAATCAGAGGGGGACTTAGATGGTTTTCCTCTATAACCCATTGTCCTACATTGCCTATACTGGGACTTTCCAAATATTTAAATATCCCAGCACTTACTATGCTTTGTAAAGAAAGAACCACAGAGGCTCTTTGCGGGCCCACTTGGCTGGAGCTTCTTGTGCCGCAGTGGGCCCCATATTTTGGAGTAAAGTGTGAGGGAAGTTTTAAAATTGGTAAAAACAATAGTCCTACATTGATCCAAAAATAGGCTTATAAGGTGATTAAATACAAGCGCACACACATATGAAGCAAGATGAAGTTGTGGAAGCTATGCACAAGCAAGCTCATGCGCCTGCCTCACTTTCTGTGCTGGGGCCTGTTGACAAGTTAATTTTGTAGAGTGGATGTAGGTGGTGGTGACTGGTTAGAAATGGACACTTGTCAAGTGGTCACATGATCGCAAGGGCCGAATTCAGCCCTTGCGAACATGTGACAGGTTGACATGTGGCATCCACTTAGGTGATGACTTGGCAGTTGCATGGAAGGTGGGCCCCATGAAAAGGTAAGATATTTTTGACAAGTTGTGTCACTGTGCAGGATTTCAACCTCAGGATTTGTGCTACCATCCAACAATGGTCGCATGATCTCATGGGCCAGTTTTAACCCATTTGATCATGTGCCAAGCGGCCATGTGGCACTTAGGTGAGGTGGGAAGCCAACCAATTCGAGCTTGCCACATGTCACGTGGGTCCCGGTAGGGGCAAATAAAAGTAATATTTTATTCTTGTGCATCCAAGAAAAAATCAAAATTATAAACATAAATTTATATAGTTTTGACTATATTAAAAACTCAAACATTCAGAATTACAGAGTGTGGGAGAGCTAAATTAATAGCCGGGGGCTTTATTTTTCGCCCAGATAGCAAGTATTATATACCGCTGGAAAGGTCTCGATGCGAGGATTCCGTATTTGGGATCAATTTCAGTGCAGTTCTAACTGGTTTTACATTATTTGCAGTTGAACGAAATAGGGGGCTAGGAAGATATTTTGAAAATATCTCATTTGTTGCATCTGGTGACTCATAAGTCAGTTTGAGGAGATGAAAATAGGTGCTTTCAGGAGAGAATGATGCAGATCAGATTTTTAGTTCAGAGCTGGGTGATTCATCAGCAGGAGGTTTAGAGGATGACAAGTGTCAGTTTGTGGATGAATCTGGAGTTTTCTCTTCTCCTTATTCTAATTTCTGAGTGTTGTAGAGGGTTCTGAATTTTGGTTCTCCGAGGGAGAAATCAAAGCAAGTTCCACTAATGCAAGTTCTGGTTAAGTTTAGTGTTCTAGTTTTTTGAGTATTTTAGCATTTTGAATGTATTGAAGCAATCTTTTATTAATAAAATACACCCGAAGTCCCTTTGCAAGGACTTGATGTCTTTATATGTTTTCTGGAATTCTTATGAGCTAGATTTGTAAGGCATTTCTAGTTTGTCATCTATAAGGTAGACTATGATATTATTCTTCAGTTTCATTCAAGGAAGGAGTAAATCTTGTTGGATAGTTTCTGAGAATGTCAAGGATATATGGATTTGATGATCATGTGTTTGTAATGATAAAAGTAGTATGTAAGGTATGTTACTGGTTTCAGATGTGTTGAGTTGTAAATCTTTGTGAATCTCTATTCAACTTGACTCCATACCTAATGGATTAGGCACTAGTGGTTTTCCTAAATTGCATCCAAACCAATTCAATCAACCATTTCCCTTTCTATTTTTGGGTACTTTGATTGTTAAATCTAGCATGATGGGTTGGAAACTGTCTAATGATTCACTTGAAAGGGTGAATCCAATTGCAGGACATTAATATCCTGTTGATCCATTTTTATATTTGCTCATGTTGTGAAGAAGGAATAGTTTGCCGGTGTTGTGAGAAGATATTTTGAGGTACACCCGCTTGGGTCTGTGAAGCCCGAAGTGCAGAAGGCATTTGAAGCCTTGTCGAAGTTGGGTTTTCTCTTTTTGAGTCATTTTGTGAACTGGTGAAGGAAGGTATGTTTGGGCCAACAAGAAAAAATGTAAACAGGATCTATGATCGTTATGCAATAAAGAGTTTGAAATAACTCTTAAGAAAATGCTATATGGAAACTGCCTGACATGCAAATTAGGGAAAAGTGCATATATAAATAGTAAGCTTTAAGAAGGGATCCCATCTTAATGAATAATGGTGCAATAAATCATAATTTTTTTAGATCTCCTCTAGGGTGTGAATGTGTTTTTAGAAATCAAGCACTACAACTATTATGAAAGATGACTTAGAATATGTATATTGTAAAATTTGTGTGTCCTATGTCATTCGAATTCTACTTAAAGCTTTGATGGAAAGGAATATTTCTTATAAAACTGTGTGTTAATGCAAATGGTAAGTTTCAAGTATCTAGATTGTTTTATTTTCATGATTACAAAATTAAATAAAAAATTATTTGATGTATTCCCTTCATGATCATAAAAAATATAAATTTTATACACCTCTCTATGTTGGTATTCATAGCTTGTAAGGAACACGAATTTTGGACCTTATTTGTAATAATGTCTCACAGGTTGTATTATGTAGGCTTAGATTATGTCTCAAAAGGGAAAATATATCATAAATTCTTTCTTTTTTTTATATTGGTTACCATAGATAGGAACTTTGATATTGTGAAAGGAAGTGATAATCTTAGTTGGTAAAACATGCAATTTCCTAATATATTGATATTAGTGAGTGAACATGAATACCTTAGAGTTTCGACTTGATAACAATAATTTTGATGTAATTTCAAGTATCTTGTTAACAAACTTACTACATAAAGTGATAGAATCACATAGGTAATTATTTTTGAAAGTCATTACTAATTGAACTGAGTTAATCTACACTAAAGTTGTAATAAGATAGGATTTACCAAAACTCTTGATAGGAGAAGTATGTGTGTTGTCATTAAATTAGGTTCTAGAATAGTAATATTACAATTCTGTTGGATAATGTGTGATATATAGTTCACATTCCCGACTTCCAGGAGTAAGTTGAATCTTAGTGGGGGAGGATGCAATACCCCTCTAACCCTAATATAATTTTTGTGTTTTTTGAAAGAATTAAGATCTTTTGATGTTTTCTTACAACTTAAGTTGTTCATGATACTTGTTTGATCTATTCCTATAGTTTGTTTATAATAATTTCATAAGCTAGTACTCAAGGATTCTAATATCAGACATATTGTCTAAAGGTATCATTTTTGTATGTATTTATCTCTGTGTATGTATTGAGTACCTTCAAGACCTTTATGAATATAGTTAGGATGTTATATGATATGTACTTGATATATATATATATATATATATATATATATATATATATATATGTATATATATATATATATATATATATATATATATATATATGTATATATGTATATATATATATATATATATGTATATATATATATATATATATGTATATATATATATATATATATATATATATATATATATATATATATATATATATATATATATATATACAGATATATATATATACATACATATATATATGTATAGATATATATCTGTATATATATATATATATATATATATATATATATATATATATATATATATACATATATATATATATATATACATATATATATATCTACATATATATATATATATATATATATATATATATATATACGTATACATACATATACATATACATATATATATATACACATATATATATACATATACGTATACATACATATACATATACATATATATATATACACATATAGATATATATATATATATATATGTATACATACATATACATATATATATATATATATATATATATATATATATATATGTATATATATATATATATATATATTTATATATATATATATA